>JAOQGH010000012.1:70087415-70114154 GCA_025769975.1 Gallinago jamesoni | reverse complement strand
ACAACCTCCCTGGGCAGCCTGTTCCAGGGCTCTGTCACCCTCACTGTAAAGAAGTTTTTTCTCATATTTGAGTGGAAAGCATAATTATTTAAGCATAATTATTGCCGTTAACTGCAGGCCAGGGAAGAGGCCGATCACCCCCAGGCCGCGTTTGCTGGTAAATGCAGCCAACGAGCAACTTGTGAGAGTGTTGTCATAGGAAAGACAACTGCAAGCAAACCTTGGGGTTGCATGTGTTCATCCTGGGTAACTGTTACACTGGGTTTTTTAAGTAAATTGCCCTGCGCGCCTTGGACTTCAGGCAAATTGCCAAAACACTCCTCTGAGTCAGACCAGTCTGGCTCCCCCTGCTTCATGAGGGAAAGCAGCTGCAATAGCAACAACCCAACCTGTTTTATTTTCGGGTGATACTAGCTGGCAAGAGGCAGCGTGTCAGACAGCCTGCTCCTCGCTATGTAGCGTTCACGCTTTTAAAAAAGTCTTATTTGTCTTTGTACGCCCCCATTAACAAAGACACCCACACCCTTTCTTTTAAGGTAAAATATTTTTACCTTGTCTAAGGGGTGCTGGCAGCTACTACCACAAGCTTTACACACTCTTTTGTTCTTAACAAAGCAAGCTTCACTTCCATCTTTCCCCATCCTCTGAGAGCAGAGACTGCAAAACCCAGAGCTGTCAAGCCCCTGAGATGTGGGCAGTCACAGCCTGCAGTGTCCCAGGCACTCGGGTCACATCAGCTCTCCCCAGTGCCCATCTTTTGGAAAAGTCCATCGTGCTGGTAGAAGCAATGCAACCTGCTCTCTTGGTAGAAAACCTAACAGGAAAGACACTACGCCGTCACCAAAAGTATAGAGTTAGCACAATACAGTTAATAACAGGCAGAACTATTACACCAGCAACATTTTAGCCCACAGCTGCCTGTTTCAGGATTTCTCACGCCAAAGCTCAGGTGGCTGGCACCACCAGATGAGAGACCTGCACAGGATGTCTGGTCCGAGCTCATTCTTAGCTAGTTGCCATCCATTATGCCACACTGCCAGTGGTACAAGTTCATGCCTGTGGAGGGGAAAGGAAGGGAAGTAAAAAAGATTCTTCTTCACTAAATGCCACGTCTCTAATAGCATAGAGACTTATGCTCAGATTCCAGAGGTGTCCAGTCCTGTCTCTGGCAGGCAGAATTTCTGTGGGGGGAAAGGGAACAGCATGCCCCCCTGTTGGCAATGCTTGGTGCCCCCAATCCTCCATAGCCCGTGATGGTGGGGAGCCAGCCACACAGTTCCTCCATCTCACCTTGACAGATGCATCTGATCTTAGCTGCATCACAGGCTGCCTGAAAATGAGTGGCATGCAGGTGTTTTGAGATTCAGCTCAGCCCTCTAGGGTGACACTTAGTATTTTGACATTAGAGAGTGACACTGGTGATCTCTGAAGAGCCAGGCTGTATGCCCCAGGACAAGAGGCGTGCATTGTCTGAAGACCAGCAGCAACAGAGAGGGTAGCAAAACATCCACTGGCTGACGAATTGCACGTGCATCCCACATATGCTCCTTGACACCCTGACACGCTTAGCTCTTATGCCACTGCCTGAACAGATGCCTAACTTCTCCTTCAGTCCAGGTCTGGAAGGAACGTCCCCACCACACTCAGCACAGCTATACTGAAAGGCTGTCTAGCACAGGCACAGCCTAGGTAAGGGTAACACTGATTTTCCTAAGATAGTTCTACCCATATTTCCAAGGCAGACCACCCAAAGCTACACCGGAGTGCTCAGCAACACAGAAACATCTCCCTGGCATCTCACAGCACCGCATCAGCCCAGCTACACACCTGCCTAAAGTAAGCGAGGGGAGGGGGCTGCGTGGGAATTGGAGACTGTATTCACTCACGGGAGCTTTTCTGGAAGAAACTACAGCGCTGAATGTCATCTTTTCATCACCGTCAAATTATCATTGAATTCAACAGGATGATGCCAGCAAACGCACAAATAATCACGCTGCCATTGCACGTGTGCAAGTTTGTGCACGCACACACACACACACCCACCCCCCTCTGTCTAAGTCCTGCCCAGGATGCACGTTCCCATCTGCTCCGATGCTCACCTCCATTCAGCCCAAGGTGTCCTAGAGGTCAAGGAAAGCAGACTGCAAGCTATGGCTGTCAGCCTGCCAGCCTTCCTAAACCCCAAGTGGCTTTAGCTTGACAAATAAAAGGGTAGCTGTGCTGCAAGGAGGTGTAACAAACAGGCCCCTTCTGCTGGAGACAGGTCTCCTCTGCCCTCCTACCCCCTCCATCGCAGCCACTGCAGCTCCCTCCAACGTTGCCCCACACCAACCCCTGCCCTGGCGACCATGCACACCTCGCAAGGTGGCCAGGGCTGTGAAGGTGCTGCACGTTTCTCCACCACACTAGCCACAGCTGCTAGCAGGCAGAATGGGCAACATCTGAAACCCATCTCCTTTCCTTCAGAGAGAGCACTGCTTCAAAGATTTCCCAGCCAGACACTAATCTTAACGAAAACAAGTGGGAAATTAATGATCTTCAAGACTGCCAGCCATTGGTGCAATCTGGTTGAAACTGGCAAAACGCAAAGGGCAGGAGACAGAGAGCACTCGTTTCCTGGGGAAACTAAGTTAAAATGAAATAAAATAAAACCAGATGAAAACTGGTGCGTTTGATTAGTGGTGTTTCCACATTCTGTTCCGTGTCTTGCTCAATCAAGCGAGCTGCCCTGCACACACTGCAGTTAAGCTCTGTAACTGCCCAGCTTTTGTGCCTCCGGAGCAGGAAGGGGCAAATTACAAACTCATTTACATCTGAAGGTTACTCTGAAGGGGCAATTCCTTCAGCAGGAAGACAGGGAGGGCAGAGTCATTTGCATCTGAAAGGGGCGAAACGCCTCGTCAGGGCTGAAGGACTATTACACAGCTCCTAACTATGGAGGCTGCTGAGGCTCCTCTCTCCTTCAGAAGCCCCAGCCCTGGAGGTGATCTCATCCCAGAGATTTCAGCATCTCTCTCCTCGCCATCCCCGGCCTCCCTCAGCCCACACTGCTGGCTCTCGGCCACCTGTGCCCAGAGGGTGCCTTTCAGGCAGGGGTCCACCCTGCTACGGTCGGACCACCGAGTGCTGAACCCTTGCCAGACCAGGATATGGGGGGATGCTGCACCATCAGCCTGCGCTGATCAGGGTTTGGGAGGGTTTCCTCTACCGCCCCTCGGTTTGATGGACCGTGCTACAGAGCTACATTGGTTCCAAGGGCTTCTCTGCTCCTTTCCCAGAGCCCAGCACAGCAGCAGAAAACCTATTCGTGTAGAAAATAGCATCAGCAAAGCAGTAGGCAACTCTGGACAGACTCAGAAACAGCTGTGGAATTTCTCTGGAAGAGCAAAGGGGAGGAAAATCCGGCCTCCCATCCCACTTCCAGCCCACCCATCCACCGGATAGAAGCAAAACATAAGAACAGGAGAGAATTTAAGGCATGCCAGGATCCCAGGCTCTGGGAATTCGTTTCCCACATTCTCCACAAAAAGAGAGCACTCGCAACCAAAATCTACTGCCTTGAACTCAGCTTGCACACCATATACTCAGCTGAATAACCATGCTCAAGCCTGTGGAATTACTTGCCTGAAAAATTGCTACTTGATGAAGGGCTGCAGAACTGGCTAACAAATAAATACAGGTAAGCAGAAGGCAATGTAAGGCCACCCTTTTGATGCCCTAGGCAAAGTCCCAAAGTCAATGGCCATGGGACCAAAACCACAAATAACCGGGTCTTTGGTAGAGTCCTGCCAGCTTAGCGGAGCATCATCAAGATCACATGCATCCCTCTAGACCTGTATCCTCTCCAGGCACCATCAGCTGATTGGGGTTATAGCCTGAAAAAATATTTCACTGACTTAGAAAACTAAATTCTGCCCAAAACGATGGCTTGAGCGTTTAAGAGTGCAAGCTTCATTAGCTTCCAGCAACTCTTCAGGTCCCAAGCACAAACTAATCTTCCATAAAACTCCAGCAGAGAAGCTCCACTGCTCCTACTCTGCTGGTGTTGGTCCTAAGTAAGGTCAGCTCTTTGGTACCAAATCCAAATACGACATGGCATTTGTTCTCAGCACCGTGCCAGTAAAAAAGGTGTGCAGTTCACACCCTGGAAAGCTTACAGGAGGTAGCCCTGAGCTTAAAACACTTGCATGCAAGCCTGCTTGTGAGTACCCCACTTTAATTTCTCTGGGACAACACACACAACTAAAGTTAAAACTACACTGAAGCCTCGGTGAGACTATGGCTGACAGAGCTCCAGTTCATCAAGGGGTCAAGGTGAGAACCCTGAGCTGGAGCCAGGAACAGGTAGGACAGTAACATACCCAGTGATTTTGGAAAAGCTGGAGGCCTAAGTGAGTCACTTGGGGAAGGATGATCAGCGCCCAGAAACATCTACTTGCCCGTTCCCTGAGCTCTCTGCTAAGCCATAGCGAATCTTCCAATGAGCGGCTCATTCCAAGTTATTGCATTTGCACGTATAATTTAAACACACTATATTATATTGAGGCCGGAATAACATGTACTGTCCTGCCGGCATTTATAATCTGGATATTCCACAGCAATGTCCAGTGCTCCCAAAGAGACTTCATAACACGGTATAAAACTTCCACCAGGTGTGACCCAAACACCTTTCCTCCCCTCGGACAAGCAGCAGAAAACAAACACCTTTTTCATTTGTCTTCACGTACCTGGCAAGCCGTCCAAAGCCTCTGACAGACCGTACAGGTTTGAACCAGAGGTCTGGGGCTTTTTAACTCTACTGCCAACAAAAGCGTGTGAGTGGCAGGAATTTTCCACGGAGCCCCCCATCCCCACAGTCGTGGACACAGCAGTGCCAGGGACAGCAAAGGCACACGGCTGTCCCAGCTCCCCAGCCCGCGCCACTTTCATCTTTTGCCTTTCGTGCAATTAACAAGAAACTGAAATCCAGTCACGCACGGTTACATAGCCAAGAATAGCCTTTCCAGCAGAAGGTTTCTTTCCTAAATTGCTATTATTATCATCCCATGAGCTCTGCATTAGTTCAGACTCTGTGGGCATTTCAGAAAGGCCTGTGACCCTGGCCTGAGTACAGAAAGGCTAAAAACAAGACTGTCACATCCATCAGAAGTTGGAGGGTTACAAATATTTTCCAACAGCCTCAATCAGACCCAAAACCTAAGAAAATCCGTATCAAAAGAAAACATTTCTAAAACATACTATTAGGAAAAACAAACAAACAAACAAAAACAAACCATAGCCCATATCCGTGAGAAGGAGGAAAAGAGTTTCAACAAGGAAACAAGAACAGAGAAATTACTAAATTTGTAGTTCAATTAATGGGACCTTATCAAAAGCCTGTTTGCTTTCTCTCTTTTTTTTTTTTAGATACCTATTACACAAACACACCCCCTCAGTGCCTCCCCAGCTAACAGCCTGGCGCACACATCTTAAGCGTATCCTTAAGCGTATCTCAAGCGTATTTCAGAGGAGGCAGAGAGCTGCTGCCGAAGAAGTCCCTCCACCGGACGGCGTGTCGGAAGGGAGCGCTCGGGCGATGGATGTCGGCAGGGTTCGTAAATCACATTTTAGCAGCTCGACCTCAGCCGGGAGGCAGCCGTAACAAACTCTGCAGAGCGGGGATCCTACCTGGGGGTGGGGTGGGGTGTGCGTGTGTATCACGCCTTTCCTCGGATTAAAAAATAAAATAAAATATTAAAGCCGTTTTCCAAAACCCCGGCGAGATGTCTAGCACTTAATGACAGCACCCCAGTCACCGCGGATCTTCTCCGAGAAATACCGGCGGGCGGGAAGGGAAATCAACAAAACAAACAAAAAAAAAAAAAAAAAAAAAAACTAAAACCAACCCCAAACCTCCAACAGAAACAAAGGACACCACCACCCAACCCACCACCCCCGAAAAAAAAAAACAAACCCTTCTGTAAGTTATCTGGTTTTACTTGCTCACGAAGCCCAGGGATAACCCTCCTCCGCCTCAACCCGCACTGATGCGGTGCAGGCGCGACCCCGCCGGCTTTCAAAGTACCCTCCGCGCCCCGCCGCCCTCCCTCCGCCGCATCACCCGCACCTCGCCCTCCCCGCGGGGGGTTGGAGGGCAACCGGCGCCGCCGGGGCGAGGCGGGGGGGGGGGTTGCTGGAGCCGGGCAGCGGCGGCGGAGCCCGCATCAGCCGTGCGTGGCGGGGCCGGGCGGAGGAGCCGGTTACGAAACCCACCGTCTCCCCCTCGCCCGGGCGGCCGGGATGGCGGGGGGCATCGGCGCCGGGAAAGGGAGAAGGGAAAGCGTCCGTCTCCCCCCGCAGCCTTCACCCGCCCGCTGGATCTACCGCAGAAGAGCATCGCCCGCCGCCGCCCCCCCCCTCCTCCCCGAAAGGGGCCGGCCGGGAGGGGAGCCCCGCCGGCGGGGTGCGGGCGCCCACTGACCTTGCCGCCATCCGCCGCCGCCACCGTGCCTCCCCGCGGGGTGGCAGCCCCGCGCCCGCCGCCGCAGCCGGCGCCCTAGCCCCGGCAGCCGGCGCCGCCCCCCTTCCCCGTCCGTCCGTCCGTCCGTCCGTCCCCCCCGCCCCGCCGGGGTGCGGGGCTGAGGCGGGGCCGTAGGCGGCGGGGAGCGCTAGAGCCACCCCGGACCGCGGTGCGCTCCCCGCCTCAATCCCCTCTGCCCGGGCCGGTCACGGCTCCTTCGTGGCCGCGGCGGTCGGGTGGGAGCGCGGCTGCCCGCTGGGGAGCGGGGGGCGAAGCGGCGGCTGCGGGGACCCTGGTAGCTGCGGGAGCCGCGGACGCCCCGGCCCGGCCCGGTCCCGCCAGCCGGGAGAGGAAAAGAAGATGCGGCGCTCGGGGGTCTCCTGGGTGGTTGGGAAGGGCTGTGCGGTTGTGAAACGCAGCGTGTGCTGCCCCTCAGCACGGGGCGAGGGATAACGGCACCCGAGCGTGTCCCACGCACCCACCAAAGCTGCCACCACCAGGTACAGGGGGCTTTTAGAGACCCCACGCGAGGCTCGGTTACTTTCAGGCTGGAGTAACTGGTGCCCGTGGCCCTGGAGACCTTGGTTCCCAGCTGGAGGCTTGGAGCTGCGTTACTGGTGCACGTTAGAGTCAGTGGTGGGCACACGGGGCGTGTTGGCTGGCCATAAGCAGAGCCGGGGCTGGGCTGGGGAATAAGGCCTCCCTTTTATTCGTTGCACCAAGGCCTATGCGTGCTACAGAGCACAGGACCACAAACTTGTTTCCGTGCAGCCTGCGGAGAAAGCAATCCTATTTACATCAGCAGTCAAAGAAAAAATGCGTATGTACCTCCTGGTGCCTCGCACGCGATCGGTGATGACAAACAGCAAGAGCTACGAATGGCAAGGACAGACACGAGTCTTTCTACTCCTCACTGCCTCCCCTTTCTGCAGAGCCAGTGTTGTTTGGGGGCAAACAGCTGTAAGTGGTCTGAAAACAGACCTGAAAGTTACCCAGGTGCTGGCTTTGGTTAAAACAGCCCGCTCCTCCCCAGCTTCTGCAGCTCCATGCTGAAAGCATCGCCTGTGGAGGAGTAACACCTCTATAATCTGCAAAAGATAGCAGTTTCACAAATCTACTTGGTTTCCTCCCTTTCCTTCTCCCATCTGCAATGGGGCTATTTGCAGAGCAGGGTCTCCAGCAAGCCAGGTTTACCACTGGGGAGAGTCTGTAGTGCCTTCACTAGTGCAACTCCAGGTCCTGCCATAAATATTTAAAACTCAATTACCACTCTCAGAATGAACGTTTGAAGCAGATTTTTGTATCCCGCAGTGTTTCTTGTTTCAAACCTCCCTAATCGAATCATTGAGGTAAGACAGAAGTGGAATAGACCAAATTTCAGCCACCAGTTTGAGTCTGGTTCCTCCCCCACATCTGCCTCTGAAGTATTACTTGCTACCATCCCTGACCTCTCACCATGTATTTTACACCACAGGCATCATTTTAGCACACGCAGCTGACTTTCGCTTCTCCGCTGATCAGCTAGAAGGACTACGCAAAGGATTTTGCTGCTTTCTCCTTCCCCTCCCACTGCCCAACTGACTAATCTGAAGAGCAAACACCCAAGTTGCTTCTCCAGAGGCTTTCCTTAGCTGGGCTGGGGGACGGGGGCCACCTGTCAACCCCTCCTCTGCTCTCAGAGATTGGCCATGATCTGTGGCACCTGCCCGTGACCCACACCATCCCACCCTGCCCACTCACGGTTCTCCAGGTTTTGTTCAGTAAAAGCCTTTGAGATGCTGGGGATGGGGCCGCATGGTTGTTTTTGCAATTTAAGGAGATCCTTACGCCAAATTCACATTTGGTACTGGTGTAACATCCTGTTTTTGAAGAGACGCGCCAAGTTTGAGAGGCAGAGCTCCTTACATCCCTCTGTGTGCCAAGTCCCCACCATTCCCTAGATCAGTCCCCCCCTTTCCTCCTTAGAAAACAAGTGGCAGCTAGTGCCCACAAGCAGTGCTGCGGTACCAGATCTCCATGAACACAAGAGAGGAAAATTCATTACAAAATAGAAACAATTGTCCCTCTGACTAAGCACCGCCCTGCACTGCTGGAAATGATGTCCACCAAAGAGGCCAGGGACTACACAGATGTTGAACAAGATAACCCGCTCGCTGAGATGGATCCTGAAAAGCAGAGCTGAAGAGCATTGGCACAATGACATTGTTAATTATACTGCCATTGTCGCTGCTGTGGTTTTATCATTACAGCAGAGTTTAGACAGCTCAGCTGAGACCAAAATTCCCCCATCCAGGTTAAGTGGGCAGCAAAGAGTTAAGTATTCCTGTGTCTGCATGCAAACACAAGGTCCTGATCCCTGACGGGCTGGCACACAGCTTAGATTTTAGCATCTGACTCCCTCTACTGAATGGATTAAAGTTAATGTACGTGCAGAAGCAGCACTGCCAGAGAGATGCAGCAGGCAAAGGGAAGGGGAAAAGAAGCGTAATTACTCCCAGGAGGATCCGTGGATTGCCGCTGTCCTCCCCCAGGCTCCACCTGTTATGAGAAGAGTCTTCAAATCCCTAGGGAAGAAATCTTGAAAAGTTCCCAGCAATAGGCTTGAAATGAGGGAAGGGAAATAGATTTCAGCTTCAGATCGCTCCACACGGTTTATTTCAATAAAACTCTTTTCACCAGGACTCGGATTTGTAAAAGACAAGTTCTTTGGCACTACCTTTGTCGGTGCCTACCCGATAAAAAGAGCTTAAAAGGGCTCATCCATCGCCATGGGCATGGGAGGACAGACGGAAGGACAGCCCCAGGCTCTGCCCTGCAAAGGCAGCTGTGTTCTGCTGCCCGGTGCTATTCTCTCCCTGCTTTTGTTGGATCAAGGGACCTTTCTTTTTCCATCTAGATGTTTCTAACAATTTTTATAAACACATCATACATAACAGTCCATTATAGCAAATTGCTCTCAGACATGTTCACTCAAGCACAGCTCGTACTGGTGGGGTTCTGAGGAAACATCATATAGTGGGATAATAGCACTAATCCCTACAAGTGCTGGGATAGCACTGGGATATCATGACAAAGGTAACTACCCCCTGGTTTCTCCGTTATGGCCACCTGAGGGACACCTAATGGGCAATATATTTGTACGACCTCAGTGTCAACTTTCAGCTCCGAGCGTGAGTCACCAAATAACCATCAAACCGAATTGGAGCTTGTGAGCATTTTAAAAATAATCAGTACATGGGGGATCCATTCTTTTTCATTTCTGAGCCCACAGTGGATATTTAAATCATATTCCCGAGGTTTGTTCTGTTACTAAGAGGCCTAGGAACACTTTTAGCCTAGTTTCCTACAGAAACAAAGTTTATATCATTACACTGTCTGTGTATCTTCCTGTCTTCCTGTTTTCCTTCAGCAGTGTTTGAAACTGTTGGCTGAGCTGTCAGAGGAGGAGAAAGCAGGGACAGCAATGTCCTTACTTTTTTTTTTTTTCTTTTTTAAATCACTAATGGGGCAGAGGAAGTAAACTTCTTTGACACCTCCGCAAGCAAGAGGCAGGGAGAGCTCAGCTCTTCTCCATTCAGTCCCACAGCCAGCAAGTGAGCACGTGTGCGTGAGACAGCATAATATCCCCTCCGTAATATCCCCTGCTCATATAACATCTTTCAATTGAAAAAAAAAAAAAGACGACTTCTACGGTCTCAGACCTATGTGTCTAATGGGAAAGAAATTACATTAACTATTAAAATCCCTACTGAATCAGGGCCTGTCAAACCTCACGCCTTGCACAAAAGCTTCGCTGAAGGCTGTTGCCTAAAACTGTGAGGCAAAAGTACTGCTCATAGAGATTAAAAAGGCATCTATCGGTGGAAACATGTTCAGGCCCCACTGATCACAGGTAATTGTCACTCCTCATATTGATACCCTGTGATAAAATTATGATGAACATTTTGGCTCATTGAAATTTGACAGACTCGTACACATTCCCTTGTTCTCTTCCATAAAATACTACTTTATTGCATATTTAGAATATTCAGCAGAGTGAGTATTTTTACAGATTGCTAACCTGAAAATGGGCATGTAAAAGAGCTGTGTATTTGCGGTAACTCAGCTTAATGAATTGCCTCAAACCCCAGTCTCTCTCTTTCAAAAAAAAATAATCTCTAGTTAAAAGGAAGGCCTTCACCACTGTGCTAACATTAAAGGCTTCAAGCAGGACAAGATGGCAAGAGCAACAAATTCTGTATTCACCTGTATGCCGTTCAGCCCGCTTTTGTCCTTGGGTTGGATACAGAAATTTGACCAATAATTTTCTCCTGTGATACTTTTTAAATGCTCACCTATTAACTGCAACCTTAAAAATGAAGGTGCATTGGCATCTTTAGGTACAAAATGTAGGGAAGTTGCTCCTTCAGTGCTGGCCAGCTGCTTTTACAACCAAAGGGGAGATGTCTCAGGAGGTGATTCAGAGCAGGAATACGCCTCCCTCCCCAGACAAGATACGGGAAAATCTTCCTGCACTGAAGTTTAGTGCCCAAAGATAGGAAATGCAAATACCCCCCTGAGGCTCCCAATCCAGGAGAGTATTTGGGCATGCCGATACATCTCCTTTCCTCTCTTAAAGTGATGGCCCAGCCTAAATCAGTCTCAGGGAGCCACAAACCTTGTGTCCCACCTATGGCGCTGCCTCACCACTGGCCCCTGGGTAGCCTGTGCAGACATGTCTCAGATGGGCCAACCTGGCACCCCGGCCACCAGCCCATCCTGGCACAGCATGACTGAGGTGGGAAGGGACCTCTGGACATCCTCGTGTCCAGCCCCCTGGTTGAGGGTCAGCAACAGCAGGGAGATCTCCTGCTGGGTTTTAAATGTTTGCTGCCAATGCAGAGTGCTGGATAAACACACCAGGGGTGCTGGCACGGAGGTTACTGTCTGTAGAGCCCTGGATATTGTCTCTACTGCTGCAGTTGTCAAGAAATGAAAGAGGGGAAAAAAAAAGTATTTATGAGCTCTGGCAATTATCTGCTGATAATTATGTCCCTTACCCCATCACCAGGCAATGTTTGGAAAAATACACTGATATGAATCAAATTTTGTTTTTTTTACCATACATCAGGACAGAGTCTTACTGTTATCCTCTCAGTAATTAATAGTGCACAGTATATTACAGGAAAGAGTAAATATCTATGTGAAAAATGTTGTGACATCAGTGAATTTCAATTACCAAAACTTGATTATTTAAAAAAACCCAAGTTTTCTGTTACCCAAAGCAATGTTGGATTTGTTGCTGGGCATTAACTATATTGAAAGTCCATTAGTTAGACAGACCCTCATTCATCCATGTCAATTCAATCTCCTCCTCTGAAGTAGCTGAGATTTAACAGAATTACAGTCCTCATATACAAACACAACACAAATAAATAACATGGAGATATTTCATTATAATTTACTAAGTGCAGCAACTACTTCATTCACTCTTTGGGATTCGCATACTAAAGCATCACAGTGTTTGTCACCAGCTCACTACACAGTAACTACAGGCAGTCCTATCGCTGGCAAAAAGCTCTATTAAAAAGAAATTTGAGGTTGCAAATGCAAGCGTTCAAAATTAGAAAACGCCCAAATTAAGGGTGATTGTGCAAGTCCTTCCTAACATAATCATATGCTTCAATCACATGAATGCCTGCTGCTTTTCACGGCATCCTGGACTCCCCTTTAGCTGTATGTGATCTTGGCAGCACAACCCCATCACCCTGCTCCCCGCCACCGTCTTCCCCTGTCACCTCACCCTGTGCCACCACTGCAGCTCTGTGACCCAGGCTCCCTTTGCCCTCAGCGCTGCTCTTCAGCCCGAGTCGGGGCCAAAAACCAGAAGAGCATTGTCAGGAACCTCCTGCTCAGGGTCCCTGCAGCCATAGACCAGAGCACAGTCTCTGCAGACAGAAACATCAGAGTTCAGCTGCCAAACATACAAGCCTATACCAGACCTGTACAAACTGCAATTTTCCAAGGGTTTATAAGTTGGCCGAATGTGGATGTTTTTCACAGGAGCCACAAAAGACAGATGCATGAAACTAGGTTTTCCACATAATGTTATCACTGCTTGATCATGGTTTCCCTTTCCAAAGCGCAATGGCACTACATCTTCCCCAAGAAGCTGTTCTAGGAAAAAAAATCCTAGAAAGAGCTGAACAGCCAGAAACATCACTTCAGAATCAGACTTAGTAGCCGTCTGGCACAGAAAACGTTAGCCCAAAAGGGTAAGGTTTCAACAAGTTACAGAATATGCAAAAAAAAAAAAGTGCTGCAACTCAACTCTGACATTAATTAAAATGAACTGAATAGGAGAAAGGTTATTTTCTCCAGCTTAGCACAAGTACCACATATATATAACCCTTAGGGTGGTATGAGTCCACAGTTCATGCTACAGGCCTTGAGAAGATGAAGTCACACTGTGTAAACACTCTAAACATAGTTCAGGGTGTTTTACACCCCTTGATTGGTGTTATAAACCTTTTGGTTACCACAGGCTGAACGCCAGGCCCGCGTTCAACAACGAAAGTCCAGCGATCACCAAGACAGGTCCCACCGTGAAGGTTAGCAGAGAAAATAAAGGGAGGCGTGGAAGCCTCCGTGTTTATGCAGGCTTGTTTGCTTGACTTGTTTATACAACACATTTGCAAACCATTGATCTTGCCAGCCCTCACCTGCCCGAGAAGGTACACTGAAGCGTCCTCAGCTGAGTAACTTCACTCATGTAGTTCAGTGTTAACAAGATTAGGACTGAGGGCTGGAATTTCAGTGTCAAATCTGAAGCAGACATGGAAAAACAAGCGTGCCGGGATGTTTATATGCTCAGCGCTAGCATCGCAGTGAACGCACTTCATCCTGACACTTCCTGAAAATGACATCAATTATAATTAACACTACAGCTGCAGATTCACCATCATTTAAAATTAAGTAACAAAGCTCTTTAGGAAATCCCATGGATTTCCTGGGATAGACGGTATGGCTAGTTAAGTACATGAATATGAAATAAGTGTGTTTTTTTATTGAGGCTTCTGAAAAAGAGAACACCTTGCCTATGCCTCAGCAGAGGGGATGGCACTGCTGGTGGCTGGGAAGTCCATTAAAAACAATGCTGTCCCCGCAAGAGATGCCTGATCCAACTGCCCTGGCTGAAGCAATCCTTGCACAGCAGTCTCTCATTCAGGGCCTCATCCTGTAGTCCTCACGCCTCTGGAAGAAACTTGGGGGATTTCAGAAGTGTCTAATTTGAAGACTATTCATGCAAGGAAGTGTCTTCAGGACCAGACCTGCCAGAGCAAGGACATTCAAACCTGTATCAGTGTCTATAGATTTCAGTGGTGTGCAGTTACTGCTCTAAGTCCTTTGGGATTTCCACCTCCTGCCCCACTGAAAAAGATGATGATGCTGCGAGCATTTTGGACCTCACTGGCTAGAAAGCCATTGTGGTTGCAATGGCACAGACACCCTTGTTGGTAAGTGTCCCACCACTGGGGCCCCCACTAACATGGCAGAGCTGTATCTGCTCTACCACAGTGGAAGGAGAGCTCTCTAAAATGCTATCTTTTCTCAATCTTCCTCAGTTAGTACCTGTTTTTCCAAACAACCTGCTTACAGTCCAAGAGGGAATAAGCTTCTTATTAAGCTGATAGATCCAGTTCATTAATAGTCACTCTCCTACAGCTCCAGTCAAGTGTGTTTGTAACTTCTAGCACAACGCCACATATCACAGTTAAGATTGCTGCTGGAAAACATGTAGGGAAGTTCCCAGTTCAGACCTCTGGGCAGTGAGACTTGCCTGATCCATGTCAGGATCAGTCCTGTGATGTGTCAGCTCTTATACATGCCTCCAATTTAAAAAGAGTTGTTTAAAACCCCTTATGCACATCTCCCTTAAAGGAGCACAAACCTCCTTAGAGATCTGGCTGAATAGCTGGAAGACATGGCTGAAAGCCAAAAAATTGCCCAAGCCTCATTTCTGAAGTCAGATGGGACTTACACCCTTAAATCACTAGGAAGCTTTTGAAAAATGTACTGTGTCATTGTCTGACCTGTGAGAGAGGCTTTTCTTTTAAACATCTTTATAGGTTTGGAGAAGGTCTCCCCTTACTCAGGGGAAGCGAGAAAAGGGTTAAAGCCCTTATCTTGCCCTTCTCAGCTTCCCAACTTTCCCACTGATTAAATTGCTCATTAAATCAAATTCCCTGAAGATGCCAAAGGGTATGGGTGGGTGTGAGTCTCATGGGTGCAGAGCCACACTAAGTCCCATTTTAATGAGTGGAGGAGTTTCCATTGAATAAAATAGGATTTAGAGGGTCCCATAAAGAAGTTGCTAGATATCTGTTGGAGCTGACATCGTCGCAGCCCACTTGTCTGCAAGGAGCACACAGGATGCATGCAAAGAGAGACACAGAGGGGGAGTAGGTTATGTCTCTCCTCTTCACAAGGAAAGTTAGCCTGATTCTCACTTATTTCATCCCAAGATCTGTATTTCAGCATTAATAATGGACCAACCTGCAAAAGAAGCTCATGGGAACCTGCTTGTGGGCTGTAACAAAGCTACCAGGTTTCCACCAAGGAGGCTGGAGGGAAGCTTCTCAAGGCAGAAGGGGGCTTTGGAGAGCACTTTGTTTAAAGTTGAAGCGCTCGAGACTGTTTTGAGCATTAATCATCCTCAAAGAGAAGTGCTTTGGCTGCCCTCCATGGAGGGAGGGGAGTGCACAGCAATTGGACCCTCAGCAGCTGCCAGGGAAAAATAATCCAGAAGGAACATGAATAAATAAAATACATTTTGCTATTCCTAATATTACACAGCTTTCTTCATACTCTCCCTCTAACATTGTAATTCCCTTCCATCCATTTTCTGTTTTTCTGCCAGCCTCTGTCTAATGTTTTCCATGTTTCTTTTATTATTTTTCTTCTTTGTATTTCTTTCCTCATTTTTTCCTTTGAAGATCAGCAGCCTCTGCCCTCTCATTCTCTCTTTCTCATGGGTCTTGACATGTTCTCACCATATTCTCTATTGCGTTGTCCATTATTTAGTTTTTCCAATGGGTTGTTCTCTCTCTGTTTCTCTCTCTTTAAATCCTACATGGTTTTTTTCACCTTATCTGCATGTCTTTCCTCTTCCCCTCCATTGCTTAATTTTCTACTTATTTCTCTCTTTCAGTCTTCTTTTAAAACCATTCTGACATCGCTTCACAATATTTCATGGACCTCTGAGCCTCTTTTATCTTATTTTTTTCTCCACAAATGTTTCCTTTCATTGTCATCTTCCCAACTTTTAACAAAGAAAAGCCTTTGACTCCAAACCATTGCTTATGCTCAAATGGAAGAGGTACAGCTACCCTGTTCTGCAAGTCCCTCCCCAGCTGCTTGCCAAAAGCAGGTACACAGGACAGGAACCCAGGTAAGGAGACATGGGCCATGCAAGGAAAGGTCCTCTATGGGAGAAGTGACAACATAGCTCCATGCTTAGATCACATGTGCCCAAACCTTGTAGTGAATAAGGATATTACTGGATAAGTGACAACTATAGCAGTCAACACACACAAGGAAATTCATTGCTAAGTGATTATGAGTTTGGCTGAAAGCTGTGGGCTTTGGCTCTTTCAAATTATGTGATGCTGGTGCCTAAAGAAGAACGTGGCAAATGAACACAAAGAAAATATGTATAAGGCAGAGTTTTCCAAAGCAGGATTCACTTATGTGTGGCAGAGCTCAATTGGATCTTGAAGTCAGAAAGGTCTTTCTTTCTCTGAATGTGTTTTTACACTGACTTTTATGTTGCTAGTGACAGACAACAGAAAACAGATTTTCTACTGCACATAATAAACTATAGCAGGACAAGAAAAATCCAGTGGTCTGCAGGCTCTGAACTCAGGATCAGCATCTTTTAGGCAAATACCCAAACATAATCATAAGAGAGAGACCAGCTTCACTGAACTGGTCCCCTGCTTGGGATTTCACCTTTCCTACCCATTACAGCTGTCTTAGCAAATTGGGCTACTCTCCATGGGAGACTTATTGGCCCAGGTAGTTTCGATCTTGTTCACTGTGGCTTTATCAAAGGCATATGAAAGGCATCATTCTCAATGGTAGGATTTGATTATTTTTTTATTTTCACCTCACACCCAGTAAGTCATTCCATGCTGCTATGAATTATATTATTTGGCTTGAACTCTCGTAACCACCTTCCTCATCTTTGACATGTTATAAATACAGCCCCCTGCTCCAGCCAGATCCAGCTCCAGCTGGCTTGCTCTACCCTTTATTTTACAAGGAAAACTTCTCTGACATGTGACGGTGGCTCCAGGAGACTTGCAGGTGGCTTCTGGGAAAACGCTCAAATGAGGGAGGAGGACCAAGCTGTAAATCTGAGCTGAGGAGGGAACCTGTCTCTGGTCCCTTGCTCCTGCTGCTCTCAGTGCAGCCAATCCCTGCTTCTCATTGGATTATTTTCAAGCTGTGAAAACAGCTGCAGTTGCAAGTTGCTGCTTGCCAGAGTTTAATATTTCTCCTACCTGTCCAGACATCCCATATAACAAGAAAGTGCTGATGGCAGCATGACAAACCTCTCTCTGGAGCTGATGCTGTGTAGTCGTGTCACAGCCTCACCAGCAGGTTGGCTCTTGTTGACACTGTTTTAAGGCATAGGGGGAGAGGGGGGGTGCAATGGAGTTGCCACAGCATGAAAAATGAAAGTAAATATAGTGAATATTTAAAGAGCAAGGTTATTCTGGCTGTCCATGAGGAGTGGTCCTTTTCTGCTGAGTTCATGTAGTGCAACATCTTCTTTAATTTGACCACCTGTAGCTTATTAGGTAAGAAAAGCATGCTATGGCATAGGGCTCTCCCTGTGGACCCACCAGTATTTTCTACAGGTCTCTCACATGCTGCTAACCACTTCTGGGATATAATTTGGTTGGTTTTTTTTTTTTTCCCTGGAGTGATATCAGAGGGAGTGTCTCCAGTTATGGCCCTGGTGATAAGAGCCATGGCTGCTATTAATCCACAGAGATTTCTGTGTACTTATCAAGATAGATAAACAGTGGCAGCCACTCCCCAGTGATGCACCCACACCTGCAGAAATTGCTCAGGATGTGGAAACTGAGAGATCTCTGGTTTTCCGCTGATGGCTTAACTACCCTTATCCCACATGTGCCTCTTTCAGGAAAGATCCAGCAGTGTAGCCACACCGCCCAGAGATTTAATTGCTTCTAAACCTTCAGCTTTCATATTACAATATTGTAGCAGCCACAGATTATTTTACTAAAAGAAAAAAAAATACTTTGCTCTCATCACCATTGTCTTCTTTAGGTAATGACCCAGCTATGTTTCCCTATGACTACGAAGGGGAGAAGTTTGTCACTAACCAGTCCTCAGCATCTCTCCTAGCCTCTTTCCTCGGGGCAGCCATGTAATAGCCTAGAATGTGGCTGGGAAGTTCCCTCTAGGAACTGATAGCCACCACAGCCTTTGTCTCCCCATCCTCTCCCTCCTCTGTGAGGCATTAGGATTCACTCCTGGTCCTTTGTCTCCTTACTTGGGGTGTCATTTGACTGTAATCCTGTTCCTTGTCTTTCCACTGTCAGTTCTTAATGGCCTAGGTCTTTGTTTGGTCTCTTGTTCCAGCCTGTCCTTTGTTTGCCCAGACTGTCCCTGAGGAACTGCATGCAGATGCACTGTGATGGTGACAACCTGCTAAACTGAGGATTGTCTCTGGCCTTAGAAGTGGGCAGCAATGGAGCAAAGACAAACACTCCCCATTGTCATACTCTGCTTTGCCCCATTTCTCACCTTCCCTCCACTCAGGAGCTTCTCAACCACAGCAGCTGGTCATGGGCCAGAATAAGCAATTTTCACCAAAACTGAAACAGAGCCTACCTTGGAAGGTCACCACCATAAGAGAAATGTCAGTAGTTAACACTCCTATTTCCACCAAAGTCGAGGAATTTGGATGAAAATTAAAAAACCCCAAACCAACCAGTGTTGTATTTTGCATATAAACAAAGGGCGCACCAAGCATTTGCCTCCTTACAAAGCAAGTATAAACACCCGTGTATTTGAGGGAACAGTTTGGTACCAGCATTGGCTTGCACTAGTGGAACTGCAGGCCAATGCACATTCATCACTCTAATTTTATACAGCTGCATTATTTTCACAGTTTATGGTGGCACCATCTCATTTATGAAGTACACACAGCAGTTACACATATGGCTGTATAATTTTCAGCACTTCAAGTGCAATTAGTAATTTCACTGAGATAACACTGTCAAAAATACAGCAGCAGTACACACCGTATTGCAGCTGTCCAAAATTTAGAGAGCCCTATATATGTGTATGCAATAAGTACACAGCAGTTTGTATGCTTGAATTTCCATCACTGGTTCTAAAACATTACCAGATACATCAGGTGAAATTCCCCGTCATCAACGACTTTTCAGTGACTGTGGTTCCAGCCCTTCGCTTACCCGTGGGACGATTATAGCATGATCATGGGTCAAAGAAACACTGCTTCTTCCCTGCCCAGAGCCATCATGAAACAACACACCGATCCGAGCAACCAGGTCTCCTGTTCGCAGACCAGGGGATAAAACTGGCCTTTGAGACCTCTCTGTCCATAACGCTTCTTTTGAGTCATTTTCTGGTGCTGTAAGTAACTCTTCCAATTAAGGATCAGTTTCCTAGGGAAAGAGGAATGCTGCTAAGTGGGCAGGCTGGGCAGAAGGAGAAAAATGATACAAATTTCATGGGCAATTGTGCTTGCCAAAAAACGTGCCAGTTTGCACGTCACTGATTTATTCCTAGTGCAGTAGTCATTAGGGAGGGTACAACCACAGTGATAATGAGAGGCATTATCTTGTGCTGAGAGAACAGATTCAAAACTCTGCTGCAGTCAACTTCAGTGCTGACTTTCACCAGCATTTGCATGCTAGCAAATTTAGCAAAGAAGTGGCTGCTATTCAAAGTTATGAGAAAGAGCAGTTGGCCTTGGTTCCTCCTAAGCTCACAAAGCACTTCTGAAAAGCTGACCTTTCATGCAGGTGTCGAGCAATAGGAAACTGTGAAAATCAACTTCTCAGTGCTCCAGTTTCACAATATGCAAACCAAAGAGAATAAAAGCTACCTCCTGGTACCTTCGAAAACTTGTTTATAGTCTTTTAAGCTTTCTTCAACCTCTATGTGGAAGGTACCACTGGGGCGTGAAGTGCAGTGAAGTTTCCCTCAGCTCCCACAGCTGTTTCAGGGACCATGAGAA
Source organism: Gallinago jamesoni (assembly GCA_025769975.1). NCBI lineage: Eukaryota > Metazoa > Chordata > Aves > Charadriiformes > Scolopacidae > Gallinago > Gallinago jamesoni. The sequence continues at coordinate 70,094,373 of JAOQGH010000012.1, read as the reverse complement.
GATGAAGCGGCCTCTAGGCCCCAAATCCAAATTAACAGATGTTTGTAGCAGTCCTGTCTTCCTCCTGGCTCCACAAAAGAAGGGATCGGTCCTTATTACTCCCCTGCCACACCTGGCCCAATATAAATGCGGTAAATTACTAAGACCGGGAAACGAAGGCCTGTGGGGGGACTCTGCTGCCTTCAGGAACATTTCCCTTCACGTCCTGACAGAGCCTGGCAGGGAGTCAGCCTCTGACACATAGGGGAAAGAATACCTTTTTGCTCTACTTTTTTAGCAGTTGTCATTAGTTTGGCTCGCTTTCCCCCGCAATGATGTTGACAAACACGCTGCTCACAGTACTCAGGCAGCAGCATTTCAACCAGCCCGTTCCAGCAATTTATGTTTCCATATTTACAGGCAGCACTGCACTACTTGGGCAATGGGCTAAAGCAGCCATTTGTATTTAAAACCTTCCAGGACACGCCACCCCCTTTTTTATAACTTCAGGTGGAAGCACAGGAGGAGTAAACCCCTTCTCCCTTCCCTGTGTTCCTCCAGCCTCGTGGTCTCTGAGTGGGGCTGGCTTTTCACTTTCTCGGTCCTCATTTCATCTTCCCTTTGCCTGTCTTCTCTGGCCTTTCAGGACAGGTTTCACAAGGCTTTTTTTCATGTGGCGTTTTAACATTTGTCTTACCTCATCAAGAGCAATTGCCTCGTGCCAATTTGATTTTTTTGGAATTAATATGTTCTGACTTGAGACAGAGTAAGAACATTGCCCCTCAGACATTGCACCTGAAAGTTCATGTCCCCAGTTTCACAGTAAAAAGAAAGATATTAAACCCCTGCACTACACTATGGTATTTGGTTTTCTAGGCTTAAATCGGTGTGTTTCCTTCCTGTTCTGCTTATTGACTCATTTCCTTAAATCTAATTTGAGCTTGTTATTGGGTTTTAGCCTCAGACAATACATCAGTAGTGTCCGTAATACCCATCAATCCAGCAGGAAAAGAAGTGGCAGGAGAAGAGGAAAGATTTTCATTATTTTCACAGGAGAGTACAAATTATTATTTTCTAATGTGAGACAAAGAGGAACAAGAGTGGATAGGACAGCCGTGGAACAGACCGCATATTTCTTCCGCAGGGAACCTTACCTGTCACTCCCATGTCCAAGCATGCCTTATTACCCCCATAGAAATAACGAGCTGGATTCATGGAGTTTTCATCAATCCTCTCTTGTAGTCAAGCGTGTTTAAAGATCCCTTATAAAAGAAGAAGAGAAGCTGAGGGTGCTTTAATTCCAGGAGTTGGGGAGATGAGAGAACAGCTACTTTTCTCCTCTACTTTAACAAACATTTGGGGAGGTTTCTGGTATTCATCCTGTCTGGATCCCACTGGACATGTTTTTTAAATGGAGTTCCTCTACTTTTTTTTTAAGAGTGAATTAAAGATTTCTGTTTCTAATCCACCACAGCACAGATTTCAAAGGCAAATGTGATCTTGCTTTTCCATGCTCAGGCAGATATTTGCTCTGAGAAGCTTTTGAGTGTAAATACCAAGGATATTGCAAACGTTCTTGATTCAAAACCACTTTAAAGCCAGCAGCTGTCTGGCTCCCTTATATCTGGTCCACGATTAAAGACATTTTTCTGTTGAATGCTTGCCCCTGGCTGCTTTTTAGCAAGTCAAGAGACCTATGTCCAATGAAAAACATTATTACAGGAGTGGCTGGCTACTCAGCCTTAGCTGAGCTTTGCCCAAGCCCCCTGTGACCTGCGCACAATTTTATGTCTGCAAGCACACCCATTTAGATATCTAACTATGTGATCTGCAAGAAGGTGCTGTGGCTCTAGTTTTATGCCCACACTTGAGCATAGATTTAATATTAAACTGCAGGCACCCTGCTTGATACTCACATTTAATTGCACCTGAACTGTCAAAATGCAGCCTTTGATCATGGGTGAGTTTCAAGTTCTCGCTTGCAATTAAGGAAGATGTTACAGGAAGCATCAAGCAGCATTTGGACTGGGAGTAAAGGAAGTCAAAGAACACAGGTGCTCTAGCAGCAAAAAACATCTGGGCTCCTCCCTTCCAACTTCAATAAACTGTGGATACGCACTGCCATGTAATAATGCTGGTTCAGTGTATCCTACTCAGGTGCGCTGCCTTTTAGGATACCACCACCTCACTGAGTATTGGGCTCATCCAAACACCAGTCAGTTGAAGCCCCTCCCTAGATGCAATCATTCTCCCTCTCTACTCTATACTGGTGAGGCCATAACTGGAATACTGCATCCAGTTGTGGGCCCCCCAGTTCAAGAGGGACAGGGAACTACTGGAGAGAGTCCAGCGTAGGGCAGCGAAGATGATTAAGGGATTGGAGCACCTCCCTTTCGAGGAAAGGCTCAAGGAGCTGGGACTCTTTAGCCTGGACAAGCGAAGGCTGAGGGGAGAGCTTATTTATGTTTATAAGTATTTAAAGGGAGGGTTAAAGGATGTTGGAGCCAGACTCTTTTCAGTGGTTTCCAGCGATAGGACAAGGGACAACGGGCTCAAGCTGGAACATAGGAGGTTCCACTCAAATATGAGGAAAAACTTCTTTAGGGTGAGGGTGATGGAACACTGGAACAGGCTGCCCAGAGAGGTCATGGAGTCCCCTTCTCTGCAGATCTTCAAGACCTGCCTGGATGCAGTCCTGAGTGATGTGCTCTGGGCGTTCCTGCTTTAGCAGGGAAGTTGGACTAGATGATCTCTAGAGGTCCCTTCCAACTCTGACAATTCCATTATTCCATGATCCATTTCACAATTCAAATGTCAATTTAACATAGAGCAAGCTTTTCCTCTCTGTAGCTCTCGCAGCCTTTCACTACCATCAAAATACCCCAGAAGCGGAGGTGGAGCCCGGCTACAAGCTGTGGATGTCCCTGCAGATCTGGCTGGCTGGGACAGGGGCTCCTTCCTTTCACTCTACCTGACCCACTGCCACCCCCCTAAAACCAGAGAGAGGGAAGCCTCACAACTCAAATCTCCTCACTCTGATGACAGCGAGTTTGCCATTTTTTTTTTTTTTTTAATTCCCCATGTAGGGGTGGCCCTGGCCATCACACCCCACCTACTTGCACCTCAATTCGTACAGTGGCCCATGATCACTACAACAGACAGCCCAGGTTGCCCCAGCCTCAGAGGGCTTCTTCGGGGCACGTTTCCACATGCTACTGCTGGTTCATCCAAGGAGTTTGGGTTAAATGCAAGTGGCTCCCAGCCACTTTTGCACAGCCTGCCCCAAGGTGATGCCGGCTGCACCACAGAACCTGGGGAGTTGTCTCATCCAGCCAACCCAAGCCAAAGCCTACAGGCTTCAGCAAGAGCAGTACCAGGTCCTTAGCCAATTTAAAAAAAAAACCCAACAGCAGCAACAAATAAAATAAGCATGGGGCTTCTGTACCAGTAGAGGCCAGAGAGTTTGCTGGAGTACCTGCCTCAAGGAGCTCTGCACAGGCAGATCAATCATGGCACTTTACACCTACAGCCAAAAATCTTCCTCTGGGTTTCCCTGGCCCAGCCTCAATTCACTGTAATAGTGGCTGGGCTGGTATAAATGAGAAGAGAATTTGGCCTTTGCTGTCAATTGCATTTTTCATCTACAAGGTATTTTATGGACGCTAAGTAATGAGCTCACGCTAAGGCCTGTGAGGGAAGTGAGGTGTTATCACGCTATCTCTTTAGAGGAGCCAAAAAGGCTAAATGACTTGCCCAAGGCCAAAGACTGTCAAGGCCTAAGTATTTATGAGTCCTGGGCTTGTAAAACTTTGTCCCAATGACAGGGCCGGTCCCAGCTTATTTTCATAGTGTCTTTACCCACAAATTCTGCATGACGAAACAGCATTTCCACCCTTGTTTGGCCCTGTTTTCTGTGCATGGTTCCTTCTGGAATGCTCTGAACCCAGGGCTCCAGGTCCAAATAGCTGGTAGAAGAAAGCTTTTTAAAAAAGCCAAAAACCTATTATTGTGTCTTTAAAAATCAGAGCTTGCCGAAGAGATTGATAAAAAGCCCAGCAACAACAAAACTATTTATTACTATTCTTTCCAGAAGAGACAGCCTTATCTCAGGGTCTTGGTAAGACGATCCTTGGTAAAATATACATAGCAGTTTTGTCAAGCCTAGGCTGCACTGCAAAAAGATACAACTTACTGTCCCTTCTGCCTGCTTAGCGAGAAAGGAATGCCTGGTCCCTGCTTCATGCTGGCAATACACATGTTCCCAGACCCGAGGGGCACCGTGGGGTTTATCAGCTCCTCCAAAACTGGCATGATGGCCCGGCTGACGTGCCCTTTCCCACGGGAGCCCCAAACCACGAAATCCACGTACAAGCAGAGGCATGGCACACAACAGACTAAAACATATCCAGACTCGAGCGTCTTCCTGAGTCATGTGGATGTACATGACTTCTGGGGTCCAGGGGCCCTGTCCCTGGCATGTGCCTCCTGGGCCACGCAGCTGCCGTTACACAAGTCACACAGCAGACAAGGAGCAAAGTGCCAGCAGCAGCCAACAACAGCATCATCAGCTTATAAACCTCGATAAACAGAGACGAACAGCTTTTTATGGCAGGTAAAGTATGTAATAGTTGCTGCCTCATGTTTTGTAGCGATAAATGGTATCTCCAACGCCAGTGTGATGGCTTTCCAGGGGCAACCTGCCTTTAATCGAGAGCAAACGTGCCTTTCTGCCATGGCGGGGTCAGTCCTCCAGGAAGGGAGCCCACTCGGCTGTGCCAGCAGGGCTGCCGTCAGTGCCTCCCTCCCCCCCGCCAGCCCTTCACATGCTGGCAGTCAGGATGACAGCAGTAATTCACCTCTAGCTGGAGATCCAACAGCATAAGAGTCACGAGTAACATCGCCATCGCCTAACTGCCTCGCTGACAGCGGTGGTGCCCTCAGAGGAGGGGGGAGCAGTGGTGGGGTTGCACGGAGAAGAGCGGGGAGGGATGATGCCAGGGGAGAGGAGCGGTGGCAGGGTGGTGGCCGTGCGAGGCAGGGCTCAGCCGCGCTCAGCACACCGAGCCAGCGGGCTGCTGGCACCACCGCTGCACTGGGGAGAGCCAGCATCCCAACTCCACTGCTCTCCAGGAAAAATAATTCCCCTGCGTGGGGCAGCGGGACAAGATTTCGTTTTTCTTAGTGATCCTGAGAAACTCTTCCCTTTCAGGGAGGTGGGGGCAAGATGCTCTCAGAAGCCACTGTGTGCTAGCAAAATGCCCTGGTGATGCAGAATTTCTCATAGTGGATTTGGTTAAAGGCCCTTGCACTCTTCTGTTGCCCCAAAGGAGAAACATTACCTAGAAATCTGGTGCTTTGTACATCAAAGGATGTCAGGGGATTTTTTTTCTTAGATCTCGCTGAGGAAAATTAAGCTAGACGTTTTCATAAGAGAATATCAATTTAAAATCCACTTCAGAGCTGTTGAGTGAAGAAGCTAGGATCCAAAGAGAGGTTTAAATAAAAGCACCACTGGGGAAAAAAAAAAGAAAAAGGAAAAAAAAAGATATATACAGAATATTTGTTCCTCAGGGCATTTGTTTTCCCTTTTGAGATCCTTCATGAGCTGTTCTGATGTTTGGATTTCGACTCATGTGGTTGTTCTCAGGAAATCAAACACCATACCCCCAAATTTTCTTTACATAAGCATAAGGCCTGCCTGTAAATCTAAGCTGTCCTCACATTTCTTTGTGAGCATATTGCATCTCCTACAATTATCTAAATAAAATGCGCATATCTGTAAACCAAATTGGCTCTTACACCATTAACTCAGGTTTTATCTGCCTGTTGTTAGGGACAACCACATGTCACGGATGGAAAGCCAGGAGTTTTGTGATGTACAGCGTGAGGGATTCATTAGTTCCTGAGCATTTAATCTGATCCATCTTTAAATAAAAGGCCAGCTTTTAAAAGGGCAGATCCTCAGCACTTCCTAAAATTGCTCAAGCTTTCTTTACAGTGTCTTAAACCGAGGCACTCAATGCAGAACTACACATAGCCATATGAAATTGTAGTCTATGTGTCCAGCTAAAGGACTCATTTTTTCCTAATATCAGACCACACACACTTGTACAACCACAAAAAGAATCCAGAAATAAACAAGTTTGGCTGAATAGGGTGAAAGAGACACAAGAAGGATGAACTTGGTTGAAAATACAATAATTATACAAACAATAAATGCATACATAAAAGGAAAGATATCCCTAATGCTTGTGGTTATTTTCTCAAATCCAAGAAACACTATAAAGGAAAAAAATTTAGAATTTGCCTTTTTATCCTAGGGCCTGAAAGTAAAGCTAGTGGGTAGAACAAAAAAGGGAGCAACATTTCGTTGAATAACCCCCAAATGAATTAAAAGCAATCATGCAAAAAGATTGGCAGGTACATACATGTCGAATTCAACTCTTATATTTTCTTCATTTGCCACAAATCATGTTGTTTCTATAAACAGTAGAAAAAGTTTTTGGTTTTTGTTTTAAAATCTTTTCAGCCAATGGTGCCTGCTCAAAAATAATGTGTATTGTGCTGTTTACATCATGGCTGCACAAGGCTGTTTCCTGAGAGAACGGCTTTGAGCTGCTTGCTGTCCCCAACAGGATAGGATATAGCATAATACTGTCAGGATGCACCAGGCTACGTGCAAGCGGTCAAGACTGTTCCCAAGTCTCCGGGTCAGCTCAGGCAGAAAACAAAAGCTACTTTAAAGTGGCTTTAAAAGCTCCAAAGAGAAAGATCTGGGGGTCCTGGTAGACAGCAAAATGACAATGAGCAAGCAGTATGCTCTTGTGGCCAGGAAGGCCAACAGAATCCTGGGCTGCATAGGGAAGAGTGCGGCTAGTAGGTTGAGGGAGGTCATTCTCCCGCTCTACTCTGCACTGATGAGGCCACAACTGGAATACTGCATCCAGTTCTGGGCTCCCCAGTTCAAGAGGGACAAGGA
>JAOQGH010000012.1:69989861-70087315 GCA_025769975.1 Gallinago jamesoni | reverse complement strand
CAGGGAGGTCGTGGAGTCCCCTTCTTTGGAGATTTTCAAGACCTGCCTGGATGCAGTCCTGAGTAACATGCTCTAACTTGCTCTAAGCAATCCTGCTTCAGCAGGGGAGTCAGACTAGATGATCACTGTGGTCCCTTCCAACTCTAAAAAAAATTCAGTAAAATAGGTGCTCCCAGGTCTCACTCCCATAGCCATCAGTCTGGTGGGTACTCCTTGATCCCATAAGCAAGCAGGTCACTCACCTCTGATTGGTAACCACAGAGGGTCACCTTCTTCCAGCAACCTGAGAGGGAAACCTGGAGAGCAGGGCTTTGAAAGGTATATGGGTTTGCATACAGCAGAAATGCCCATCAGACTTTATGGAAGGACATTACTTAGACATGCATCACACATGATGAATTACAAATTTAGGACTTAAACCTGCAGTATCTACACAAGGGAACTAATGCGGACAGAAGAGGTGGTCTGTGGGGGCGCGTGATAAAGTGCGTCTGCATCCGTGAGTTTTTCACACTCCTCTTTGCAGAGCCTTTACGTTCATCTCTCCCCTGGAAAACCCAAAACTCCAGCAGTTTGGAAGAAGCAGGTTCAGCCCTGTGGAGAAATGCAAGGGGGAGAATCAAGATCTGAACCTGAAACTCCCTGAGCACAGGCTGTAACAGCACTTTGATCCAGAAACACTTCTGCTAAATATCTGAGTAGCAATTCTTTCAATTCCCACATTGTTTGGGGGCGAAGACGGTGCACTGGTTTCTGTCAGGAAACCAATCCTTGGAACCTTCTTCTGGGACAGGATTTCTTCTATTCCACGTGGTGATAAATAGCCAGTCCTTCTTTTGTACTGCTGCCCTACCTGCTTTCTCTGCCTAGGCTTTCTGAAATAGACATTCTTAGTTTAGGATGACATTGGGGCTGGTTCTATAAAAACGTCAAACCAAGGAACCAACTCCTTCCCTATGGAGGTGAGGCAAGTTTTCTGGTGCTTGGATGTTACTTAATTCAGCTCACAGGTAGTGATAGGCATGTTCCTGAATGCTTCAAAGCACAGTTGAATAATGCAGCATGTACTCCTTGGGTGTCCTAGATACTTCTGGAAGACTTCTGTAGGCTGGAATTGGCTTAAGAGAGATATTAGACCTAATTTAGGAAGCCAAATTTAGTCCAGCATCCTAAATACAGCTTCTTCATCCTAAGCTGTGGCTTTAACTGACTTGAAACGCATTATTACAGAAGACAGCAGCGACAAACTAAACAGCCATTTCCCATCCCCTCCCCAAGCAGAAAACAACCTTGAGCTGAACCTTGCCAATTGTGGCACACTATTAACACAGGCAATTATAGATAATCACAGCAATTACTAATAAAACATTATCAAGGGTAATAGAAGGGGTAATTGCTACCTTTCATTTAAGAAAGTCCAAGATCATGGCAAGACACAATCAAGAAGGACAGCATGGCATTGATTCCAAGTTCCACTCTGTATGTGATGGTGCCCCTTAGGAGATCCCACAACCACAGTTCGGGAAGAGAAATAACAGAGGTGTGTCAACTCTCTTCCCTGCAAGGGGCTTTCAGTGTGAGACTGGAAACACAGCTGCAGTAAGATGTACCAGCAAATTTACTCCTTCTTAAGTACTATGAACCCGAGTGGGACTGAGGTGTCCATGGACACCCTATAAAAAAAAATAATCCAGCAAGAGAAGTCACTGCCCCAACAGAGTGCTGCACCCGTGCCACAGCAGACCCCAAAGCTTTCTATAGACTTGGTCCCAGGGCTTGCAGGGCAGAGCCGCAGCTGGGGAATCATGCCTGTGAGCTCTCAGCAAGCCTCTGGCTCAGGATGGGGACATGGCAGCTCTGTGGCTGGCCTCGAATCTTAGCGCTGATCTTTGGTCTCTGTTAAGCAGGAGACCACACAGCCTCCCTCAGTCCCCCCAAAACTGCCAGGCCATTCGGCCACAGGGGCTGAACACAGAAAGCTGTGAGAATTGAGGGAATCCTCACCTCCAACCTAATGCGCATTTGCAAACGCAAGAGGTTAGAGCAGTGAAGTTGTTAGGCCATCTGCCTTCCTGGCTACAGTCACCTCTTTACATGGCCATTGGGGAACATAGGAGAAAGGTCTTTCTCCACCTGAACATCTGCCTTCAGTGGTCTGCATTTTGGACTGATTTCCATATTAAATATATATACATACATATGTATATATATATGCAGAAGGGTGACACAGATAAGCAGTAGCAGTTTCCATGCTGAGGAACAGCTCATACACACACTTGCTTCTTCTGTCAGAGGAGCTATATTGAGATGGATGCTCCTCTCCTGTGCGAAGAAAACAATGCTTCTGTAACCTGGTGTGCCGGCACTTAGTTAACTGATGTGCACCTGAAGTACTGGCTGCCATTGTCTTGGGGATGGCTTCAAGTTACACCAGGGGAGGTTCAGGTTAGATATTAGGAAATATTTCTTTACTGCAAGGGTTATTAGACATTGGAATGGGCTGCCCAGGGAGGTGGTTGAGGCACCATCCCTGGAGGTATTCAAGAGATGAGTTGACATGGTGCTCGGGGATATGGATTGGTGTTGGGTGGTGTTTTGTGTGGTTTTTTGTTGTTTTTGTTTGTTTGTTTGTTTTTTAATTGGTTGGACTAGATGATCTTAAAAGGTCCCTTCCAACCTAGGTGATTCTGTGATTATTTGGTGAGGAGCCCCTCTGAAGCCATTTACGCCAGTACAAAGAGTAGGCAAAGAACAGGCAGCATGGCCCTGCATAGGGTGCAGCAGGGGAGGTGAGCACGAACAACAGAGAAACTCCGCTAGTTTGGCTCATTTTAAAAAATAGAAGCGAAGGAAAAGAGTCTCCACAATGCATGGGAAAGAAAGAAGTTCAGTCTTGGTCCAAAAGTAAAGCAGAGAATAAAATTATTGGTCTTCTACATGTCTTCTAAAGATTCTTACTGATCCTCAAATCTGGACTCTGGCTTAATTCCCAGCTTTCTTCCTGCCACACAGGCCCACCAAAATATTTGCAGTCATAGGTTAAAGTGCCTTTTATTGGTTTTACAGTCCTCTGTATATTGTTGAAGAAGAACAGGATTGTGTCAGTAGCAACTGTGTGTTTCTGAGCAGAGAGCACATTCCCAGGGCTTTTTATTGGATTTCTCGACCTGGTACTAGGCAAATCACTCAGGGGGATGAATATTGCTGCAAAGTCCAAGAGGAGCAGAACTTTCACAATAAATAGCTGGCCCAGATCCAGCAGGCAGACTGGAGGGCTGCCAGGCTGCCGTTCCTCCTGTGAAGATGGCTGGAATCTGCAAGTCAGGTCCCAGCAGTGTGAGCAAGTTCAGGGTGATTAGCCAGCAGGTCGCTGCAGCGTGCACCGGAGTGGGAAGGAAGAGTCACACGGGTCTGCTGAGTAGGTGGCAGAAGGGCAGGGAGGAAGAGCACACCAAAAAGGGGTGAAGAGACAATCTCCATGTGATCAATGCACAGAGAAGACACCTTATTCATACAGAAATTGTCACGAAGGGCATATGCAAGCGCTCAGCTGCATGATGGTCCTGTCTGCCATGGATGGGTGTAAATGGTAAGAACAGCACAGGGCTTAAAACAGGGGCTGGAAAACCATTAAATCAACAACAAAACCACCCCAACTTTAGAATTTATTCCATGCTGGCAATTGGCTCTATAGCTAGAGAGAAGGCACAGAAGAAGGACTTTGCTAGAAATTCTTGGTGGAAATTTTCTGCAATATTTCTTGTGACTTACATGTCACCCAATTGTATTTTGAAGGATGTGTTGTGGGGAAAGGGGGGGCAACCTTCCTACAATGCCTCAGCAAGGATAAGAAACTCCGTGAAACCTGAGCAGCATGCATACCCCAAGTCAAATAGTCCTAGAGAGATTTGAGAACAGCCATAACTTCATTACCCAGAACAACTGAGGCATCCTGCCCACACTGCAAAATATCACTGTAAAGAACCCTGCCACTATGAAGGCAAGCCCTTGCTGCCAGCAAGGACAGCCCACAGTGGCTGTGGTGGAAGCTGCTTCTCCAATGTGCTCCCTTTTCATAATGCTGCTTTGAGGTTGACCCAGAAACCCTCACCTTCACCGGCAGGACACACTAGAAACTACTACAAAATGCAAGTTTATCAGTTCTAGAAATATGGACGTCAAGCACGAGCATCTGGAATAAAGCAATTTGAGAGTGAACCTCTGTAAACTGTACAATGAGATATAAACTACTTTGATGGACAATCATTTTTGACAGGGCATTTCCTGAGCAGGACGAAGAAGCACAGTTAAATTCCTAGAGATCGATGAGCAGTTCTGGAGAATGTGAAAGAAACATCCCGGGCCTTGGCAAGGAGGGAAGCACTGTTTTTCTTCTGAGCTTTTTCTACAAATATTGCTGAGCATTAGCAGCATGATAGGTGTAACTGAAAACATGCTGGACAAGTAGACCAAACATATGGAAGAGTTATGTACATTAGGCTAATGGCAAGTTTATGCTTTTAATCTGCATAACATTGCAGTGGATTTAAATCTCAGCAAACAGCCCTTTCCCTCTGGACAGCCCCTCGAGGATTTTCTTACTTACCTGTGGGGGAAGCACCCCCTCCCTTCACCACAGCATCTCCCTGTGAAAAATGAAGCTAATAAGACTTGAAAAATATTTTGTGATCTCCAGAGGAAGCATACAGTGTAAATCTGCAGCGGAGAATTGCCAGCAAATAAACACGGCTTTTCTATTCTACTCACTCAAAGCCTCAGGCCTGTGTATCAAGTTTGCATGTGCAATACAAAGGGTAGCAAAATCAGGCACACCAAGCTCAATTGCTGTTTTATCCTTCAACCCAAGGAGCCCCAGGGTGCGCATGACCCAGGGTTTTATAGCTCAGGGGGTGGTGGCTGGGAAGAAGAGTACAGAGTCTGCTCTCACGCTCCACTTACATCTGCTGGAAATCACCACTGCCTAAACCAGGCAGAGCTTTAGCCTCATCTGTGGCTCACATTGCCCTCCCCAGGAGCCACCCAGAGAGATCTTCAGACACTGGCATCACGCTAGAGACAAGCTGCCAGAAGGAACAACCAAGGCTGCAGCACAGCAGCCTCCACTGGGGCTTCCACCCTTCATCCCCCCACCTCCTCTGCCTCCCTGCAGCCAGGAAAATGGGCAGCAGCAAAGGAGGCACAACCTTCCATAAATAGGACGTGGAGGAAACTCCATACCAGCTCTTTAGAGAGGAACAGTTTCAGCCGCTGTGTATGGAAGATGCCCAGCACAAGGAGGTGGGAGATTCTACCTACAGCCACTGCAATGCAAATTGTAATAATGAGCAGTAAACATAAACTGTGGAGTTTCCTACCACCTACAGGAAACTTCTAGTATTTAGGGAAGTGTGTGTGTGCATTTCTGTGCATGTGCCTGCATACACACAAACACACGTGTCTAATAGTGTTATTTAGATATTCCTAGGGCCATGTGCAGTGACATCTCCATTGGCCCTGCATGACGTCAAACAAGGGAACAAGTTAATCCCTACTTAGACCTCACACAAGACAGCAGGATTGAATAACAAGGCATCTCTGCCTAGCTGAGCTCCTGGAGCAAGTTCAGAAAACCCCAGCAAGTCAAAGCCTTGCTAATCAAACCAGAAGGTGGGAATTCCTTTGAAAGGTCTGAGCTCGGTGCCTGCAGTGCCAAGCCACCCACAGAGATGGGGAATTGCTTTCCACTGATGAATTTTGCACTACCCATTCCTTGATAACAAGGGATACCAGCAGAGCACAAAAGGAACAGTGCTTTTGCTAATTTGTTAGCATCTTTGGAAAGGTTTGGGGAAGAACATGTAAATGATCTCATATAAGCACAGTTCCAGCCAAGGAGACCAAGACTAGCAGCCTGCTGGCATGAGGAAAACAAGGTCTAAACCAAACCTAGATGTTCATTAATTCAAGTGGCATTCCCACCAGTGGTGCTGAAGTTCAAGTGCACTTCTTGCAAGTGCACTTGGATCAAGTTGGCACGACACTTTATTATGCTGTCATGTTTCCATAACATCTGCTAGGAGGCAGATGCAATAGGGTGGTGGTAAGTTTTAGTCATGTGGGAGCAAAGTAAATTCTAACTCAGAGCCTTTAAAAAGGCAAGAAGAGATAAAAGAGAAACAAGACTTCCTTGAGGAAGGGATGATGTATGGATATTGCAGTGTCAGGCTATGTAAACACAGCTGCAAATCTCCATGTAGAGTCAAGCTGCTTTATGGGGTGTTTATTATACATCTAGATGGATATCTCTTTACATACTTATAGAAAACAAATATCCACATAAAACACCCTTCTGCAAGTGCTACACGCAGGCCTCTTCATTGCAAAGAACTTGTTATAAGCCGGATATGGGAAATGCCTAATGTAATATCATGAAGCTTTCAGATCTGAGTGATGACTGCAGGCTAGCCATCTCAATGAAATCAATGGCACTTATGTCTGCATCCCTTATAGACGAACATTAACACAGCGCTCCATGTTAGCAACATCAAAGCATCTGCTACAGTCCTGCAAACATTGCCACTGTTGGATCTTCTATGCCGCAGCCTGAGGCCATCGATCATCTGCCAACATGCCAGTCAATGCATGGGGAAAGACAATTACCAAAGCAGATAGTAACACTAGGGTTTCATTAGACATACAATAGAAATTGGCTGTAAAAGAAATGGGGAGATAAAACTAAACAAAATCAGATGGCTTGGCAAGGCATCAGTCTGGTTTATCAAAACGTTTATGGACTCAATACCTTGGCTTGCTTTCTTGCATGCAGTCACCAGGGAAAGAAACGTGGCATAGGTAACAACTGCTTTTCATGCCAAGATTTCACACCAGCTTTTGCACCTTTTAGCAAGCTCTCTACAGATTGCTTACAACTTGCAGCCAGCAACTTCACAAACTGCTGGTTCTCACATTTATTTTCAGACAGATCACCACCCTAATCTCCAGCTACATCATCTTTTATGCCAAAACAACGAAGAGGACAGGAAACAAGTAGCCAAAGAAGAGAGGCATATGTCCTTTACAGTGGCTCTTCACAAAACTATGGTGTGAGCTTTTTGACCAAGCTTGCTGTTCACTTTCCCCTGTACCTTGCATCACACTTATGAATTCCAGCATCACCTGTGCGTACCTTCTTTTCTCTCCAACTTCCATTTGGTTTCTTTCAGAAGGGCTATGTACCAGGCAGCAGAGGTTAAGCCAGAAAAATAAAATAAAAAAACAACTGGGCTGTCAAGGTGGGGGCTAGCCTGCCTACAAAGCTCCAGCTAAGAGAATGTTGATCATGTCCATGAGTGCCACCAAGGACTCTAGGACTGGCATGTGCTAAGTAAAGGGGGTGCTTTTAACAGACCTTTTGCTATCCCCTTGGCCCCACGGACTGAAAATGCAATGGCATCTGGCCAGCTGGTGGAAACCCTCACATAGCTGGCCAACTATTGGTGCCAACCCAGCAACACATAGGTGCTTCACTCCTGCCCAGCTTCTTACTGAACCACACGCTGCAGACACCAATCTATCAGAGCATGTTTCTTCAGTATAGGCATAGCTGAAGAATTTGGAAAATAAAAGGGAAATTAGGGTACGTGGCCAAAATAGAAAGCTGAGAAGAATATCTACAACCATCTCTTGGAGGAAACCTAAATATCAAAGTAATTATGTAGGTATCTAGCATCTTTTGCATAACTATCAGAGATGATGGCACCTGTGTATAATCCTTACTTTTTCCAAATTAGCTTTCCATATTAAAAAAAAAACAAACTTGCTAATCATGTGGCTCTTCCTCACCATTGATTTCTAACTGTGATGACTAACCAGACATGCCAACCACCTCGACAGGGGTTCTCTTGAACTAAGTCAGGGCAACACTTAACATTTTCAGCATATCTACAGAAAATAGTTCCATTTTATAATTTAAAAACAGAAGTTGTGAGATGCAGCAACACGATTTTGCAGTCATCATATATTTTGTTTAGGGAACTCTTATAAACTGCCTCTATGTTGGGAGCACTTTACCAGCAGAGAGCTTCTGATGGAGATGCCTTGCTCCAGCAAAAGTATTCCACTCCTCCCTGCTCCAACAAACATTATCAGACAAGTGGGAATTATCTTGCTTATTTACTTTTCTTCTGGGCAGGCTTAGTATCCAACAACCCAGAAACTCCTTCAAGGACAATGCCGGGCAGTTTGCATCATGGGCATCTCAGACACCCTCATGCCATCCCACATACCCACACACTGAGGGAAAACTGGGGAAGGGCAACCAAACCCTGCCCCAGAATAAATGAGTGGTGACAGGAGATGTGAGCTGCTTCCTCCTGCTTTGGGGAGTATGGTAGAAGGTGAAAGTTGTCATGGGGGGAGGAGAAGCAGGATTTCTCACAGCTGAATTTTTGCTACCATGAGCTGAGGTCCATGAACTCACTCAGCCTCTGGCCCAAGGCTAAGTTCAACTGTGTCTGAGGTCTGATGAAATGCTTTGTAGTGCTCTAATATCAATTTTTAGTTCAGCTGAGTTTTTTTTCTAAGGCAGGAGATAATTCCTCTGCTTGACTGAAGAACAGGCTTTGAGCCATGTTTGCTTATGTATTAGAAGGGATTTGCTTTGTTAATTTCCACAAATACCAAGTCCATTCTGCAAGCATAATAAATGTACAGAAAAAAAGTGTGATCCATCTAAGGAGCACAGAGGTTCTCTTCTTTTCATTTTGTCCAGTTGAAGTGATCAAGATACTGAACTTCAGGATTTTGTAATTCATAGCTAAAACTTCCATGTTAAAAAGGTATTTCTGATTGTAGATGGCTCTTTATTCTAGGAAACAAGAAAGTAGTGAGATTGAGGGGCTGGAAACTTAGCTTAAAAGCTTATTTATCACAAACCATTGAAAGCAATTAACTGCTAGATCAAACTTCAACTGAATAATAATAATAAAAAATATCTTAATTTCTGGATTCATTTCATTAGAACTACATGTTCCTCTATAAGGTACACTGTAGCTCAAAGAGAAGTTACAGGATTGAAGCAGAAATTACTCATGAAAATGCTATGACCTGCATTATACAGGTCAGGCTGGATGATCTAATAGTCCCTTCTGGCCTTACATCCTATGAATTATGAATCTAGGGTGCTCTCCTCAGAGAGTTTCAAAACACTTTGCTAACACCAGGGTGTAATCCACTCTTGTACTGTGAGAGCACCACAGCATCACCTCAGCATCCCAAAAGCCACGTTGTCCGCTTTTTATGGCCATCTCTAAAGGCATGAGCTTTACCCATTACGGAATTAGATGTTCCAGAGGAACAGCTACCAGACTTTATAAGAGGAAAATTCCAAGGGCCCGAAATCCCACAGGACCTCTGTCTTGCCTGCAGAAGCACCATGCTTCCTCGAGACAGATGTCTTGATGTCACGCTAGCAGAGGCAAGGTGACCTCAGCTAACATGGTGGTGAAATCATCTCGGATTTTTTTCCTCCCTGACAAAACAAGTAACCTGACCATCCGCCTCACCTTTCTGTATTACAGGCAAAAGATGGAGTGAAGGCCCAGACCTTCCCAGTTTAGGTACTGCTAAACCAGCAGTGTAATGCATGCTCACATGGATACACCAACACCAGTATTAAAACAGTATTGTCGTAGCAGAGAATGAGTTACTGAGAGGCAACTTTCAGCTATGCAGGGATGTCTTGTCTTAGCTGCAGACTAGCCTGACGTCAGGTTGAACTTGGCTCTATGAAACCTCCACTCAAACTGTGGGAGAATTATCTGCCCTAATGCAGTTACATGTCAAAAACTGGCTCCAAAGCAGCTTGGCTCCAGGAGGAGATGTCCCACTTTTGTGCAGCAGTGAGTCCAAGCCAGCCAGCCTGGCAGAAACAGACAAGTCGTTCCCTCGGCACCCTCCCACCACTGGCACAGCAAGATCCCCCAGGTACCCAGGGCCCACCCATGCCCAGAAGCTTAACAGGTCTGGCTGGACCCAGGGTCACTTCAGCAGAGACACTGAGGTGCCTGCACATCACAGTCCCTGGCACAGCAGATCTCTAGGGATGCAGTGTGGGGTGCTGAGCCATGATCCCAAGCCCTGCCTAAAGCATCCAGCTCCCACCTGAACCATATGATGCTACGAGGGGAAAAGATTCACCTCTGATGATCAACCAGGTCCAGGAAGCCCAAAGAACTCCAGTGAGATAGGGTTAACATGCCCAAACCCAGACAGTTTCCAGCACAAAGGCAAAACAGCATCAGAGGCCTTTTCTGTCCGGCATACCTTTCAGGTAAAAGAGGGCTGACTGCTCACATATGAACTTTAATAGTGAAACAAGTGTGTCAACATTAAGGCTTGGAACAATTGTAACCATGCAAATTTGAGGGAATCTAATCACTGCAGTATCACAACTGCTGAAGCAAGGTTTGAGAGCAGAGAGTAGGGAATGACCCCCGAGAGCATCATCTCAGGCCCCTGCTCTAACAGAGTGTGACCAGGCTGCTGCTCATGGCCCAAGTGACTTGGGTAATGCCCCTCAAGGCATCCCTCTGTTGCAATCAAACAACAGATCTCATGTATAAAGCAACCACAGGATGAGCTCACATGCTTTTCTGCAAGCGCGTGATCCAGAGCTGCTGGAGAAGATATCGCCATTAACTTCAATACTTTTCCAGTCAAGCCTGTAACAAGTGTTTGCTAATATGCTACTGCACTGTTCTTCATGCCCTCTCTCTCCCTTAGCAGTCACACGGCTTTACTCTCCAGTTTTATTTTCACCTAAGGTAGCATTTTCAGCAGGCACACGCCATGTGAGCAAACCGGCAATGAAACAGGCTGGTGAATTGCTGCTGCTTTTGTTAAGCAGAACAGAGAGAGCACACTCGTTTTCATAAAGCACTGCTACAAAAAACACAGCACAAGAGAAAAAGTTTGGAAGCTTTAGCTCGGATCAAAGAATTTAGCCTTGGGTCTGTTATGAACCCTTCTGTAATCAAGATAAAGAGGGGGGATGAAGGTCTCTGCTTCCTTGCTGAGCCTTTTTATCTGCTTTTGCTGATGAGTCCTTGCTTCTGGGAAGGATCAGGTCCCATTTCTTACCCGCAGCAGACTGCACTGAGGCTATGTTACAGGATGCATGGGGGTATGAGGCAGGTGGGAGCGATAAGCACTAGAGCATTGGCTGCATCATCTGGAATAGGGTTTAATGTTTCCGAATAATTGAGCTGAGGATCTTCAAGACTTGAGCAAACAGACTAAACACGATAATAAAACATATACTGAAACAAATACATGTTTCTTTAAACGAGGAATAAACACACACCCATGAGTTCAACAAATGCATACGCTTTCTCTCAGTTCCCCTTGTGCAAAGAGGGGGGTCGTCACCAGTATTCGTTCAGAGCAATGGGCTGAACTACGGATTGGGAAAGGCACAGCTACCACAATAGTGGAGCTCTATAAACATCTTAAAAATAAAAACACATGGTCAGACACATGTAGCTGAAGGACTTCATACTTCAGTGGGCATAACCACAAAATACCAAAATAATTAAATTCATCCCTCATAAGTCTTGAAAACAACTGGATCAAGTTTCCCTATTTCATCCCCTCCCATTTTATAAGATAATTATGACCGATCAATACACCCAGTTTTTGTGGGTAGACTTCTGCAGCTCCTTCTCTTTTCTTTCTGCATCCAAACAAACAGGTGAGAGAGGTGATAGGTAAGCCCGAGCACAGTTAGGTCTGCAATATGCCACTGGCTTTCCTCCATACAGCTCCCTTAAGTCAAACCATCTGATTAGCTCAGAGATGCCCATTTCTGTAAATTCTCTTTTCCCACAGCAACAAAAAAAGGGGAATTGTTTTTCTGGTTGCCTGAACCAGAACAGTGCTTCTGGGAATATTTCATGCACTCTCCCTGTGTAGAAGAGTCAACATAATAGTGCAACATGACAAGATGTTGAGCCACAGTGCCAAGACAACTTGCACACTTTGCATTTTTCCTATTAGATTTTCGGAGGTAGAGGGAGAGGAAGAGAAAGAAAAGAGTGCAGAACAGTCAAGACCAGCCCAAAAAGCTTTGCGTTTTCTTGTTTGTATCAAGATGGAGCATTACAAGACAGCGATAATTTCTAGAATTCAAATGTTGTAATAAATTTGACCTTTTATTAAAATGGTATTCCCAGAAAAAAAAACAATCCCAGAAACAGCAGAGCAGAAGACTACAAACTGCATAGCCTCCTCAACTGGAGACCTCATGCTAAGATTAGCAATGGGTTAACAACTGGAAGCAAACCCTTTCTTCAGATCCCTCCTCCCAGCTGTTCTGGGAAATATTTCCCCCAGATGGCAGTACCAAAAACTGTGAGTTCCATTTCTCTTCTTAATACCAAGAATCAAGATAGGTTGAATTTTGAAAGTTCTGAATGTGTTTTCCGATTTTCAGTTTTATTCTGAACTTAAAGCTGATTTTAGGCTGGTTTGTCCAGGCTTTTTTGATTTTAAAAATATTTTAAAAATCAAATAGGTGGATATCCATGGAGCTGATATTCCTGAAAACACATGTAAGAACTACTATACTAAAACATGCTTCCCTATCAGGTAGCCATTTGAGTTTGATTTTAAAAGACTGACCCACGAGGATGAAAGGAGCAACAATTTACTGCTAACACTGTCATTCAGCAAGCAGATCAAGGAAGGAAACTCTGAGCAAGAGAGAGGACAAGAAAATCCCCTTTTGTGCAGGAACATTGTGCAGGATGAACATTTTCATCTCCTACATCAGGCTTTCGGGAGGGAAAGGGGTTTTGTACTTTATCCCCGCACCCTTCCCCAGTGCCAATGCAGAGAGTAGCAGCAGCCAGAAATGGACCTCATTTGCTGTGGTTCCCTCTCCCACAACAGCATGACACTTGGGTGCCTGCCACCATGTTCCTCCTCAGGTCTCACAGCCCTGCTCTGCCTCTCCTTCTCCAGCCCCAGGGCACTGCATAGGAGGGGAGATTTGAGCCAACCCAAACATCCAGGGTGCCTATTCTGGACCTGAGTGAGCAACCAAGTGGCAAAACCATACTTGGGCTATCAGACACCTGCCCAGGCTCACTCCCTCACAGCAGAGCGTCAGGGCCACCACCGCCCTCCATCCCATTTGTACCCCACAGGGGAGCAGGCACTGCAGAGGGGCTTTGCAGCCCATCCTATACCTTGTCCCCCATCTCACAGCTCGCCCCGTGCCTCCTCACAGCTCTTGAACCCTTTTCATCTGCAGTGACTGAGAAAGAGGTTGCCCGTTGCTGAGGACCCCCCTGCCAGGACCGGCTAGCCTCCGTGCTCCAGCACACACAGATCTGTTCAGTCATAAGAAGGCAGCTCGTTTTCAGCCTTTAACGTTGTAAATGTACTGTGAGATTATGGGGAAGGAGGGTGGTATGATTTCTAGTAGAAATTACCTTAATTATAAATTAGAAACATTAAAATAGGATTACCCTCACAAAGGAAAGCATTAGGATTTAACTACTACAAAAACTACTACTCTGCTGTATTTACACAGTCAAAATTAAAACCTCAAGGCTGATAAAAGAGTTCACTCTCAGTGCTCTTGTTTTCAAGTAGATAACGACAAGACATTTGGATTGACTTCTCCCCCTATCCCACCATGCTTCTAAAATGCCGCCAAATTGCTTTGTGGTGTTACTAACCCATGAGCTGTACTGTAGATGTTTGCTCTTAAAGGTCCACAAAACCTAGTCATTTGTTAGGTGACAACCTATGCCCGGGGCCCTGGCAGAGATTATTAGCTTTACCATTTAGTTGGCTTCCTGACAGAGATTTTTAATCCTGTGAACTATTTTTAGAAGGGTTACACAAAACAAAGATACACACTTCAGAGCTGCTTTATCATCTGTGAATCAAGCCTAGGCTGCAAAGTACGAACATCATCCCTGTTTGAGAAGAGCAAACATATGTATGTGTAGGGATAGGACAAATGAATCCTTCAGACTCATCTTGACAATTAATCTCATGGATTTACATCCATTATAAAGATACAACAGAAAAATGACAGAAGGTCACAAGTTGCTTTCCACTGTAAAGCCTATTTTAGCCCCAGCACAGCTCTGCTGAACAGAACTGTTAGCCTGAAATTTGCCAGACACGCTCAGTAAGTGACAGAGTATCTTGCAGCAAAAAGAAAATTAATTGGAGGCTTTTTTTTTTTTTCCCGAATATGTCTTGGTGAAATGTTACCTTCTGTTGAAGCTCTGACTCCTGCACTGAACCAATCAACATTTCTGCACAGAAACTTTCCTGCAAAAATAGTTTTTTCTCTGATAAAAATGTAAATATAGAAACTAGGCAAGGGAGAGCTACTTTTCCAGCTAGAAATAACTTTTCTGCAAAACATTTCCTCTTTTAATTAAAGGGTTTTTTCCAAACTATCTTTTTAAAAATCATAAAGTGAACTCTGAAAAGGTTGGGCTTTTGGGGAAGGAAAAGGTAATAAGATAATTTCTTAGAGAAAAATTCTTTATACTTTTACCAGCTTCACTGGCATCTCTTTCTAATTCAAAGTAGATTAAAAAATAGTCTCCACACCCTTCAAATTCCTTAAAAATCTTTTTGAAAAAAAGATATTCTTTTAATTAGCACAAATTGCTACTTTTAAATTCAGCTGTTTGGGGCTCAGATCTGATCTCAGTAGTTTCAGCGGGGATTTCTGAGACTCACGTTCTGCTGATGTTAAGTAGTATTTTTGTCACTTAGTTTCACTGGAAACAGGACTGGGATTAAGTTCCATCTAACCCAAGGGGTTCATCAAAGCAACAAAGTTAGGAGCATTAACCCTCTGCAGCCTCAGGGGAGGGCAACCAGGCGTCCATGGGATCTCATCTGTAGAACCTTTAGAATCACATAGGTAAGTTCTATGAACACCTGAGAGACAGGGAGGTAGAGACCATCTGTGCACACATACACCCCCATCTGTATGTAAAGCTCAAGGAGAAATAGGCTTGGCAAATACAGCAAGCTCCATCCTCCAGCTGCCTCAGGACAGCCTGTGAGCCCATGCCCTCTCTTTCATGGCAGCAAAATGCCACTGTCTTGGCAGGGGACCACTGAGCATGGCAGCACTGGAGAAGCCTCTCCTCAAGGCCACCAGCTGGGCAGTGGAGGTCCCTCACTTCTGCAGACTTGCATCTGCCACAGGTACTGATGTAGAATAATTGCTGCAAAAGCAGCACCACACTGCCAAAAGGGGTATGGGATTTGCCCTTCATCAGCCCTCGGAATCCCAGCATCCCTTTTGCAGCTGGTTGGGGTGGAGTCCCAAAAATCTAGTAAAATGGGAGACAAGCATCACACCACGTTGGGAACCACGTCCTCAGATCACCCTTTGGTCATGTTTATGTATTTGGGCTGTATGCAAAGTTTGTGGTGAAGTATCAATTATAAATCATAAAACAAGTTTGTACTGTTAACATTTCTCATAATATATCATTTACAGAGCCATACCACAGTGCTTTTGCAAGCAAAAGGATGCAGCCTGAAGCCAGGAATGAGGTAATTTTTTTGTACAACAGAAATGCAAATTCAGTAACCTGAAAGGGGGTGGGGGAGGAAGAGAGAAGTGATGCAAGTCCTTACAGAGCCAGGTCCCAGAGATAAGTCATAGGTACCAAGAGGCAATCAGACAGGAGAAAAAAGAAAGTTTTGCTAGGAAGGAACACAGCAACCACAGTAGTTTCTCTAACAGCCACTTTAAAGAACGGAAAAAGAGGTAGGAGAAAACATGTCAGAATATGCTAGCCCCAGGGACAGCAGCTAATGAACTGCCCCCAAAAACTAGCCGAGTTGCAGAAGTAGCCAAAAAAATACTTAAAGCTAAGTACAATATTAACAATTATTTTCTTTTATTAGCTTTATTCTAGTATCACATACCCACAGTCCTAAGTAAACATCCTTTATCCTTCAATCTCATCTAGTGAAAATGCTGACTCTCCAGTAACACAAACCAACCAGGGCTCCCATTCCTACCAGAGTAGGATCAGAGGATTAGTGTGCTTTTACAAGAAAAAATAAATTAAAACAATAAAAAAAAAATCCTCGGGCCTCACAAAAGCAGCAACACAGATCTCCACTTCGTTGCTAGGGCACAGAGGAGGAAATCTCCTTCAACAGGAGCTGAGCATGGAAGCCCCTCTGATGTGCAGCAAGACAAACAGCAGGAACAACCCTGAGCCCAAAGCTAGCAGACACTAGCAGCTTTGAAAACCTTTTTGTCTCATGATAAAAGCCACACACCAAATCCCCCATAGAGAAAGAGTCCAGGACACGTACCTGAGGGAGTCCAGGGCAGGAGGAGGAATAACACTGGAACCAACAGGAAGAGTATAACCAGAAGAGCCCTTAGCAATCATACCTCATGGGCTCAGCAGGTAGACCCCCATCCCCCAGCTGCTTCCCATCATCCTACAACACCTGTGTCTAAAGAGGCCACCTAAAACCTCTAGCCCAGGGGCACCCCATTTGAGTGGCTTGCAACCCTGGAGGGGTATTTTGGCCAGACCTGATTGAAATCCCCAGTCCTACATGCAGGAGGAGTGCTGGCAGCAGGCACCAAGTGTTGTGTGCATGTTGGAAGGCTGAATTGGCAGACTGCTAGGAGCAGAGCTGCAGTCCCCAAGCCCACATGCAAGTTGTCCCAAAGCAGTGACTTCCCCTCCCAATTACAGCTCATCAGTTGGTGTAAATCAGCTCAGCGTGCCCACCACAGGTGCAGCTGTGGGGACTTACATCCAGTGAGGCTCTGGTCTATAGAATGAATACTGGTTTCCTTTACAGCAGTGAAGACAAATCTTGATATTTGCTGAGGTTTGGGACGGGGATGTGACAACATCCTGAAATGTTTAAATAAATGGAGGCAGCAGAATTTTGAAGCACTGCTTGTTCCTCTAGAAACTTTCAAAAAAAAAAAAAGTAAAAAAAGTAAAAACAAAGTGTGACCCTGTGACTTTTTATAAAACCCTGCTACATCAGAAAGTTTGAAATATAAACAGCTGCCTTCACTGACTACATCAGTGGAGCCAGGCTGGGCTGCCTAATCCTTGAATAGCAGTGTTTATAAATACTGTTCAGACAGGCAGGTTAGATCAAATTTTCTCATGAGTTCATTCAGGACAGTTAGCTGTAATGGACAGGCACATTGTTATCTCTTTTAACTGCCAGTTTCTGAAAGGCAGCCACGGTTTTCAAAGAATTAATCCTGGGGAGGAGGAGGAGGAGGCGGCAGTGGTAAAGGAGAGTATATTTCATCACAAACCTGACACGGGTGAGGCTTTGACTGGACTGACGCCACCAAAGAATATATCACTCACTCTCAGGTGGAGCTGAGCCATTTCCAACAGGCAGTGACGAACCTGCTGCAGAGCTCTGGGCTCTCCCTGGCAAGTACAGATCCCTTGGGACCAAAGTGCCACCCTGGCACCCTGTTTTCACTCAGGGGAGGAGTGTAGCAGCAAAGGATATGGAGCTGACCTCCTCCCTCTACACACCTGAGAGCATCCCAGCACCCTGGTAGCTGAGGGATGGAGTCTTTCCATTGCAACACCTTACACTAGAAACTCCAGTGAGTGAGGACAGAGAGACATGACCTGTGTATTTGAATGCAGGTTGCTCACCATATGAGCTGGGGTCGTTAGCACCAAAGGGCAGCAATGCTTCCAGCTGGACCTCCTGGCACTATGGTTCCTGGCCCTCAGGTGTATTTATCCCAGCAGCATAGTTGCCTCCATGGAGGGCTACACACCCTCAGCTAGAGGAAAGCATCTTGTAAAGAAAGGAGTTAACTGCCACAGAAACAATAAAATAAAAATGCAATATCAGTAGAGCTTAACTATAGGAGGATGACTAATTAGAGCATAGCTTTGGATAGCCTGTGCCTGGCAGAAAAGCGTCAACCTCAGGTTCAACCTTCTCTGCCAGGACACACAGAAAACTTCTTTAGGTTTTGCTGCCTTTCAGTTGATGGTTACAGAGGTGTTTCACTTGCATAGAGATAAGGCAAGCACTGGGCTGCAGCCCCAGGGAGATATTAATCCATCACAAGCAAAGTGGGAGATGTCCTGCAAGAACAGTGGATTAAAGAGTGTTTTGAAGAACATGACGCAAGGCCCGATGCCTGACGCTACCTCGGTGCTTGCCCCATGCCCTGTTCTCACGCCGATCATAATAACAGCCATCAACCACGAGCTGCCGTTCCTGTCAGAAGACATTTCATGGCTATCTTGCTGTGGGCACTTGACTGATGCGTCAGAAGAGCCCAGAGGAGCGGGAGGGAGGTGACATTATTGCTGCTGTGGAAGAAAAGTGCAGATAATGAAAATCGCAACTGTGTCAACAATGCTTATGTTCCTATTCCTTTAAAAAGAAAAGCAAATCCCCAAGCACTGGCAAAAAGTGGTTTTTATGAGAACCCACGGAGACATGCATGCAGCCTGAAGCCATGCGAGCTCAGAGGCTCTGCTAGCGTTAAACCTGAGGCATCCCTCAGCAAAGGCCTGTTGCCACTCAGCGGCCCAGGATGTGGGACAAAAGGGCCTTTTCCTTCAACTTCTTTGTGTATCCTTCCTTGGGGTGATCCCGCTTCACAGGTGATGCCAGCCCAGTTGAAAAAAAGAAGTAGAAAAGAAAAAAAGCCAATCATAGCTACATGTGCATTCAGGAAGGGCTGGAGCATGGCAGCTCCCTGGCGAGGCGGCTGAGGGCAGGCCCGGCCCTGCGGGGGAGCATCAAACATACATCAAGCCCATGGCAGGCAGAAGCTCCCTTTCTTTCTCAAACTCCCTCAATCCTGAGAAAAAAACCCAAAGATCAGGTCTTTGAGGCACCCTGTGACTTCGAGGGAGTCAGTAGTGAACAGTGGGATGGAACAGTTTTGGCCCATTTGGATCACGAGGTGCAGCAGAGGGCTGCCTCCTCAAGGCAGTATTTACCCAAAAAAGGGTGATCTACCTCGATGATTTCTACCAGTGGGCACAAGTTGTCTTTAATCATCGCCAACTGCAATAAGAGAGGGAAGGGGAAGAATGGGCTGAAGAGAGGCCAGAGTTATTAGCCTGTGTCCTCAGGAGGGAAGACTTCCTCCATCCCACTCTGCCTCTCTCTGGAAGCCAATTTCAGCTGAATTCAAAGAAGTCTCAAAAGGCCTAAGTCTCAAAAATAACTGAATTTCTACAAGGCTGATGACACATAGCAGTCTGGGAAAATAAAATATCCCAGGGAAGAGCATGCGGCCAAGACTGGGGACAACTAGCTGGTGTGTAAGGAAACGCCACTCGTCCAGCTGTCCCCTGCCTGGGCACCCAGGGGGCAGGAGCACAACCACATCCTTGCCCAGGCTCCGCCGGGTCTTCTGCTCACAGGCATGTAAACTCAAACAATACAGGACATTTCTGGGGATGCGAAACGATTTTTAGATTGATTTTCCATGACTAGTTTCATGGATGAGGGTGTTCCGTGCTATAGAAATAGATCCAGCATCAAATTCCATGGCTGTAGTTCAAAGGTACATAATCTAAGTTGCAACCAAGCTCACTGTTTTCAGAGGTGATGGATATTTGTCAGCAGGTGCTGAAACGCTACATGAACACAAAGTTCTCTGCTTGAGGTTGCACACCTTCCTTCAGCGACTTCCAGTTAGAGCTGTAGGCTTGATGCAGTAATATCTGGTAGATGACCACTCTGGTCCTTTGAGCCTTAAAATTAATTAATAAGAAAATGTTAGCTAATAACTTTCAGCTATAATTAAATAGGTTTCATGTGATATCAGACAGAATGAATACTCATTACTTCTTTTAGTCTATCAATGAGATTACAAGCAAGAATTAGGGAAAAGAACAAAAATTCCTTCACCTTTCTTCTGTGTATCACAAAGCAAGGAAGATGGTGAAATAAAGGAAACAAACAAATGCAAGCCCTTCTTTCACAGGCAATTTTACAGATTTCTTCAAGTAAACCCACAACCCCATAAGTGAGTAAGGATCTCCATTAAAAGACAGATTCAGTTTCTGTTGGTTTTGACATGACTTACAGATGTAACACAAGTTTGTTTTGCTTATGGTTCCCTGTGCATAGCTGGTGGTGATTGTTCTTACTGAGCAGTAGCATTTTTCTTTGTGGAAAAATAAAATCAATAAATATTTAATTCATATATGTAAGAGAGGGGATGAGCAAAATTGTACAACTAATAAAGACAAATGGCTGTCGTACTCATGAAGTCTTCTTATTAAAGAGTCAGTGGAAAAAATGTCCCTGCTGGGCAAAGAGAACAAAATAAATTGTGGACTTTATACTGCAAACACAGCATTTAAAAAAAAAAAAAAAGAAAGAAAGAAAACAACGCTAATGCATCATTAAGGTTGAGTGTTTAAATCTACAGAAGCCAGCACAAACATGAAGGAAGATTCCTGCGGCAACATTAATTGGGACTTATTGCGGACTGTGTTATTGATGATTGCATAGATTCGGTTGCATAAACAAATTGCCAAAGCTGTATACAAATGGAATGCAAATGAGGGATGTGATGTGCAGCCATGTGGCTTCTCCTACAACATGAGATCCACCAGGTAGCAAGTGCAGCAGGTATGGCTTAGTGGTCACCTACAGATACACACACACACGCATATATATTACCTGTATAAGCATGAGGCAAAAAAAAACCCTGGCTACCAAATCTTCAAGATACATCTTCTGGTTATTTGTGTTTACTTATTTGCAGGCAAGTTAACAAAGGCTGTGGCTAACGATGCATTCCTTTAGTGCATGCATAATTTAATTTGCTTCATCTGTTGTATCTGCAAATGCTGAAACACGACAAGAATGTAACACTCCTGAAATCGTAAAGCACTTCTATTCAGTCATTTCTATAGCCAGACAAAAACTTTGTGTTATTTCATGTCCCATATTGCCAATAAAACCACAGCTGAGCTAACACACCCCAATCCCTATGCCAGTTTTCCAAAGTACAGTGTCCTGAGGACATACACTCTAAATTGCCTATGATGGTTTTCAAAACAGCACAAAACCAGCCCGCAAAAAGACCCTATCCATCCTGGAAAGCACATACTAGTGCTATGCCAGACAGGCTAGTGGCTGTCTCAGCTCCAGCAAGTATCATTGCACTGTATCAGCACCAGGCAATCAAAACTGGGAAATGGCATTTAGCTGATGCTGAGGAGGGGGTTATCATTTGCATTATGGCAGTTCCCAGGGACTCCAAGCGAGACCAGATTCCTGCTGCACACAGTACAAAGGTAGCAATAGGAAATTGCCTCTCATGTCCAGGTGGACTAAACCTTTCAGAGAAGGGGGAAAGCATAGATCATCTTTACAAATGATTCCTGTTTCACAGGGGAAGTGCTGACATGGGTTCTACCTTCTACTCAATGCTGTGGATTGCAGTGGGAATTTTGGGGTCATGAAGTTTTGTTCAAAATGAAATCAAGTGCAAATTAGTGATCCCAGACACTTTATCAAGTTGCCCGAGGTCACATGCTGTGACAGAATCTAGAGTTGCCAATTTCCCCACTAGCATTTCCCACAACTAGTCAGCCTCTTCCCACTTTTTTGTGCCTCTTCTTTTATCAGAAAAAAAAATATGGAATTGCTCATGCAGTGTTGCATCTTCATTGCTACTTTTGCTTCCAAGTTCCCCAGCATCTAAGCACAGGGTGAAACAGATAGGGAGGATATTCCGCTTAGATGATTTAACTAATCTCATGCAAATGTACTCAGCAGTCTTGGTACCCGTCATGCTTTCACCTACTTAATGACCAAGCCAGCTGAATATTGCTTTTTCCAAAGATAATAGCATTTTTATGCATTATTCCTTAAAGCTTTTTGTGCTCACACACTGAAAAAAAGCCCCATCTGAGGAATAACAGACATCAATATACTTAGTATCTGTCCAGGTAATTATGCATCTTCCTCCCATGTTAGCTGAAGAGAATATCATGATGATAGGACATCATTAACATGGCTATTTTTTCCTTCCTTTTCTTACTTTCAGTATATGAAATGGAAAACTGCAGTTAAACATTTATCATTACATCTTTTCTGGCTTATGTTAGAAATGCTGCCTGACTACATTTATCTTGCATTTGAGAACCAGGAAGGATTTTGCAAGCAAGACAAAACACACGAGAACTGGTTTAAAACAGAAAACAATAAACTTGCCTCTCCTGATATGAATTTATGTGATCTAATGATTTCTGAATCATCTGAGTCCAGATGAAATAACAAGACTATATGCATAGTTTCTTTAGTAATAGAAGCAAATCCAACCAATTCAATAACACTAATGGAAGAGTTGTGAGCTCCTCCTCCACATCCTTCACCCACTCTCAAGTTAATTTCCTACTGATAAAGCCCACCCCAACATACCTTCTCCCCAAGGAATCAGGATTGATTATGAAAATGAATGCTAGTGATTTTTCCCTCTTTATAGCCAATCAGGCATTGACCAGTATACAAAGAGTTTTCAGTGAAGATTGGGATTTTGAATCTGAGACCAAGGAGCTAAAGGAATTGGCTGGAGGGAGTTGGGTGAGTTGCATATGAGAAGACAGTCAGCTCATCACCTCAACCAGAACCATTACTTGGAAAAGCTGCAGTAATGTGGAATGTGGCACACACTGTAATAGCACACCAGAAATCAATGACCTCCAGACAGGTCCAGTATTTCAAACCTGGCTTTAAAAAATGAATGATAACTTGCTGACAAAAAATTTAAGTGCTTGAATTTTGTAACTATCAGCCTTTAAGTTACGCTCATGAGAGAGCATTTTGACTGTTGATCTATCCA
This sequence comes from Gallinago jamesoni, assembly GCA_025769975.1. Taxonomy (NCBI): domain Eukaryota; kingdom Metazoa; phylum Chordata; class Aves; order Charadriiformes; family Scolopacidae; genus Gallinago; species Gallinago jamesoni. The sequence goes on along the minus strand of JAOQGH010000012.1, from coordinate 70,064,415 downwards.
CAGTTGACCTTTTGATCCATTGGCTTCCACAGGCTTTGGGAAATTCCTGCTGATTATGGCAGTTGTTGGCTTATATCCAAGGTCCATGCACTAGAAGAGCATAAAATCTATTTTGATGCCTTTGTGGATATGGAAGAAAGCTACAGCCCCCCCCCCCCGACTACAAAAATATGACTACTTTCATAGTAGCTGTATGCCATGCTGTTTGATCATTGTTCAGTGTCTTTCAAGTTATTTCCATTAGGAGGAGAAATTGCTGTGGGATTCAGGTATTTTTCATGCAATTCTGTTGATTTGGAAAAAAAAAAGAAAAAGAGAAATAGAAAAAAAGCCTTGAAGATAGTCTGAATCAAATCAGAGATAATGTCTTTGTCATTTTCTAGGCTGCACTCAAATGTAAAGAGATTTTTCAGCCATTTTCTCAGTATTATATTTCCAACTCTTTTCTGTGTACAGGACAGTTCCCTTTTTCTGCATGTTTCCTGGCTACTCTGGAAAATACACTCCAGTAACAGTATCTTATTGCTTAGATCTCTTCTCACAAGGAACAAGCAATAGGACAAGAGGAAACGGCCTCAAGTTGTGCCAGGGGAGGTTTATATTGGATATTAGGAAAAGTTTCTTCACGAAAAGGGTTATCAGGCATTGGAGCAGGCTGCCCAGGGAAGCAGTTGAATCACCATCCCTGGAGGTATTTAAAAGATGTGTAGATTTGGTGCCGAGGGACACGATTTAGTGGTGGACTTGGCAGTGTTAGATTGATGGTTGGATTCAATTATCTGGAAGATCTTTTCCAACCTAACCGATTCTATGATTCTGTGACTTCACTTGAAGTTCTACTTTGCTAAATTTCACTCAGGCACATGAAGACATTCTCACAGCCTTTGAAGAAAGTTTGTTATGTGGAGTCTGAAACCAACATAATCAGCATGGCTCTGTTTTGGAGCTTCAACTTTAGCTTACCACTTGTGGCTCACAGCAGCTTTTTCCACCTTCAGCTTCAGGAACTTAACACACACTGCAAGAAAGTGGCTTGTGATGAAGCTGAGTTACTAACAGGCTTCCTGGTGGGTAGCATGAGGCCAGTGCAGGATGAATTCTGGAGAAGAGTTTCAAGTTACTGGAAAACAAAAGCACTGTTTGTTGATTGGTTGGGGGTGTTGGCTTTTTTGGGCCTAATTCCATTTCCAATTAAGCCGTTTAGTGAAAGCAACAACAATAAAATATTTAATACGTTTTGTGTTCCCAAAAATTAAAACCGCAACAAACCAGAGCAAAATGCACCGAACAAAATGCTGTTCTGAAATGGACAGGCTAGATTAGTCTTTTGCTGGAATGCCTTTATTTTTGCCCAAAGTCTGAGAAATCCTAGGCAACTGACACTCTCACTTCATCAACAGGAGCTGGGGATGCTCCATCCATGACAAGCTCTGACCTGTTTGCAGTCCTGCTTACTGCTGTCATTCTGGTTTAAGTGTTATATGAGAAAGTTTTTCCCTTTTATAAGCTCTCTTATAAGGACTTTTATAAGTCCTTCAGGTCACTTAAGCCCATGTTTCACTGAAGTGCATGATCAGTTTCTTGAACTTAAGAGAGGACCTGACTCTGCCCCACTGCAGTCAGCAGAGCCAGGTTGTCTGATGTTAAGCACATGCTTAAGTGCTCTGCTGGATTTTTGCCCAAACTGTCAATCTTTTATAGTTAATCATTTATCACCCTGCTTATGTGCTGGTAGTTATGCTTCAGTGTGCAAATATGTAAATTGCTTTCATAAAGCTCCACGCACCAAGCACAAATAGTGCTTTCTCAGCCCTTTACAGGAGTTCTCCTGTCCTGTGACATCTCAGATAGATCAAACAGCACTTAGAACTGGCAAGAAAGTTACTTCTCCGTTAATTAAACAGAATCATTACTGTGTTCCTCTTCTTAATAGTGAGGCGCATTTGCAGACTTGCAAAATAAACAAATAAATAATGCCATTTAGCTCTAACCTGACAAGTATTACACATTTTGCCTTTAGGAGCGTGTACATCGATCCATCTTGCACACACCGCCACTCCCGCAGCGAGGAAGGGAGCAAGCTGTCAAATGCATGATAAGCATATTTGCATAACCGTGGCACAGATTAAGTTAAATAACTGCCTACAACGAGGGTATTTGCAATGTATCACACGCTAATTCTCCCAAACACAAGTGACCGGTTTAATTTCTCTTTCCCTGGCTAAGGTTAATTGCTGTGAACTACAGGGGAAAGTCACCTCCACTTACCCGTGCCCTGTTGCTTCCTATTCAGAAAGCTCACAGCTCCTGCAATTTTTCACAAAGAATTAAAATTGCCAGGAGGAGAGAAAATATAGTTCCTGCCATTCAGTTCCAATATAGGAATGATAGGTGGCAATGGTGCAAGCACTGAAATAGACCCTTAAAATACACTTAGTTGCAGTTCTGTAGATTGCAGAGCCAGTTATTCTGCGCTCCTGCCCATGGAGCCTTCCATGCATCCACTAATGAAAAGGCTTCTGGCCCTCAAATGTCAGAGACTTTTGCAAGAAATGAGTAACAGGAAGGGAAACTGACAATGTCTGTTCCCTTGCTCCACAGAGCAACTTTTTGTAAAAATTTATTCTCTGGCAAGCAAACTGCCTGGAAAAAAAAAATGCAGTCAGCCACTTTTTCTAAGAGGAAGCTTGAATACTTCTCAGATTGAGTGATATTAAAATGAATTAATGCTGACTGGTCTCCCCATCATTAACTGAAAAAAAATATAACACCCCTACCTTTAAGTATCGTTTAAAAAAAAATCTTAAACAAACAAACAAAAGCAGCAAACCAAGCAAACAGGCTCCCCTGTGACAGACTGGTCACTGAACAGGACAAAACTTGTCCCCTGAGCTGTCCTGGGCTCGAGCGCTCCCAAGCTTCAGCTGCAGAGCCGGGCTGGCAGGTCGGGCACCCAGGACACAGGTGGAGAAGCAAGGGTAGGAGAGACCTTCAAGGGGAACTGCAGAAAGCCATGCTTGGGGAAGGGGTCCACTGCATGACTGTTTGGGGACTGGCAAAGAAATAAAGCACCAGGAAAAGGAGGAGCTTGGGACAATGTTTTGGAAGGCTTGTGTTCAGTTCAGGTCCCAGATGAAGATTTGGCCATCATCCCAAATACTAGGAGGTTTTCCTTTACTATGTAATTCTTTAAAAATGACATACGTGTTTCCTTCCTAATTTTGTCTGTAAATACCAGTCAATTACCGAGTTACATTAAAGCAAATAAGTTAAAGGAAATATAATGTGTTAATGTAGGTTAGAAGAGACACAGAAACATACTGCTTCTATGAAAAAATACGTGGTGGGCAGATAGATATTTTCCTTTCCCAGTAGGTCAGATATAACCATCTTCCTACTCAAAACCCACGATGGAAACTATCCACTCAATTCTGGAGATCTAGTGAGATGGAGACACAAACATCTGAGCAGCTAAATATAAGTCTGAACAGCAGTTCAGTACTGTGTACAGTAAGTTCTAGTGTCTCTTAATATGGAAATTGATACAAAAATAAAGTATTTTCAGAGGCCGTCTCTGCTTGTGTGCTCACTGGGACTCAAACCACCAAATTTCAGCCCCTGTCGAAATTACTCTGCAGTTTTTTCTTGCACTGCCTCATATGCCAAGAAGACAGGATAATGATGTCCAGCACAAAAGGCCACGTCTATTGAGATATATAAAGGTTACTCCACAGAAAGTCAATATGAGAACCGCACTCAGAATGCCTTGTCCTTTAGCATTTCTGCAAGAGTGCTAAGCTAAGTTTAATTAGAGGAGTTTAGGTCTCGACCAGAGATTTCCCCAACCCAAAATGCCAGTCATTCAATTTTGCAACGTTTGTTAGTGGACACATGCCCTTTGGATCAGCTTGAGGTTGCTGAAGCTTGGGGTCAGGCTTGGTTGGGCAGGTACTGCTGGACCAACGCTATGAAACCCCGAGGAGAAAGAGGAGGCAGTGGGAACAGTGAAGAGCTGTGCTAATCTCACATGGCTTTCTCATATTTCTCCTCCCATCTTGCTGCAAGGCAAAAATGTCAGACCTCCTTGCAGCAGAGGTGACACCCCGAGAGGTAGAGTGATCTTGCTGTGGTGCTTTCTCTCTCCTCCTCCCAGAGAAGGAGCTGGATGACAGCCAGTCGTTAACAGGTTTGTCAATGGTACTGATCCCAGTGAAAGGTAAACCTGTATGTCAGCTTCATTTTATGTAACATTAAAGGAAATAAGATGAAAAAAAAAAAAGGCATTTACTCTTGCAACTCACATGAAAAATAAAATGCAAACAAAATAAGGTGTGTTTTCTTCTATTTCCACTTCATATTATCCACCTTCCAAGTCAGAAAGCTTTGAAGCTTGCTGCGAGGCATAATTCAGTAAATAAACAAAGAAAGAAAGTATCAACAAGCTTGATTTTAAAGGTTACAGGAAGGGGGCAAGTGCGGTGTTTTCAGCCTTCTCCCTCTTTTCAGTCCTCCTCAAATGTTAAAATGCTGTGCCCTGCCCCGGGGCAAGAGGGGACCTCTCGCAGGTGGCAGTGGAATTCAGAGCCTCTTTAAGCTGATGAACTAGAATTAAACCCTGCACATCCTTATTAACACAACCAGCCCTGGGGAGACTAGCTGAGTAGAGAGTTGTAAATAATTTGGTGACCACCAGCTGCTGTGCAGGGTCAGTTCCAGCTCACCTTGAGCCCTGTCTCACAAACAACCAGGGCTGATCTGGGGCTGTCCCCCACACGTGGCAGCAGCACAAGATAAGTTCCCAAACCTTCCCCAGCCACGACAGCTCACAAAGCAGCTGCCCAAAGGCAACACACAGGAGAGAAGAAAGTCAAAGTTTCTTGCCTTCAGGATGGATGAAGCCATGTGATGATGGAGAAGGGGGAACCTTGAGCTCCTCCACCGTGATGCAGAGCGCAGCCCAAAACAGCTGCAAGACAGAAACATGCTCCCTTCCCCACCACAACTGCAGCTCCCCAAAATGTTTTCTCCATCTGGCTCCTGCTCACAGCACCCCACATCTATCAGGATGCAGCAGCAAGCCTGGCTCTCTTTCTCCTTGCCAAAGGCACCTGAGAGAAGAATCCTCACCACCCCAAAGACACAGGAAACGGGACTGCAGGATCACATGGATAATTTTGAAAAGTGATGAGCATCGTACCCTTACAGATTAGTTAGGGTGGGGTAGGAACTGAAATGACATATGTATGGCGGCTTGGCCAAAACAAACACCATGGCTCAAGGGCTATGCCGGAGAGCAAGGTCTGGGTAGGACCACGAATGTTCATTCACATCTTTATTCTCACTCAAGACTGGGAAGGCTGTAGCAGCCTTGCAACTAACAGCCAGGGCATGCATTGAAATTGCCAAAGCTTGTAAAATCCGGAGCAGGAAGGGGAAGTCATTTAGTTTGAGTCATAAGAGGTCTTGATACAATCTAAGCTTCATCACCTCTGAAGAAACAGCTCACTCCTTGGGTGGATATCAAAAGGCTGCCGTGTACAGCCTTGATAACACAATAGCAGAGAACAATTCCTGGTACTGAAGATTACAAGATCTTTGAATCAGCTGCTCTTCAGTACAGCTTCTCACATGACACCACCTGATAGACACTCCAGGTTTATGGTTAACCCTTCAGGGGTCCATGGCCCTGAAAGCAAGAAGATAGAGCTTTGCAGAGGGTTTTATACTATGAGTATAGCTAAAAAAAAAAAAAAAAAAAAAAAAAAAGCAGCCCTAGATGTAAATAGCAACATCAATCTACCTGCTTTTGCCTACCTGAGGTCTTCACTGGCTGGAGCCTTACCTGCTCTAGGAATCAGAGCATCTGCAACTCTGCTGCAGGTGACAAAAGGCAGGCAGGAGAGCTTGGGGTAATTCTGCCTTTGTGCCCTTCACAGTAAACACAGTGGCTGGGTAATACCTGCACTGGCCTGCAAGGCTGCTGGCTCAGAGTCCCCTTTCTGTGGCCCGAGTCCTGTCGGAGCCCCATGAAGAAGAATGATGCTGGAAGACCCACAAGTAGAGAACAAGAAAGCTTAAACTCAGCTGAGAACAAAATGGCATTCCCTACCTTATCTCCTAAGGTTGTGGAGGGCTTTTTATTGCTGATGACATTTGTTTCTGGAAAGGAGAGGAACATGCATCTGTGGGAGGGGAGAATCAACTTTTGTCACACACCCCATGGGGCTGTGTAAAGTAGCTGAGTGGGAGAATTTTTGACACCTCCCTGTGCTGGAGTAAACCCAAAAGTGCGGGCCAAGACTCCTGCAAGAGCCTCCCCTGGGGAGACACAGGAATAGCACAGCCAATCCTGCCTCTCCATCAGAGCTGCTCTCCAGCACTCCCGCAGCCTCGGCTAGAAGCTGAATTCACAAATGGCACAGAGATACAAGGGACCAGCGGGAGAAACGGAAAGGTCAGCTAAGGCTGCTACCACTATGGCCCAACCAGAGCAAATGGCAAACAAGAACAGACCCTGCAAAGCAGCACCGGGGAAAATCCAATGGGCATGTTGCAAGTGTTCCCCCATGCTCACTGTCCCCTTTCTGCTCTTACAAGAATGAACATAAAAACCAAAACCAGACTTTGTGGAAAGAGACACTATGGAAGCCGTGAGCAGAAAGAGTAATTGATGCAGGTTGTATTTTGGACAGCCATTTCCGCTTGCCTGCACACCAGAGTACATGGACTACTCCTCGTCATAGATGTGCAGCACCAGACGCAGTGGGGTGAGGTGCTGCTTTATTACCAGCCCGCTGTGGTGAGAAAAGACATCAAGCTTGAGCTCCATTTTCCCATGGAGCGTGCAGCACCAGACAGTATGTAGCTTCAGTGTTTTCACTTAATAGGTAGGACATCCACTTGGTCTTGTCACAGATAAGAAGCAGTTTTGACATGACTGCAGAAGATGTGCCTTCAGGGTAGCAGTCCTGCAGGTCCCACGTTCCTACTTTTTCAGTGAATTCCTTCACATCACACCAATGCCAACTGTTTAGCTGCTCTCGTCAGTGAATTTGCTCCACAAACAGTAGTTTTGCAAAGAAACCAGTCCAGCAATGGAGGCTGGGATGATCAATGGTACAGCTGCCTATAGCTGTGTACTGAAATGACAGTGCTGCAGACAGAGATCTCAAGACATCAGTCAGGTCACACAAAGCTGATGATACAGTACACTGTAGGTACTTGTAGACTGGGGCTGAGGTGGGGATAGCTCTCCATCGCAGAGACTCCCTGGATCCAAGGAGAACACCTACACATAATTTTTGCTGTAGCAGCAATTTTCCACCTGCTCGTGGTCGCTCCTTGCCTTGGCTGTATGGTATGATTATCAGCAGTGGGCACATGCCCACCTTCTGTCATGTAAGTCTGTGGGCATGGTCTGTAACAAATGTGAAATATCTTCTGTGACTGAGGCCAGCTGTGCTAGCAATATGCCCAGTAGGACTACCGGACCACTACCTAGTGGAAAAACGGCTCTCTCTCCAGTGCTCAGATGCTCTCAAGAGGCACTCCGAAGCTGCATGGACAACTGCAGGCCCACAATACCATATTTTGGTAGCACTCAAGAAGCAGATGGAGGTTTGTGACTGGTTTCTCCCAGCCAAACTTCCTGCAGAGGGATGACTGGTTTCCAGAGCGTTAAACTGACGTGTGACCACGGCCAAATGCCAGATGGCTGGGAAGAGTGCTGGAGCAGCCCTCATGATGAATGTCTAGCCCTGGCTGCCAGCATCACATACCGTATGTATCAGCTCCCAGATAGGAAGGCCTGGCTGTGTGGTGGGAGTGTGACACAGGGATATTACGTAGCACAATTTTTCAGTGATGCCATCATACAATAGCGCAGAGAGAAGGAAGTTTTTTTGTTTCACTCCCTACACTGTGCAAAGGGATCTGTTTCAAAAGCCCATCTATTGATGGCATGGATGGAAAAAGTTGTTTCAAAGGCAGCACCCACACCTGGCTTTGTGTGTGTGGCCTCCTGCTGAGCAGGAGATACAATTTTTGCTTTGGGACAGACAATTTTTGTTTAATTCTCACAACAGATGACCTCAGGGAGACATGAAGCATTGAGGTGTAGGTGGGTACTGTAATTTGTGCTACCTAATCAGCTGTGGGTTAGTGGTAGGGAAGCTGATGCTTGCTGTTGAAAGGGCTACAAAGTCACAAGTCTATCTCAAAGCCTCATGCAATATATTTACAATTACTGGATCCCCAGGGACACCCACAACAGCAGAGCCTCATAAGCACCCCGGCTCTTTGCTCTCACTTGTAATCAGCGTATAACCAGGGGATTTGTGTCTGCATTTGATTCACAGAGCAGCCGTTACCCAGGCTGATGCTTGTAATCAGGAGCAGAACACAAGCAGAAAGGAAAACAAGGAAATAAAGGAAAAAAAGTCTCCATGTGGCATCACTCTATGCAAACCACCGACTCCAGCTGCAGCTTCGTGACCCTCTTTATGCTGATTAACTCTGGGCTGCCACTGAAACAGTCAACCCTAACCTTCCTGCCCGCCCCATGGTGAGCTGGACCAGGCAATCTGTCTGAAGGCTATTTTGCAATTATTTAATCAGGTTCCTTTTCATTTGTATCAATTACCTGAGCTGGCATACTGCTCAGCTTACCCAAGCACAGAAGGCAGCAGGAGAGCACGGTCAGCAGCAGCAGTAGCTCACACCAAGGTTAGCTAAAATCTGTTGCCTTGCGAGCAATGGCCTCACAGCGTACTGGTCGTAACCTGCCTCAACACATGCTCACACGCACATTGACACAGCCTGCAAAAAAACGTAGCCAGTTTCAGAGACATTCAAATGGTATGCCACATCGGCAACATACAAATCAGTGATCTGCCCAGACTGATTTCATTTACACTTTAGTCTGTGAGATGCTTATGCGAGACATGAAATGAAGCTAGGGTTTTGCAGACTCCTAATGACAGTGAGCATGTGAGACAAACAGCTGGCAGACAAGTTATAACAACGAAAAAAAAACCCAAAAGATAGTTTCCTATTTTTTTTAAAAAAGGAGTTTGCTGCTGTTTTTATTTTCAAGAAATATGTACACTTGGAGAATAAAGCTGAGGCTTTTTTAGCTCCATTGATGTCTAAACGGCAATCTCCAAAAGCAAGTATCAGTCTTGGGACAGCATTTAACCTGTATCAGCAGAGTGCTCCAATCCCTGGATGGTATTTTGGCACTCAAGTCCATTAACATATATTTAAATTCCAGAGGTGGAGATTGGTTCAGAGGAAGCCTGAGGATGGAAACAAGGCAGGAAGATTTATTGCTTTATCATGTGGAATGGTGCTTGGTCCTTCTGAGAAGTTCAAGTCTCTTTGTAGTTAGCAGCTGGGCCAGTCCGTTCATCAGCATCATAAATATGGTCAATGACATCACGAGCACATAGTGGCTAATGCTGCAAGGAGGAGACAGATAAAAAAGTGAGAGAAAAATACAAATTTGCAAAGTAAAAAAAAAAAAAAGACAAACAACTCTGTGAATATTTCTTTTTAACTATGCCTAATTACTGGCCTAGAATGTCATTTTATATCTTCTGTTCCTAGTAAAAATTTATCTTAGCAGCACTATCATGTAAAAACCAAAGTCTGTGACAAAATAAAATGGTGAGACAACAGAAAACACAACTGAGTGGTATACCAAATGAATAAGAGATACTGGTTATATGTTTCATTCAAGTGGGTAATTCAATATATGTGACTGAAACCATTGCAAAACTTCCATTTGCTGTGAACTGATTACACAGTTATCAGAACCTAGGGAGAACTTGCCATCACATAGACATTCCTTGGTAATAAGACAACTCAGATATTTATGTCAGCTGAAGCACAGTTTTCTAGAGAAAACACTATTCCAGTGATGAGCAGCTTTAATAAAAAAACTCCACTACTTTTTCACTCAACTTTTCTAAAAATTGCAGAGTTCTCTGCTGTGGTAACACATGGTTTCAGAGAGATTAAACAAATGAGGTCAAGGGTAGCTAATAAACATAATTTGAAGATGCAGCTCCTGGGTTAGGAAGCCCTTAAGTCACTAATGATTAAAAGGATAACAAGCAGAAAGCCTGTTCTCCACTTGCTCAAATTCTGGTTCACCTGTATTACAGATTTAGGATCAGACTGAGATTTGACCTGGGATATTCAGCATCCTGTGTTCAATGTCTCAATCAAGCCACTATTAATGTAAACCACTAGCCATTAAGAATTAAGACTTTTCTGAATCCAGTGACATTTCAGGCTGGAGTTGCAGAAGAAGCATTGCTGCACCTGTGTCCATCACACATCCAGTGAAACAGTTAGCTTTTTTCCCCGGGACTACTGAAGATATGAGCGTTCTGACATGAGATGCGCCCATGCCCACTATTTCAAAGCAGACGGCTCTTCAGGGCAAGTGGGGTAACTTCAGACTCAATGAAATCTGAGTTTAGTCACAAAAGTGGATTGCAAGGAGCACTTGCTGGTTTAACAACCTGGAATTTCTGCCAGAGGACTCATTCAGTTTGAGAGTTTAGCCACGGAAGAGCAGTAAAGCTCATAATGACAATGCTATCGATCCTCATGGCCCCAAGACTGTGACAACCCTGGTGCTAGCTTTGTGCAATTTAGCTCTGTGGAGAAGCACCAGCTCTTAAAGCTGGGCTGCTAACCAGTGTGAGAGAATAGAAGTAGTCCAAAAAGTTCACTAATGAGCAGGAGCTCTTCCACAGCCAGGATACCAGCAACCAAAGAAGCTGGAATTTGACCAAATTGGATGGAGAACACTGAAAGGGACTTGACTCATGCCACAAGTTTTTTCTGTTTCAGCTGAGCCTGACTAAACCTTCTCACAAATACCTTCCTCAAATTACATAGTTTTAAGACATCAATAACAAAATTCCACCGGCATAAATGGGTTCAGACCTCAACAAGCACAATCCACCCCAACAGCCTGCAACTTGCATCTCTGGGAACTCCCACCCGTATGCAGCACAGCTGGAAATATTCAGCAATGTGAACAACTCAGGGTTTAAAACATCAGAGAGGAGCCATCCTTCCTGCATACCTTTCCCATAAGCATCTCCCCTCTCCAGCCTCAGCTAAAGCAGCACAGCACGCCTACGAGAGCCATGCTGCTGCTCCGTTTCTGTGGGGAAGGTCTAAGACGACACCGGGAGAGCGTGAAGTCAGGCACAAACCCTGCTTCCACCTGGTCAGTGCACTTTGGACTTCGCAGCTCCCAGCACATTTACAATAACAAAGATAACGCAAGTCCCTCAACTTCCACACCCTCAGAAGTCTACCTGGGTGAGGTACAGATTCGGTTTCAGTTCTCCATGGGAAAAGACATGCTGCCAACTAAAAGTAAAACCCTTGTTGCAGTTATCTTCATGGTGTAATGTGCCCTTTGGGACTGTACATGCACCACAGGTACAGAAGTCTGCGTGGCTCTTAAGGGAACAGCCACTTTCGTAACTAGCTAGATGGCTTAATGCCTCCTGTATTACTGGCAACACCTCAAATTTCCTTCTCACCTGCTACCAGAATTGTAGTTTTGCATTTAAATAGCAACACCACTTGCCTTCTAGCTTTCAAAGAAAGCTTGAATGAGAAATCTGAAATTTGGAAGCCAAATGAAAACCCTGCCTTTATTCCTGAAGACACCCTGAGACAGTCACCAGAGGATCATCCACTTGCTGCCATCACCATGGTCCTTACACAGGCACCTGAGCTCCTGTCTACACCAAAAGGAGCCTTCCAGATCAATTATTTTAGCGGGCATAGGGAGGAGGCTTTCTCAAAGGAAAAAACTACCCACAAACTGCTTTGCTGCCTGTCAGTTGAGGGACTTGGTCCTCTGTATTTTTGTAGAGAAAAGTGCTGCACACACTGTCCCCTTGCTAAACTGCAAAAGGGTGAATAGTTATGCTCCTTTATTAAAATATCAGATGTTCAGAGTAAAGAAATATAGATATATATTATGCCATAGAGCGCAATTAAAAACAATTTCAGTCTACTCGTCACATAATTACAAACAGCCAGCATCTCTGGGGCTATCAGCAACTGGTACTGCATTGCTCGCAGACAGCTCTGCTTGGTAAATTAGTTCTCAGGCTGGGGTAATGCTGTAATTAAACAAACAAACCAAGCAAGACTCTTACAGGTATATGCCACAACAGCAGTGGCAAAATCTCGATCCCTATGTAATCCAGAACTGCACCCTCGGCTGGACCTGTAGTTACAGCGAAGCAGATAATTCTCAAAACAAGCTTTCTCCATCAGAAGTCAAACCTGAGCTAATAATAAGATTCCAGGCTCCAGGCAAGTTAGGTCCATGTGGAGGAAGAAGAGACATTAAAGAAATACAAGAGAATAGCATAGTGGGGCAAAGAGGGGCAATGCTTATAAAGGATGAGATGGGCAGGGACAGTTAGTGGCAGAGAACAGGTAGCTGGTGTCAGGCAACAGGGATGATCTAAGGTAAGGTAGGACTGTTCAATGGGAAGGCAAGTGCCCTATGTATGCATGGATCAAGGTCAACAGGCAAAGCTGGTGCTAGGAAAATTTTTTATCAGGGAGGAAGACACCTGTCTCAGTGGCAAGGAACCAAAAGGAGAACATATGAGGTACTACCACCTCCTGGCTTTGTTTGTGAGAGTGTACATCAGTGAGAAGTACTGATCAAAACCAAGAAGAATCAAAGACCAGTAAAAAAAGAGGGGGGCAGTGGAGGGAATCAAGCTTGCTCCAAAACGTGGCTTTCTCCCAAGACAGGCTAATTCCTAAGATGGCAGACTTGATTACAAGCTGGAAAGACAGGAAGATGGAATAAGTTACCATAGCAGTTAAAAAAACTACAAATAAAAAAGTGAAAAACAACTCATGCAAGGGCTTGGAAGAGCACTCTCCAGAAAAGTCCAGGACCTTATTTCTATACAACATTAGTTGTATTTCTATACAATTTAGTCTCCTGCATTTCCAGCCAGGATCCCACACCCTCTCTCCTCTGTTTCACACAAAACAAATCATGAAGCACATCACTCCTAGCTCCTGTTTCAGAAATTGTTGGTAAACACTGTTTTTCTCCTAGTTACAAGACCTACGTTTTAATAGTAAGAACTAGAAACCCTGGCATCCCAAACCTGACATATATTCTACTAACTTAAAATCTAAAAACCAGTATCCTGGGCTTTATCTATGTCCCCTGAGCTTTGAAACTGCAGAAGAACAGTCAAGATTGTATCTTTGTTTTTATGTTCCAGTGAGTGTTATAAAAAGAGGGAGTGGTACAGTATATGTCAGTATAAAACTATATAATGCTGCTATATAAAGGAAGCTTCAGGATTTATCTTGACCATCTGAATATACAGCTATTTACAAATTGGATATACTGTATATAGTAGGCTTTAAAGGCTGTATCTCTCTATCTGTAAAGGTCTACAGATAAAGATAGATAAACATACCTTTTAAGCCACAGAGAAATTATTTTAGTGACAAAGAAGCCAAAAAGCTAGTTATTCCGTTTGTCTTGTCATTCAAAAATAAAAAAAAAAAAAATCTGTCAGAACAAACTTCTCATGACCACATACTACACACTGATACATCAAAAATACTAGGAAAACAGCATTATTATTGTTATGAAAAGTAATGGTCTGTTTTTCTAGGGCTTATGATGCAATTTAGGGTGACCTCAAGATATACAGGTAGAGGGTAAGGTTCACAGACCTCAGGAGCTTGTGTAAGTCACTGCTATGAGTTCTGCGCTCACCACAAGACTATTATCCTGTTATATCAAAACAATGAAAAGCACTCTCTGAAAAACAAGTTCACATTGATCTTGGCATGACCATTAAGCAATGGGGCCTTAAAACTTTCTAAGAACCTATAAATATTTATGGTAATTGATAATTTACTGAGAGGAGGGAATCAATGGTGCGTTGATAATTTGCTGAATGTGGCAATACAGGGCTGTATGTTGGATCTGTTGCTGCTCAGCATTTCATTAAGGATTTGGAAGAGTGGGAAAAGCAGAAATCTCTTTACATGCAAAGACAATACTTCAGTGGCATGGTGAATTCAACCACAAGAATAAAGACATCACATTTTTAAGGCAGATATGAGGCGTGGTAAGATGACACGTAATGTGGTTAAGACATAGTAAAATGAGATGTAAAAGCAAGGTGTTAGGGGTGAAATTAAAATAAAAAAACAGGAAATATGTTACTGCAGTAAACAAAATCCTGCTTCCAAACAATGAGACAGATCCACTAGGAAACAAAACATCACAATAAAAAAGCAGTGAAGGTCTTAGTTTTATAGCAAGGGATTTAAAACCAGCTTTTACACATGAAACTTCTGAGCACTGGTACTGGAAAACCCAAGTTTTGCCTAATGAGGGTTTCCAAGTGAACTTACTTACACATTCTTAGCAAGACGACAGTTTTGAAGTGTGGTAATTAGAAAATCCATAGGAAGCTATCACCACAAAAAACAATGAGTACAGAAATACACATCAGAATCTTTGCAAATGCAGCACATACACCGCTGCACTTTAGAGGAGTGAGGCTTCACAGGGAAATTAAAATGCTGTTTTTCCACCTGATTTCAATGATTCAATGATGTGGTAACTAGACATATAAAATGAACCCTAATAATTGCGTGCACACATTCATACACATTTCCTATCAGTGCCACAAAAAAAAAAAAAAAAAGAAGAAGAAAAAGGGGAAAAGAAAGATGAGAGCAGCAGTCCCTAGGGGTGCTCCTATTCTTTGTTCCATGAAATCCTGCACAGGTTTTGTTGAGATACAAACAGTTGGGAAAAAAAGAACTATAATTTCCTTAACTGACTCAACCTTCTTGGGAAAATTTTGGCAATATCTAAAATGTCAACTGAGATGGGATATTTTCAGACCTTGCTGTCAGAGCAACAACAGAAAACACTGCAATGGGAATGCCACAGAGCTGTCACTGCAGTTGCAATAGGAGGACAGGAAAGAGCCACATTAGTACTTCTCTCCCACTGGTTTTGGGAATTGCCCAAAACCCTGTGAAGCTCCCTTTCAAGAATAAGCAAAAAAAAAAAAAAAAGACCAAAACCTAATCTTCTGCTGTTGCCTGCTAATTTTGCCAAGCTGAGGATTGCACATTAGGAATCTGCTCAGAGGAGAAGGATCAGGTGCCAAAACATTGCTCATGCTAGGTAAAAGAAGGACCACTTCAACTCTGTGCCTATGGGCTTCAACTCTTATGAAACCTAGTAATTTTTATCTTATGTGCATATACACACATACATAGAAAACATAAACAAAGAAACTACAATAAAATAACGTAGGTGGCAAAGTCAAACACTCAGAAGTGAAGCAATGACAAATTTAATGCTGCCTGTGCATTATTCATTACCATGTTAAAAATTAATCACAAATTACTCTTTTGAAAAGACACTTTCAGTGCTTTCTTCAGTGCTCAAAACACACATGGAGAGGCAAAACTATGGTTGTGTGTAATGAGCTCCCCTAGACTCTTCAAGATAAGGCAAACTTCCAGCTGAAACGCATCCAACAAGCTATCACTGTTGCAAATCTCTATGCTACAAAGACCATAAATCAGATAGGAAGGTTTTGGATACTTGTAACAATTAATATTTTTGCTTGCTAACTCTCAACTAGGAATCTTGCCCAGCAGAACAGAGCTTTTCTGAGGTCTTTGACATCCTTATTGATCTGCATCAGAATTCAAACTGAAGGATGAGACCATCTGATTTACCACAAAATGACCATAGCAGGAAAACATGATGTCAAAGCATTGTTTCCACTATTGGATCTAACTGTATCTCCTCCCATTAAGAACCATCAAAGGGTAGCTAACAAGCTGGAATTTTAACCTCCTGGGAAAACAGGGAAGATATGTGTGCATGCGTGCGTATACACATGCATGTGCTGGAGAAAACATTGGGGCTCAGCAGAGCACAGAGTAGATGTAGACTAAATAGACTAAACAGAATATTAACAATGGGTCACTATTCAACCTCTGTTTAAATAACAATGTCAAGTGACCAGATTGGCTGGATCATTAACAATACATTCCCTACTAAGCTTATCAGAGCATATTATCTATTTCCACAACTCAGGGAACATAAATCTGAAATACGTATTCCTTGTATTTGTTATTTCTGGACTATTCACAAATAAGACCGCACAGTTGAAAACCACCCGTGATGTATGCTGTGGAGGCTAGTACGACCCATAATGCAAAACAAATTATCTCATTTTAGCTGTGATTTCTATGTTTAAATGGAACAGATTTACTCTTCCCCAACTAGGGGGAGGATAAATGCATGGGTCTTGGTAGCCACCAAGATATTTGCACAAGGTTCACTAATTCATAGGAGAGTGTATATGGAAGCTAAAGTAGATTCAAGATAATTAACAATGCAAAATGCAAAACAGTACTTAAAATATTTTTGTGTAATTATTGTTCTTCAGAAATCAAATAAATCCTACTAACTGTATTTCCTACCATATTAGATTCTTTACTTCGTGTGCTCTGGCACAGATTTTAAGACACAAGTTTTAGCCTGGGATATACATGTGCACATATGTGTGCAAATGCATGTTAAGTACATCACTGAAGCATTTGATTAAGCAGAATAATTGGAAAAAATTACAAGAGTTCTGAGTAGATAAACAACAATATTAACCTACAAGCATTTTAAAAATGCAATGGAGGCAAAAAAATACTGTACCTTGTTCCAATATCCAGCCAGCTTCCATAATCTTTAACCAAAAAGAAAAAATGCTAGGAAATAAAAACGACTTTGATTAGTACATTAACATTGCACAATTTGAAACACAAAATTAAATACCTTGTTTTCAGGCTGTTTACTCCAAGTTTCTAATTCTTCAAGTAGAACAAGGGCAAGACCTTTTCAGGAATGCTCATTTGGACTAAAGTAAAGAAAAGTCCAGGAGCCAGAAATAGATTTAACATGGTATCAAACACAAGCAGCTAAAAATGGACTAAGTTCTGTCAAGCTGGGCTTGCAAGAAACAGATGATTACCAGCAGAGAAGTTTTTCAATAAGAAAATTCAAGCCACCTTATTGTTTGAAATAATGTGACCCCAAATAACACCTAGTGCCAAAGAGAAGGCTGCATATTTATTTTCATGGAATTCTGTCACAAATTTCTTTGGGCAGCTCTGGCAGTTCCCAACCTGTAAAATAGGAATATCGTTGGGAGAAGACAGCACTTGCCTATTAGTGAATCCACCAAATTCTAGCTGGTGGCCACATTGATTCAAGACCACAAACTAGTTCTCATTTTTTTTTTTTCCCTGCCAATTTTCTCATTTCTTAATAAACACACAGCTCCTGCATCTTGAACCTCTTTGGTAATATTTTATTTTGTACACAAAGTACATATTTGCTAATTGTTTTAAAATACTTAAACCAAAATAGGAGAATATGTGAGACATAAGACCTGGATATAGTGGGGCTTGCTACACACCAGTAATTCTTCTTTTGGTCTAGTTAGACTGATTTTATTAGTGAAATGCTATGAGCGTGGTTTACTGATATTTTATCCTTTTCCTGTGGAAGTTGTAAAAAAATCAAATTAGTCAAACAGATTTATTTGAAACTGCACAAAACTACACCTTTTCCATTTCTCACTCTACAGACACATTAGTCATTATTTGGTTTCTCACTCACTGTTTTTGCTGTCAGGTGAGATCCACAGATCACACTGTCCAAGGAAATCACATCTGGAATGCTTACTCCAAAGGGATGAAACTCAAACAAGCGAGAACACCAGCTCTACCTGCTCCTTTGGAAGGGTTTCTGTCCACCTTATGATACCCAGGGGAACTGCTTGCTGGGTTGAAGACAGTTTGAAGGGGCAACAAAACCATACTTTTAATCTGTAAAAATTATGCTGGGGTATTGTTTAGTTTTGGGTTGTTTTAGCTAGCTTGGTTTGTGGAGGCAGGCTTTCTGAAGATAGCATTTTCTAACAGCTTATTACAAAGGACATGAAATGTTTTTTTTGGGTTTTGCAGATCTCCTGCATCCAACAACTTTAGCAGACCTGGTGGGTAATGCATTTCTTCTTTTCCTCTCTTTTTGAAAGGAAGATAGGGTGAGTAAAAGGTTCAAAATTCCTGAGGAATTAGCTAAACCCTGCACATGACTAAACCCAATATTCTTATTTAAATTCTTCCTAAGAATTTGACTGGAAAGCACATGAAAAACTCAGAATGGTAACTTATTCCTTCATTTTTGTCTCTTATTATTATGAGAATATTGCTTCTTCAGAGACATTAATTACATGAAATTCAAAGAGCCGTGACTGGAGGAGTTTTATCTCTAAATAACGCTAGGATTTCAATCCAATTCACTGCCCTAGTTACAAAAACTTTGAAGTCTGAAACAAATTCAGATCTCTCTAGACAGAGTTAGGACAGCGTTCTGCTTCTTGATCTTATTTGAACAGAATGTGCAACAACAACTTACCAAAGCCATAATATCTGAAATCACAAGAACAATGAGGAAAAGGCTGCAAAGGAAAAAAAAAAAAAAAAAAAAAGAAAGAACAAGACCATCAACCTTTATTCATGGCCACAGATGTTACAAAGCTTATTAAAACCCTCATAAAGGAATAAGAATAAAAACAAGACACAATTTCTTGCACTTGCCTTTCAATCACTCAGATACATTTCAATTTATTAGAAAACAGTTAAAATATATGGCTAGAACATCTGGCATTTGTAATCTCACCCTGCTTGAAAAAGACATTTCACATTAACAGAGGTTCAATTTTGCAACAGAGAAAACTAACACGATTCATTTACTGGAGAACAAGAGCATCTTACAAACAGCACCTGCCCGTTCCTCATGCAGGGAGCTCATGTGCTGGTTAGGCCAAATAAAGCTGATTTAGACGTTTCAAGCTGGACTCAGGAGCAAACAAAGCTGTTTTGGTATAGACAGGCAGATACCCGAGCTGATGGGTCCTATCCTGACAACCACCCTGCTGGGTGCTAAAGGAGGTGCTCACCCCCTTTCTAGATCTCTGGGTGCCCATAAGCTTCTCTGGGAATGCCCAGCATTTTGGTGGCAAGCTCCCAAACCCACGGGCCTCTCTGTCAGGAAGCAGGTTACTTAAGGAAAATAGGCTCAGCCAGTAAAAGGAACCAGAAGGGAGCACGCAGAGCTATTTTTCCCCCCATTAACCTAATCTTCCTTTCATTAAACTATGTAAATCCTAAATTACATGAAAGCAATTGCTATAACTGGTTAAAACTAGTTTCTAAGTTAATGACACTAAAGCAATGTTGCAAATAGCCGACCCATTAACAGAGAAGTCTTTAGCTAGAGTACAGTTAATTTATCAGCACAGCCATCATAAATTCACGAAGCTTTTTTGCGAAATGCTGCAGCATGGCACGAGCGTGTGCCGAGGGGACACCCGTACCGATGCCTCCTGATGAGGAGGTTTCTGATAGAGCCTACGTCGGTTCTGCTTCATCAGTAAATCAGGGTGCAACAAACACACTGTATCTCAGTCGTGCTGAAAGGCTTCCCCTCCACTCACCTATGGCTCAGACAGGGTGTCGCAATCTTGCAGTGCCTAGGAGGCACTCAGCTAGAGGGCTGTTTTCACAGGCCAGTTCCAAGAACATACTCTGACAGAACATTCCCCATGAACAGCAAAAAACAATATATTTATCTTTAATCTGTAGACAGGGAGTTCAGGAGCAATTTGTCCAAATCAGAAAAATCTACTTTTTGCCCTTCTGAACTGCAGGAAGCCTTTCAGAACAGAAGGACAACGCTAATTTCAGGGTACGTTTATAAACTACAGAGACAAGATTGTCCCCTGTGATGGCTTAATTTATCTAGCAGGGGTAGCGAGAGCAATAAAGAGTGCAGCAGAGACTTCAGGATGCGCTGACAATCAGAGCACCACCTCTCCAGGGATCCTGGGCACATCTTGTGGTTTCTGCCTTGTTCCCAGGCTGACACTGTGGCAGTCACTGCTGTCGTAACCTGAGCACAGCTACCTGAAGCTGGCACAAATACCAGCCGGAGTTACAACCACAGCCTCCTCAAGCAGCACAGACGTACTCATGTCACCTCATTTCAGAAGTTGATATCATTTTCCCTCTCACACACTCAGATGCACATTTCATAAAAGCCTGCAATATCACTGGTGCTGCCAAGGCTAGCATTCACAAGTTAGGAAACGCTGACCTTTATGATGCCTGAGCCCTAGAAATGCAAATTGCTAGCTAGTCTTCTCAGCAGCCCCAGTTCCTCAACGATCCCTGCTTCTGTATAAGCCTTAGCGAGGAGAAAAATATCCTTCCTTAGGGTTGCAAGAACAGCCCAAGTATCCTGCATGCACAGCTAAGGCAGAGAAGGTAAAAGGGATGGTGACCCTTGTGCTTGCTCTACAAGAAGAAATCAGATTTCAGGCTGCCATGTCCCTCATCAGTATTGTAGAATCACAGAATGGTTTGGGTTGGAAGGGACCTTGAAGATCATCTAGTTCCACCCCCTCTGCCATGGGCAGGGACACCTCCCACTAGAGCAGGTTGCTCAAAGCACCATCCAGCCTGGCCTTGAACACCTCCAGGGATGGGGCATCCACAACTTCCCTGGGCAACTTCTTCCAGTGCCTCACCACCCTCAGAGTAAAGAATTTCTTCCTGGTATCTAATCTAAATCTCCCCTTTTTCAGTTTAAAACCATTACCCCTTGTCCTATCACTATATTCCCTAATAAAGAGTCCCTCCCCACCTCTCCTGTAAGCTTTTAGTGAAGCCATGTTAGCTGTCACCAATCACCTCCTTATTTTCCATGTGCCTTAGTATAGTTTCCAGGAGGATCTGCTTCATGATCTTGTTAGACACAGAGGTGATCTGGCCTCCAGTTCCCCAGGTCTTCCTTTTGTACTGGGTGGCATTGTACAAGAGGACAACAGGCTGGGCACAGGCAGGACGATAACAAACAAAAAGGCAGAGGGCATCCCACAGAGCCAGGGCAGCTTCCTTCTGCTGGGCTAAGGAATATGTTGAATATTGCAGTCCCCCTGCCACTGTCCAGTGAGATGTTTCAGTCAAACCCACACAACATCCCATGGTGACAAACTCAAAACCAGTGGCTGACAGGGACCTCCTCCATCTCAGCACTATTCGTAATCCTACTTGATGAGCATAGGGTTCAGTCATGTGCACTGGGTGCACTGAAAGGGGCAGGGAGGGCTAACAGTTAAAAAAAAATAAATCTTGAGACAGTGAAAAGAGTGAGGGTAGTTCAAGTCTGGACACAGCACTCTGTGAGGCTGGGCATCCATCCACATACTCTCTGAAAAGTCTTTAGAGATGGAGACAGGACTGGCAGCCATCTAGTCTTACTGCAAAAAACATGTAACACTGAACACACCTGGGAAGCCCTGAACTGCAATGGAAGGGCATGTAGCCTTCTCTTTTTTTTTAAATCCTATTTGTGGTGAGGTCAGTGCTACAAAGCCGTAAATTGGTTACACTATAAATGGGTTATTATTAAAATATTGTCCTATAGGCAGAGATGCAATAGAAAACAAAAATCAGACTTTAAATTCTGGTCATTTTTCTATATTATTGGGGAAAAGTGCTCCTTCTGTGAATCGTCAACAAAGAATATTAAATATCTGATTGTTTCAGACAGGGCCAACACTTCCATTTATACTCATTTGTCACTAAGAAAAGAATTCCTGAGCTTGCAAAATCACTGAACAAAATCCCAAACCATAATAACAAATAAAAGTAACAATGCGATCTACTGGTTTGTTTTTTCGGTTTTGGTGTGTTTTTTTTTAAATTTATATTTGACAATTTGAATTCTTGTAAAACAGATTTGAAACCCTTACTGATACAGAAATATAGCATTTACTGTACCTCTTGGAAGACAGTTGGGTTGTGACTTGAATAGCTTCGAAAGCACATGATACCAGAACAAACGGGATTACAACCTGTTTAAAACACAAGCTACATTTTGGTTAACAGCCACATTTACAAAACAACCTGGCAGGTTGTGGAAACATTTTTTTGCTTTTGAAATTATCACAAAATGTGTATGTCACAAAAATAAAACATTGGCAAGAAAGGGTAGAAACTAATTTTGCAGGAAGCATTTTTAGTAAATGAATAAAAACCCCCTTCCACAGTCATAGCTGAACTGCAATGAAATAAGCCATGAAGTAATATGGAAAACTATAATTAAAACACATTAATGATCCTCACCTCATTTATCCATTTTAGAACTAGTGATAAATACTTCAACAAGGCTAGAAGACAGAGCTATTCAGATCCAATATCTCATTTGACAGGGTGCAGAGCTCCAAGTCTAATAGGACAATCTCATCTCAACCACAAAAAAATCTGAATATAGAATATGTTCAGTAAGGCAAGGATCATAATGCCCCTCCAAAGCCAAGTCAAGGAAATGCAGACAGTAAAAAAATACAAACAAACAAGTTACAAACATGAATGTTGCCTTTTGCTCTTTTCAAAGTTGACTTGTAATCCTTAAATTAGTAGCGTAAATGCATCGCTATAACTTGTTCTCTTGCATCCAGAAGGTTTGCATTATTGACTTATGCCCTGCAGTATAACAGGCAGTATGCCTGTAACTTAAGTCTGCCTTCTCTGGGACAGAAGCAGCAGAAAGGCAGAGGCAGGAAATACTGCTTGTTTTAGCAATAACCCATAAATTCCATGTCTCCCTTCCTGTTGGCCTCTTTACCCCTCTGGCTGATCCTTTACCCAAGTATTAGAAAAGAGCTCCCATGCCTTGCCTGCAAACAAGAAGTGCAATCCAATCTTTGATAGACTATTAAAAATACAAAAAGTACTATTAATAGTAAAATGACAAGCTAATCAGTAGAGCATTCAAAGGCTGTACTTAATGTAATATAGACAGAGCTAATAAAATATATATATATATCCCTCAACGTTTCTGTAGATATTATGGATATGGAACGCTTATAATTTTTATAATCATTTAAGTATTTTCAACATTTAAAATTACCATTTTAATACAATAATGCAATCCAATGCAGTTAAATTATAATTCCAAGCACTTTAGCTTTTCTCTTTTAGGGAACAGGAGGATCCATCACTACACTATGAAGGCTGAAAGCTTCACACATGGTTAAGGCGGCTAATGAAGCTCAAATACATATGTATGGTTTTGTAAATTGCAAACAGCAACCCTGTATGTGATATGTTGTTTATCAAACAGTTCTTTGAGAAAATGTCACCAAGGGAAGATTACTAACCTTTAGCACAAGCAAGCCTCCCATCATGAAGGGACTGAACACAGTCAAGAAACAATAGACAGAAGCGGGATCAAAACTAGAGAAACATGAAAAAGACATTACAACATACCCTTGAAATGGCATTTTCCATTAAAAAAACAGAGCATTTCGTTACTCCTGTAACACACTGTGTCTGTATACATTTTTAAACAAGGCTTCTAACTTTCTCTTCTCTTGCTCAAATACTAAATTAGCCAGGACAGCTGACCTCACTTTTCTTCCTCCACAATTTTTCTCTGCTCGTGTCTTTTGAGGCACCATGTTGCTGGTGAGCAGCCGAGCTCTCTCTGGTCACGCTGCCAGTAACTTCTAATGGAAATTGAGACGACCTCGTAACCAACAATCTCGGGCTCAACAGAACATGTTACAGAGAGCAGAAATGAAATAAATTGTTATCGATATTCCACTGACAACTGCTTTCATTCTGCCGCCCCAATTTTGCTAACCAAATTTGTATTTAGTACACCAACTGCAGGAAGAAATTTTTGTACCCTGTGTCTCAAATCAATGAATGAAATTTACCTGTTAATAGAAGCTATGTTTCCAGTGCCAAAAAAAGCCGTCACTATGAAGAAAACCTAGATGTATTTAAGGAAAATACACCACAGAAATGGTTGCAGCAAAACAAAACCAGCATCTTCCCCCCTTCATTCCAATTTACTTTCAAAACCCTATCATGAAACTACAAGAAGCTGACCCACTACTACAGCTTTACCTCATTAAGAAATCCAAAGTATTGTCTAGCTCTATCCAAGATTTCACACAGGACTGTCAATTTTAAAAGACGGGGACTGCCTGAATAAGGTTTTAGAGCCTGTCTTGAGGCCCCTGGCAGAAAGCTGCAGCTTACTTTTTCTGGGCCCCTATCTAGCAAGATAGGGACATCCCTGGACAGCAATCCCAGCTGTGCATTCAAACACGTGTGCTTTTGCAGAAAGTAATGATATATGCATGTGCACTGCACAGCAAAAGAGATGGCTTTATTGAGGAACTGACCACAGAAGAGGTAGTTGGCTGTGAAACAAGACGAAAGGTTCCTATGCTATAACCCCCACAGTTTTGTTTTCCAGAAGTTATTTATGCTGAGTCTACCCATTGCCACATGGGACTCACAGTTTTTTTTCCTTACTTGAGAGAAGGAGGGAGGATGACTCCAGTAGTATCTGTATAGCTGGAAGGTTTTTTTACTTCATCTAGGTACAACACTTGCTGCTATATGAGCCCATGAAAGACATTTTTCTCCCTCCTGAGCTCATTGGGGCCCATTATAGCTCACATCTCCTCAGTCAAAGAACGGTTTTTAACTGCTTTTTTGCATCAGGCAGAGGGTTAATCAGTGACGATGGCTGCTGTTGCCAGAGCTCCCTCTGGTCCCTCCGCTTCTGTTAGAGCTCCTGCACCAGATCATTTAAGTCTCTGCATAAACAATTTGCTCCCAACTGTTCAACAGAATCATTGGGATTCTGCATGCAATATTTTGGAAGGATTAGGTCAGCATAACTAAAGAAATTATGCTTCCCGAGAGTATCACATAATTTCAAGTGTAGTAACACCGCAGTCTTAACAGCACGGTACAGTTCTGCCAGTTAAGATTTATAGGAAAAACGGTTCTGCAATAAAACAAAACAAAAAAAATACTAGTAGCACAGAGGTCTAATCAAAATGCTAAGCTTGAGCAATCTGAATCTTCTTCTGGAAGAGCAGGTTATAAGGTCCCTCAGCACATGCTGACTGTGTTGGGCCCTATTTAGGCACCTGGAGACAAGAAATACAGCTCACAGGGGCATAGTTGCAACGTGACTTCTCTAGTAGAAAAGGTTTATCTTGTAATACCACTATATCTAAACCTTAAACAGTACCTAAATTAAAAAACCCACAACATCTTTTGAGCAGGTATGTATCATTCCTAGTCTCTGAGAAGGAGACCTGCACATTGTGTATTTTTTGAGGAGGTGAACAAAACACATTCACATGTTTTACATTAAGATGAGATTAAATTAGTGCTACATTCAAGTGTTAGATTAAAGTATCTGCAACTTTAAAAAATACAATTAGATTGTATGATTTTTGTTTTGGCTACTTTTTAGCATCTGGCAGACAGCAGAAGCTTTACTAAAAGTTAGCTTATTTTTTGCTAAAACAGCAAAATAGCAAATGAAATCGATAAATTTACTGCAAGGTGTCTCAGCTGCTTTTCAGGTACTCTAAAGCAAGAGCAAATGATCAACACCTTGCAAATTGTTTTGCCTCCTTCCTTAGTGATGAACTGTCTTTTCTTAATGAGGTATCTGTCACACTTCCCCTGCTGCAGGTTCCCAATATCCAACAGCGTTATCCCAAATTCCAACAGCATAGATTCTCCAACTGTGACCCACCCTCTCAGATTTGGTTATTCTACAAACTATAAAGCCTGTTTTTGTAGGAGCCACTACTGAGAACTCCCTCCCCACCTCCAGCTGTGATGCACTAGAAACCCATATGTTCTAGACTGGCTCGTAATTTCTCTCCCACTTGCACACCCATCACCCTTACTGCCAAATACCTCTCACTTAACCACAGTCCCACAATGGAAGAGAAAAATGACAACTTTATCAAGTCTGTAAAGTATCAGGAAAAAAAAAAAAATCAGCTGTAGTTTCAGTTACAATAATGCAAAATAGCAGCTATGTTAGTGAATAAACATCTCTTCCCTCCCAAGCCCATATAATTTCTAACAGCAGAAACCACATGCAATATAAATAATTCTAGGCCGGATTCTGGGAACACGTTTCACCAAGAGTCTGCAGGAACTTTCGTTTTCATCTGCCTGGACTTGGCCAATGCCTGCCAAAATGTAATGGAAACCCGACTCTTAAGAATAAAGTTTACCTCAACTGTAATGGTCATAAGAGACCAAAGTTTTTAAAGTGACCAAGGAGTGAGATTCCAAAACACTGCATTTTGTACTAGTTTTTTACTACTTTATCAAAAGACACACTGTACAAGACCATCGTCTTTTGAGCAACAAATCATCTTCACCAGCTTCTCTTTCCAGTGGTGACCAGGCTACAAATTTTGATTGCAGGGCCTTTTGAAAAAAAACCATATTTTCCTTGGAAAGCAGCAACCAGCAAAAGGATACAAAGAAGAAAGACCGGCGGACGTCATCTAAGTGGAGCTGTCGAAACTGAGTTATATCCGTAGCATAGGCGAAGTTGAAAACAGAGAGCTGGAAAGACAGCAGAAGAAATCAATACCAAACATCAATGGATCTATTTTGATAGAACCACTATTTTTACTGAAATGAATGAGAAATAAACCTACTTCCCTATCAGCTGTTATTAGAGTAGTATTATGATGAAGACTGCAAACCCTTCCTGTATTTTCATTATACTTTAATGAATCTGCCAGAAAGATTGTACAAGTGAGATGATCAAATGAACAGTGGAGCTTCCGCTACTATCTACACTAAGAATGAACTCCTCTGCCTTAGACTAATCATCATCTTTTTTCATCATAAATATTCCTCCTACACACACGCACTTCTACTGCTCACATGGGCATGTGGATAAAGGCCCTCAGAAATAAAAGGCTGTAATTATCCTCAGTTGACTTATGTCATGAGTAAGAATACTAAAACATTCTCCATCTCCTTTACTCAGTTCTCAGCACAGTATCACTTGACCTGAAGAGAAATTGTCTTCATGGAGTTTAAGAGGTCAATGAACTCCTTTTCACTGGGGAAAAGAAAGAATTCAAATAATAGACATTCAACACTGACAACACTTTAATTAAAAATAATCTCACATCATCAGAGAACTGAGCCGTTTTCTCTAGGACAAGATTTACTTTGTGGTACATACTAACAGGCATTCTAGAGATGATTTTTCTAACCTAAAAACAGGAAGCAGGGGTAAGCATTATTGTTCCTTCCACTTGAAACCAGAAGTCAAATGACATACAGGGTGTGACATCAGAAAACTTAATTACAGCTTATCTATATCCTTTTCATTTGCATTTGATTAATAAAGTGTTCACCACTGTTTAATACTGCCTTAATAGACGTTCATTTTAAAACAAACAGAACATCAGCCCACCATCATACAGACAAGCATCACAGATGCCTTGTTACAAGATGTAAAAGGTAGAGTGGGTTCTAGAGTGGAAAAGAAAGTACATCCCACAGACAACTCTGCTGTGCTAGAAACTTCTGCTTGCAATCATGGCCTCGTGCTAAATATGCACTTTTTACATTCAGATTCCTTCACTATCACTTAAGATGGTAGAGGACAAGTTCATGCAGAATATCTTAACTATATGTAGCATAAATAAAAGGTGATTCCTATTTTCACTTTTGATATTCAGCCTTGAATCGGTAAAGCCTGCTGTCTCTCAAGTTTTAAAACTGGGTCCCTGGGTCCCTGGCAGAAGAACCGCAAACCCACAGCATGTGTCAGGTCCACTCTGGTGACTGCCTTGGCTCACATCTCGCCTCCCGGCACTTCTCCCTAATTATTATCAGCTGCAAAAGGAAGGAAAGATGCGTATCGGCACACCTCTGACAAGTGACTCTGGCCGCTCCCACGCAGCTGTACCCAGGCTCTCTGTGACCTGCACCACGGAGGGGTCTGGGAGCAGCCGGGGAGAGCTGCGCTGCACACCCACCCCCCTGACTCCCAGCACCCACCACCTCGGATCTAACAGCCACACTTCCTTAAACCCTTCGCCTAATCTAAGAGCTAAGTAGCAGCACAGGCTTTGAAAAATCGCTGACACGATATGCTAAATTTTAGGGTGAAAGAACTTGCATTGATACCTGTTATAAAACTCCCTCTCTGAGCAAATCTGAGAATGTGCTAGTTCCACTTTAGTCTCTAAGCTCCTTGTCTAAGCATAAATAAAACACCATCCTTGAAGAAAAAGAGATCTTTTCAGCCTCTCATGGACACTCCTGACTGCCATCAGAATATAAAAAAGTACAGTGACATTGTACTTGTACATTGTACAAGAGAGTTACTGTACCTTACACTGAATTAACACTGCACTTCATGAACTGAGCTTTGTAGCCCACAGAACATACCACTAAGTCAAACTGATTTTCTGCATTCCTAGAAATGGCTCTGATGTGTAATATCTTGAATAACATCAATTATACATCTCCCTTACAAGGTCACATTATCATTTCATAAAACATCTGATACTGGCTTCCCAAACTTAAAGAAATACAAAACCATTCTCTATGAAAACCACTCAGAACATTTATTATTCCTAGAGGAAAATAAAGATAAAGCTGATAATTAACCTGATATAGCTATCTGGAGCTGTTACCTTTTGTTTGAGTGAAAGACCATAGTGCTGCAGCGCTTCTTGCTCCATATTTATCCACACAAACATCAAACCAGACAGCACCAGTGGAAACAGAGCTTCATACCTGAAGAGCAACATAATAATCATAGTGAGTGCAGTCACCAGCAACCATTTAACATCAAATAACTGACATGTTTCTTTTCCTCTTTACACAAACGATAGTGGCATTCTGCCCCCTCTCTCCCCATTTCTGAGGAGTACCCAGAGCTGGTTGGTTGAAGTTTAAAGCCATGCAGTAATTAAATGGTAAAAGCAGGAGAAACAGAGGCTGCTGTCATGTTTTGCACCTATTTACTTATTTGATGGCTGCCACAATGTTGGATGACTGCCCTTTGTGTCATGATTAATTTTAACAAAACTGGAATAAAATTAGAAAGAGGGAAAAAAATATCACATTTGGTATCTGTAAAATAAAAGGAGCGTTATTTTTTTTTCTTTACCAGATACCAATCCATTGCAATAGCAGCATCAAGTCACGCTCTAACCAAGGCAGCTAAGCTATTCTAGCTAGACCCCTGACCTCAGAGGAGCACTTCTGGCTTCTGCAGCACTCAAACACAGAAAACTATGAGTATGCTTACATGCGAGATTAAAATCCCTAGATAACTTATGAGTGTAGGTTGGCATTGGATAATACTAGTTTCTCCCTGCCCTCTAGATCTCAGTTGCACTTCATGGTGCCACTCAATTGTTTTTTTCTTTTGGGGTAAAATTATAATACTGACACTGACTGTGACACTAGTACTGACAATATCGTGTTTTTTCCTTTTTTCTTCTCCTTCTTGGACACAGACATCTAAAAAGGAGAAAATTATTGCAATTAATCTTGATATTTTTTCTGTGTTCTGTCTCCCCAGTAACACAGCTAACAAAGCAGTTTCAAACTGGCAAAAAAAAATAAACTTTGATAGACATTCCCACTTCAATTATCATAATCACAAGCAGTCAATGACTATGAAGATGACATGCTTGGGTTATCAGTTAAAAAAAACCAGCACCTACAAGCTTCACAGTGGTCTACATTTGCCTACAAACTGAATGCCTTCAACTGATGCAGTGGCAACTGGTCACACGCAACCGTGCTCTTCAACTGGCTTCAATACTTCCACTTAACTGTACCTAGAGAGGTGCCATAATTACCTAAGCAAGGCAGTGGGTTATTATTACATGATATAACAAAGCACTGAGGAGAGAAACACCAGATACTTTTGGCACTGAGCATCTTGCTTTGTTTGTTTGTTTAAGAATTATTCCAAAATGTGTTGGTCTATTTGAACATTGTAGGAAGACTGTAGGGAGCTGTCAACCTGTAAGGGGTCTGGTGTGGGGTCAAAATACAAAGGGGGAGGTTACCAGTCTGAAAGAGCATAACATTAATGCTTTATTCAGTAGCCAGAATAGGCTAAGAAGGTCAAGTATAAGAGTGTGTGTGGGCAGGAGTAAGATTAGGATCAAAACCTTAATGGGGAAGTGGGAGGAAGGGGAGGCAGGAGATTAAAAAAAAAAGAGATATGCTTCATCTGAAATGAGAGGATCCACAAGAGGCACCTACTGTAAAGCGTCTACTGCAAGATACTTTATTCCACTTAATTTTCCATTGCAATTAAATCCAGAGGATAAGTGGGAGGGAAGGTGGAAAGAATGGTTCCTACACTCCCCATTAATTATGCTTTTAAGAGTCTGGGGAAAAAAAGGGTTAGCTGACACAGTGTCTTCTTCATTTACAAGCTCTGAGGAGTTTGTCTTTTATACAAAAAGAAGCAAGGCCTACACTTTACAGGGACTAACATCCCTTTGCAAAAAGTTACTTCCATGAAAACCTCTCTGAATAAATTTTCCCCTTATTTTAGGGCTGTCTCCTGTCAACTACCATTTAAGCCATAACTAGACACCAGTGCCAAACAGCTGGGAGAGAAGTTATTTTATATATTTTTTTTTTTTTTGTGAGCAGAAAAAGCACATGCCAAAGCAACAAAAGATGTAAACTAAACCAGACTTATTTTGATGCAAGATTGTTTGAATACATTCTCTTTCAGTCATTGCTTGTTCTAGCTGAAAGGAATATCAACAAGTTTATAATACAAGGAGAAATATGGAAGTCCCCCTGAAATTTTATTTAGGGAAGTAAACAGATAAATGGTGAGACTACAGTGGGAAGCACACATTACACCTTTGACAGAAATGTTAATGAGATTCAACTGACAGTTTCATATTTAGCCCTTGATTTTCATACATAAGATAAATCCAAACAGAGTAAGCAAGAAGTACCCTGTGCTGAGGAGCAGGTAGGTGGACATCAGGGAGAGCAGTATGCTGAACAGTCGCTGGAAGAGAAACGTAGGGCTCAGTAATGGCAACACCAAGGAAGAAACTGCAATAAAGAGAGATTCATCAGTCACTACATGGAAAACATTTCATCCTCTCTAACAAGATAACATTCTTCATATCTTGATGCTTCATGTACAGAAATTCACTACTGGTCATATAAGCCCTACTTTTCAGAAGTTACTTTTGCTAAAGAAAACCCAACATTTGGAGTGTTTAATATTTATTAAAAGTAATTTTTGTTCTCTATCATGTTAATTCCCTGGCTTTCTAGTTCACACAAACTAATTTCTCACAAACTAATGTTCACTTAAGATAATGCAGAAGCATTATCCCACTTACCATGGCATCATGATACTAACCATCAAAAGATCTGCAAGTTTCTGGCTGACCTATACAAATGTCTGTATATGTCCTCTGTGCACAGTTATGACCCCAAATTCCTCAAAATTTGGCAAGTTGCTATAATAGATTTCCACTGATGAAAACTTTAAAACATAACATATATTCATGTGGAAATATCTGCTAAGATAAAGGTGGTTCTGCAGAACATGGGAAGCAGCTGGATTCACTTTATGACTCCCAGTTTGACCTCTCTGTTTGTGGTTAAGTACACCGTACCAACCACAGAGCATAACAGCTAAAACCAGCTGGACACAGGCCTGCAGAAACCCACCATCACCAATTCATTTGCCTGGTTCTCCAAAAACCAGTCTTTCTTCAAACAAATAATTTTAGGCCTAAATTAAAATTTTAAACAAGGTAGGCATCATATTCATCAGAATAAATACCTGGGGAGGGGGGAACAATTTTCTGGAAAACCTCAGAAGTCTCAATTCCAGTCCATCACTGTTATGAATAAATACTGATAATTGTGTAAATCTTATTATATAAACACATATAGAGGTGCAAAATGAGAGTTTAACAAGTAGCAGTGTCATTCTTCCATAACTAAGCAACAAAATGAAGAGGAGTTTGACTACCTGAAATACCACCAGCCTTGAAAAAGCTACAGTAGAAACCTTTGTACCTTAATTCTTACAACCTTACAATTCTTACAACAACAACAATTCAAAAAACCACGTTTGTGGTGGATGGTGGGCACAAGGCAGTTCTAGTTGTGGTTATGCTAGTGACAAAGCATTTCTCTCCAACACTGTTGGATGACTTAGCTTTTTACCTGCTTGGTTCTGTGTTTAATTACGTAAAGCAACTTCAACAAATGCATAAAGCTCCTTTGTATATCATATTCACTTAAAATGATTACTTCCAGTCTGAAAGTTTTTGCTAAAATATTCAATACCACCATGGCAGCAAATTGACTTTTGGGTACATACAGTTTACTTCACTTTCAGCTTTATTTTTACCATAGAATCATCACCCAGAGCAAAGAG
The DNA here is from genome assembly GCA_025769975.1 of Gallinago jamesoni. NCBI lineage: Eukaryota > Metazoa > Chordata > Aves > Charadriiformes > Scolopacidae > Gallinago > Gallinago jamesoni. The sequence continues at coordinate 70,031,954 of JAOQGH010000012.1, read as the reverse complement.
AATTTCTAATATGCTTTTTCTTCATAACTCTAGACCTCTCTGACTGGCCAAATCATCTCTTAGATGAAAAAAGGTTTTAAGATTTTTTTCTCACCCGTATACAGGAGAGAAAGATAACCTTTACCCTTAATTCCTGCTCCAGTAAGCCAAGCAGGACGTCATTGATTTCATTGACTTTACAACCAGAAGGAATTCATCACACAGAGATCTCCACTTAGCTTTGAAGGCTATGAAGAGTTAGGAAAGCAGGATGTAAAGGAAAACGCTCCAAAGAAAACTACATTCCAAAGAGAGCGTTGCTCACACTGTTCACAAACAGTTGCAATAATTTTGAATCCCTTTGCTCAAACAGAAGCAGGATTGCCAAAAATGACAAGATCTGCTTAAGTTAAAACAATACAGAAATGTACACACTATATAAGACATCCAGCGACTGGATAACAAGAGTTGTAATTCTTTCTTCGAGCAATATTTATATTCATAGTCCTGACTTTTAGCAAAGAGTTGCTGTCAAACTTTGCATGGGATACATTTAGATGTAAAACAAATCCCACATTCCAGATCACTGAGGGATAAACAATGCCTAACATCTTCTAATAGAGCCCTACAGAAATGATTTTATAGCTGAAATACCAAAGGTATTGCTTTACTGCATTCCATAATCCCAGTGATAACTACGTTTGCTCTGTTTAATCATCCTAAGATTTTAATTTTAGAGTGGTGAAAACTCCACAGACTTGTAAATTGTTTTTTTCTTTAATAATTAAGTTCTAATAGGTATCAATCATACATTAACATCATTAGTTTGCAGACATTTTGCAAGGCAGCTCTGAAAAGCACTTCCATATCCCCATGGTCTCCACCATCAGCTGCAAGTTCCAGCTTCCAGTTTCTATTGAAATGCAACAACAATCTTTCCTTGCTTCCCTATGCTTAACTGGATGTCTGAAGAACATCTCAGATCACCTTTTATGTGGCTCCAAGTGAAACAAAAAGGGAATGTATACCATTATATGCCTAAAAGCGATCTTCACGATATTCAGAATATTCAAAACAAAAGACAAAGCTGCTTGTAAATCAATGTTGTTTGTCTTTTATTACAAATCTACAAAGTAGTAGTATTTTAGAAGACTTTCTAACACACTCCTCAAAAAAACTTCACTTAGGAAAGAATGGGGAACACACATAAGAACTATTAGGAGTCAAATAAAGGAATATGTGCAAAAGTAAGCTGTTAATATAAAAGTCTCACCCCCCCTACCCAACCACAGACCTCACAAACTATCAGCATACAAATTTGGGAGGGAACATGTTCTCACCTAGAGTCATCCAGCTAATAATTTGATTCAATACAGGCAATCCCTGTTTGTTCTCAAGACTGGCGTGGGTACTGCTCACAACGTATGTCGAAAGTGCAACACTCAACACCTAGAAAGAAGAATCACATAATTAATGTATGGATCTCTGCCATCTCATACTAAATATGTAAATATGTTTTAAAGTTGCATAACCACCTCATCTGAGTCAACATAAGAACAGGAAGTTTAATATGTAACGTCGAGTATTTCTAGCTTTTTACAATTTATGCTTTTAAAAACTTCCACAGTTTTAAAAATTCTTATTTTTATTTATTTGTGCTATTTTAAAATAGTTTAAACAAGTGCTGTGGATCACTGTTTTGAAATGATATGCTCTTTGTCAAGAATAACTCCTTAAATACTCAAGTAAACCACTGAAAACAAATGCCTCCAGTTTTTCGAGGAGCACTTGTCCTTAAACAGCAGCCACAAAGAACAGAACCTCTGGCTTCACTGCAAGATGAGGTACAGGGTGAAGGAGAAGCCTACTTAAGGTAAGAGCTTTGCACAGGCTGCATAGCTCCTGTAAGAAGAGATAGCAGCAGTAGAGCAGATTGGAGGTGGATTTTAAGAGACAGAAAGAAGCTGCAATCTTAGCAGGCTGTTCAGATGAAATTGTCTGAACCACCTCAAGCAGAGTCCTCTGTCTTAGAGAAGCAGTGAAGCTGAAGAGGGGTTTGTTTTTTTTTTTTCTTGGCTAATTCAAGAGACACCACTCAGTCATCAGGTAGGTGCAAAAAAGGCTTAGGAAAATTACCCCATGAGTCAGTTATCTTTGAAAGATTACAATTATCCAAGAAAATGCTTGAGCCAAATTTTCAATTACTGATATTTATTCACAACTCTGCAGTTCCACTAAAAGGCAAATCAAGTATGCACAGTACTTTGCAAATATGTCCTTTAAAACTGCATTACAAGGTATAATTGCTGTTGTGGCTTTTCTTTTTTTTTTTTGTGTGTGTGCAAAGCAACTACACAGTGTTCACATCTGTCACATTTTACCATTTGACTATCTGACATTCCCCTGGCAGAGATACCGAGTAGTACCTGCTCAGAGGATACACCCCGCAGTCAGCATTGTCCTTTGGCCTGGTGTCACAGGTGCTCAGTATCTGCTGCTCCTATTTAATTTCAGGCCACAAGAACATGTAACTTGTATTTCGGTGTGACATCAATAAGGTAGGTCAAAGCATTAAGCCTCTAAAAGCTCAGGGAATCAGCCTCTTTAGACCTCTGATGTTTATTTGGGATGCTTTTTCTGTTTTCAGACCACATGTCTCCCCTTTGATATATTTTTTTCAACTTCTTTTAGTGTTATAAGCTTTAGTAATCCCTCCGCTATCCCCTAGCCACTGCTGAAGTCACTTTGCACTCACTTTTCTGGCATGTCCCACAATATACCTTGTGCCTTGGAAGACTTGTGATGAACCAGGCACATTAGTAAACCCAATTTACTGCTGCTAGATCTACATCAGTGTCCAGGGAAGAGCCCAGCATCTGCTTTTATGATTCCTGTGTTCGCAGTTTAAGTAATGTTCAAAGTGTTCTCAGCTTTCACCAACAACTCCAGGTCTGTGAAACAGTGCAGACGCAACTTGGAGATGCGAACAGTGGTCTCCAGCCAAGAACCTGACTTCTTTCCCCCTTCACAACTTTCTTTGAAGTTCAGAGATGTTTCTTGAACAGGGAAGAGCTGGCTTCTCAGAAACACTCATCTATAGGTCACAGCTTGAAAGAAAAAAACAAGGGTGACATCTGCAGTCCCAGCACCTCTTTGCAAGCAGCTCTGGTTGGGAGCTCTCTTAAGCATCTAATATGGTGACAACCCATAGAGAGAATGGCAGGAGAACTAGCACCTGGTACAGCTGGACTGTACACAAGGCTGGACGAAAACACTCTTCCAGTGCCTTAGTTCCACCAACACGACATGGATTCCTACTGCTTATTTCTCCTCCTAATTTAGAAGGGAAAACTAATAAACTGACCACCTGGGACACACATGAAGCTCAAGCCTTCTAGGAATAATAACTTGGCCCAACATTATCAGCCAACGGAAATGGCAGTATTTTTGGTAGTGCAGCAAAAACTGACTTCACCTATGAAACTGCTGGCAAAGAGAAACTGGTGTTTACTCTAGGAAAAAAAAATATTAAGTTGTACAGTAAGCACTGCAGCAGTCTAACTGATGGATTAGAAATAACTCCTATTTTCACTATTCCTGAAGCCTTAATGACTTCTCAAATATAGAATTAGTATTAAACTAAAAGACAATTCTCTCCTTGCCATAGCAAACAACATTCAGCAAAAGCTGTTATTCCTGCTTTAATGATATCAAGAGAAAACTTGAAAAACTCTTGGCAATTTTCAGAATCTGTAAGAGTGCAATTAGCATCTTTTCCCTCAAGTAAGCAGTGACGTGTATCAAAACTTTAAGATTAGATCTAAACATAACTGAAGTGTTTGTAACAGCAGTGTAAATGTAACCATATGAAGTTACTCAAGCTTGCATTTTTACTTTTAAAAATGTCTTTATACACTTTTACTGAAAAATAACTTTGTGCTGGAGCTTTTTTTTTTTCCTTTAAGGGTAATACCCATGTTGGAGATCTATAGCATAAAGGTACAAAAAAATCAGTCACTACATTTGTAGCCTGTAAATGGCCTCTCAGATGCAGATGTAGTTCATGATCATTTGCTAAGGTGTACATCAAAGGGAATTATCTTTTCTGTGGAGACTACATGCAAACTGGTGGGTTTTTGTTACCTATTCTGAGGGTCTCTGCCAGCTCCAGTTTCTTTTTGATCAAAAGGAAAGCAATTAACGTAATGGAACAAGCTTTGTTCCTTACCGGGGATGGTATCTTCACTACAGGCTAATTCCCAGATGGAAAAGGAAGCTTACTTGGACAAGAAAGAAAAAAGCTGTTTTCAGAAGAGAAAAAAATTCATCATAAGCACAACAAAAAGCCTAGACTATGCTGAATCCCTCTCTTTCTCTGACTGAAATTGGAAGAGAACTGAAAAGGGAAGTGTCTTTATTCAGATGCAATTCCAAAATAACTTGCAAAGAACAACTCTACGAGCTACCTGAGTCTTTAGGAACTATTATCTTATTTCTTGTATGAAAATCCATCCCAAACAAGCAGATGGGTGAAATGAAAGATTTAAAAGAGGGTTCTTGCACACAGCAGACACTACCAAAACAAACAGGAAAAGGATAAAAAAAAAAAAAGTACTCAAGGAATCCCGATCAGAGTTTGGCAAGATCAGTAGGCATTTTACTAAAAGGAAAAAACCTAGAAACATCAGCTATTCTTTCTCCATTGAGCAACTCAAAGACTTTTAGTCAGAGCTGAACCTATAAAAGAGGTTAGCAGAATCCCCAAGACAAACCATAAAGAGTATGAGGAAGGGCCACCATACTTTCCCTTCCAATTCAGGCAATACTTGCCAGGAATGTGGCACACAAAGACCTATAACAAATTAATCTATCTTCTCATTTCCCAAAATGAAGAAACATCAAACAAGCAATCTTAGTTTCCTATCTAGGAAGGAACAATGTTATCAGAGGAAAACATAACCTTCAGTCACTGCCTCCAAACACCACATATGGAGGAGCTGCAAAAGAGACCTTTAAGAAACTCTTTGAGAGCTGCAAAGCAGGAACCTGATGACGTGTGCTTATGTATGTGAATGTCAGCACTGATCACTGGCTGTCATTGCAAAATCGGTCTGCTTCATCTGACTAGATGAATCATCTCACCCTTAAAACTGCCTGGGAACTGTAAATCAAAATGCCCCAAACCAACGTTTTGGATGATTATCTACTTCCCCGTCCCCACTGAAAACTCCTACTCAAAAGAAAAAGGGGAACAAGGGAATTTCATTGCCTAGTCTTCTGAAACATTTTCTTATGAAACCTAACTGCAAAACAAGTTATTTACTTAGAAACTTGCAAAGTCCTTTTCTCCCTCTAAGTCTGAATACTCTCTCCTCCCAATCCTTTCCTTACCCTGAGTCTGAATGGTGCATCCCACGTTTTCTATTCCCAAGTAAGCTTTTGAAATAAAAATCTAATAGAGACTAGTAATTAGATGTCACTATTGTAAAATATCCTCTGATTAAGAAGCAATTTGAGGAGCTTTATGATCTTCTTGAAGGTTGGGAGAAAAACGATGACGTTACTCACTGAACAAGCAGGCAGAACTTTTTCATCTAATTAAGTATCTCAGGATTCTGTGAGTGAATTTCCTGATACTCTAAAGTTGTCTTAAGAATAGTCTGGCATTACTTTTTTGACTACAGATCTAATTCATCATCATAACTTGTAAGCTTCTCCACAAAGTTACACGGCATAAGATGCTGCAGCAGTTGCGTGGTGAGTTGACGTTGGCCCACCCACCTACTCTCTCACTTTTCCCTCCAGTACAACTTGTTTTCAGGCATTCCAGTGAGAAATCCTCTGCTGAGTATACACTGGAAATACCTGTCCTAAATGCTTAGGAAAGGAACTGATACCTCTTTTCCACAGTTAAGCTTGAAAAGATAAGAGAAACCATCAGCACATTATACACACATGTGTGTGCTCAGGTAAAGGCATTTTAAGCATCCATTATTTTTCACCCCCCCTCCTTTTAATAAATTTGAGCTCCATACCTAAATCACTGATATAATGCTCAATAAAACTCCAGTATGCAAGACATAACCAATAAAGCTGGTCCTGAAATAAAACCATTATCTTGTAATAAGTTAGAAAAGAGGATAGCAGACATGCAAGGTATTATTAGAATCTCAATTAGCTAGAGAACCCTAGAACTTAATTAGCACCTACTATGAAAAGATCCACCTATTTCATGAAGCTATAAAGAAAAAAAGATCTCATATTTCATCTGGAAGAAGATTTAACTAATGGAAAACCAGGTCTGTATCAGTCTCGCATTGTGATTCTACAGCCAGAAACTGGAAAGAATCCCCTGAATTAGCAAGCCTGTGCAGTTCCTACACAGGTCATTGCAAGTTAGACACAGACTGAAGCTCTCAAAATCTCTGAGTAGAGCATCAAAGTGTGTATGCACCTCTGGGTATCAATACACAAATATGCACTGCATAAGCTTTCGGGAACACAGCATTATGATATTTAAAACACATATTACCATGAGCGCATGGTCCTTTTGAAACAGTCAAGGGCAAAACTCTTAGGAACAATCATTTTCTTCCGGAAAATTGTGACCTCGGTAGGAATATGTTCTTAGAAAGCATGTAAAAATTTGCACAAAAAAAACCCCTCTTAATATTCACAATTACGGAAAAGTAGCAACTGACCTGATAAAAAAGTGTTTTCAGATCTTGGTTATTTCTGTACTTATTTTCACTTTTACAAAGAGATCCCAGTGAGAAGCAAGAGATCAAGAGAGTCAGCAAACCAGCTGCTATTCTGTAAAAACAAACAAAAGAACAATAAAATCCCAGACAGTATCATCAAAACGTTCAGGAAATTTTCATCCAAGTGTTCTTCATCAAGGTTAAACAATTCATTACAGTATCAAGACTTAATGTGTTAAGGAAACTTCAACATCCAACTTCAGAAAAACAAAATCCAATCCAGAATTAAGTGTGGTTTTGTTGTGTGTATTTTTTTCCTAGTGGCTGGTTAAGGTTTTTTTTGGGGGGTACACAACTGTGCCTGTTTGTTTGGCAGTCTGGGTTAGGTTTTAGTTTGTGATTTTTTGCGGTTGTTTTTTGTTGTTTGGGTTTTTTTTATATAAGTTTGCCATCAACATATATAGTTATGTTCTTCTCATGGCAGTGGCAAAAAAAAAAAAAAGAATAAAAATATCTCCATTTTGGCCATATCTGACCTGCCACCCATTATTTTTAGGCACTTTTGATTACCTCCAAATAATATTTTGAACAAAATAGTAACAGCAATCAGTGCTATAGTTAGCAGTTTCAAGTTGTCAGGTTTGTCATCTAGCAGGGTAGTTCCACCACCATTACTACCAAATACATAGCTTTGTTTAAATGCAACAGCAAGAGTAACTGGAAGATTGTCACTCACCATGAAAACACAGGAAAAAAATAGCACTTGGCAGTATTGAGTAAATCTGCTAACTATGACACTGTTCCAAAGTAACAGACATGGTTCACCAAAGGATCAATACTAGTATCACCTCCAGTTGTCTCCCTTCAGTCATCAAGCAAGCAGGGGAACCGTAAAGGCAGCAGAAGCTTCCTGCATGTATTTCTCTGTCATGTTACAACCTTGACATGGAAGCAGTCAAACCACACAGCCCTCGCTTCCACTTGTTCCTTGGCATCTCTACTGACGGACCGCTGACAAAAATGCCCATTTGTGACTGCTCCGCTCATTGTGTTTTCTCAGGCATAACACAAAAATGTACAAATACCTCATATTCGTTGAAATCAGGGTACATAGGCCGATCTCAATAGCAATTTTGAAGTGATGATCTAACCAATACAAGAACACAGTTGCAGGCTACTTGCTCACAGAATGGAGATAGATTGAGAGGTATCTCTGGAGATCAGCCTAGTCCAACTCCCTACTCAAAGCAATGGCAATTACAGCACACTGCTCGTGCCCATGTCTAGCTGGTGTTGAATACTTCCACTGATGGAGACTCCACAATCTCTCTGGGGAAACTGTTGAGTGTTTGACCTCCCTCAGTGTAATAACTCTTCGTCCTTATGTTTAAATGGAATTTCCTATATCTGAATTTTTGCCCATTTCTCTGTCTTCTTTATTCTTCTCTCCCAGACAGGTATTTGTATCACTGATAAAGATCCTCCTGAGTCTCCTGTTCTCCTGAATAACCAGTTCCAGCTCTCTCAATCTCTCCTCCAGGGTAAGCAGTCCCAGCTCTCACTTGTTTTCCTGTGACAGATGCTCTAATCCCTTGCTCAACTTAACAGCCATTCTCTGGACCTGGTCCAGTATGTCCACATCTCTCTTTCCAGAGAGCCCAGAACTGGACAAAGCACTTTCAGATACATCTCGTCAGGCCTGAGTAGAGAGGAATAACCACCTTCCTCATCACCATCCTGGTGATGCCAAGGACACCACTGGCCCCGCCTGTAAGGGGCACATTGGTGGCTCGTGCATGGAAATTACTGCTGCTCAGGTGCAGAACTTTGAACTTTCCTTTTCTGAACTCCATGAGCTTCCTGTCTCCATTTCCTGTCTTCCATTCCTCCAGCTTGCTGATTTCTCTTTGAAGGGCGTTATGTCCATATGCTGCATCAACCACGTCTCCCAGTTTTGTATCACCTGCAAACTTCTTAAGGGTGCACTCTGTCTCATCATCTGGGTTACTAATGAAGATGTTAAAATGGTACCGGCCCCATTACCAACCCCTGCTGTACACCACTAGTGACTAGCCTCCAGCTGGACTTTGTGCTGCTGATTACAATCCTTTGAACTTGACAGTTCAGCCTGTTTCCAGTCCACCTCACTGTCCACTGATATTGTGCATCATCAGTTAGTGTATGAGAATATTATGGGAGACTACCAAAATCCTTCCTGATGTCAAAATAAACAACATTCACTGTTCTCCCCTGGCTCACTGAGCCAATTTACTCATCTTAGAAAGCTACCAGGTTGGTCCCCTTCATAAATTCATGCTGATTACTCCCAATCACCTTGTTGTCCTTCCTATGTTTAGAAATGGTTTGGTTCCAGGATTAGTTGCTTGAGTATCTTTCCAAGGATTGAGGTGAGGCTGACCAGCCTGTAGTCCCCTGGATCCTTATTTTGCCATTCTTGAAGATAGCAGTGATAACATCTGCTTTCTTCCAGTCCTCAGGAACCTCTCTTACCAGCTGTCACTGCAACTCTTCAAAGACTAGCACAGTGACATTAGCTAGCTCCCTCAGCCCTCTTGGGTGTATCCCACCAAGGCCCATAGACTCATGCACATGCAATTTGTTTAAGTGTTCCCTGACTTGATCATCTTCCACTAAGGCTGTGTCTTGCTCCAGACATTCCCACAGGTCTCAGCAGCCCGAAGGCTGGCGTTTCCTGATGGCCAGTCTTACCAGTAAAGATGAAGGCAAAAGAAGGCCTCAGCCTTTTCCATGTCCTTTATCACCAGATCGCCCTCCCAATTAGCAGAAGGGCCACGCTTCCCCTAGTCTTCCTTTTGCTGCTGTACGCTGTCTTCCCACACCAGATTCAACTCCAGGAGAGCTTTGGGTTTCCTAATTTATCCTGTATATTTAGACAGTGTCTCTGTGTTCCTCGTGGGTCATCTGATCCTGCTTTTACCTCCTGTATGCTCTTTTTTTATGACTGAGCTGAGTTTGCAGCTCCCTGTTCGTAACATAGAAGTTTTATTAATGTACTGAAGAAGCTCTGACCTGACGAATACTGCCACTGCTCAAGAATAGATTTAATAAATGCACCTAGTTCTCACTGGTACTCTAATTTCTTCATCCTCAATCTTCTCTCCCAGCATCTCCTTATATTCAATATCTTGAAGCTTCACATATGTATATATTTTTAATTGTTGCTTCAAGCCTTTTCAGCTTCAAAACTCCCTTGACAAGATTCAAATGGGTGCAAACTGTTTCAGATGTAGAAAGTTTCATAGGAATAATAAATAGGAAGATGTACAGCCTGGGTAAGGTGAATGGAAAAAAGTGTCAAGGAGGAAGATCTGAAGGTAATTTAATTCCACTTTGATTTCTAAGCTGTGCTCAAATGTTCTAAATAATAAAAAATCCCTCAGTTTGGATCAGCAGAAATACATACACGTGTACATACAGTTGAGAGGTTGTTAATACAGCCAAAGCATATCTGTCCTGAATATTTCTAACGGGCCAAAGCACCAAGACTAAGAAGGGTTTTCTACAGATATATTTAAATGACAGTAAAAAACATTGAGGCAGAACGTAAATAATTTTGGAAATATCTGGGCTCATAATTCTATCTGTAATCATATATTACTGCTCAAATCTCATATTTCGCTGAGGATCTGGCACCCTGGCTCCAATGGGGCACAGTATCTTCTGCGAGACAGCAGAAGGAGCCGTTGCCATCCAGGTCAATTCAAGCGTCTCTGCAGTAACTACAATGAAGCCTAATGCCTTCAGGCCAACCACCTGGATAGCATCCAGATATAAGAGCATGCTTGTATAATGAAAGAAAGAGTAGCTCAGAAGAGGAGAGGGACAAATGACAAAGATGCACTAGAAAAAAAATACAAATCAACTGTAGGAAATATCAAACCAGCAGCAACGAGAAACAGAAATGGAAAAAGAAGAGACAAAAGAGACACCGAGGAGAAGAGAGCTCTGCCTATCCTATTTGTTCTATTTCCCTGAATATTTCATTAGGTACAGAGTGGTATTCAAAGACAGATTATTCAAAATTAGATGAAGTAATTCAGAAAGATGCTGTCAAATTGCTTTTGAACAAATGTTCTTATTCACGTCAGTGGTATTTACCATGTTTGCACCCCAGTGAAGCTCCCACTTAATGATAACCTTTATTTTCATGTAAAATTTGCAGTTTTTTATATTTTGAGAAATGCTTTCCTCTACAAGAAATTACAGAATAATGCAAAGAGCAAATTGATGTGGCAAAAGAATTAAAAGTCTATTCTCATTCACATTAGTGAATGACCAAGGTCTCTATAATCATGTTATTTAAATTCTGAATTTCAATACCTGCCTCAGCCAGTTTTCAATAATACAATTCCTCATATACATCAAAAGTCAGCCTAAATTTTGAATATCAAAGAGGGAAATAAGTTTAAAGAAGATGAGAGTCTTACACCAGAGAAATATTTGGTTCTCTTCCTACAACAGGCATTAAAGGAAATATTGCCAGGAGCACACACAGAAGAGTCCAGATCAATGCTGTTCTCTAGAAGAAAAACAAATGGGATTTTTTGGAGGTCATGTGGACAGACAATTGAGACAATTGTCTAATCAGAAAAAAATACTTCCACGAACTACTAACAGCTACTAGCATCTCCCACAAGCAAAAACCCCCATCATCTATCAAGAGTAAAATTAACTTTAAAGAGGGCACAGGGTCATTGGTATTACAGCACTTCAATTTAATACAGAAAAGAATCTCATTTACACAGCCGTCAAAATCTTATCAAAGACTATGAGAATTAAAGCTAAGCTTATACTTAAAATCACTTTCTCAAAGTGTGGCCTTCACACACATTGCAGTCATCAAACAGCTGATGAGTAACCTTATGGAAGAAAGGAATAAAACTAATCTCATCAGAAGTTTGCAGCTGCTAGCTATTCTCTAGCAATATCATAACATTTTCCAGTTTTTGAATCTGAATGCCATTTGATTTAACCACCATAATCATCTACATAATTCCCAACTCTTTTCTAGGAGGGAAAAAAAACAACCCACCAATCTATCCCAGGTATTTTACTCTAAATAGAAACATTAAGAGTTACACCACTTAAAGTTTTCAAGTTCAAGTCAGATTCAAGTTCTGAAAGGAAATGTTCAGTGCTACAAAACATCTTTTGTGTATACCCAGCTTTAAGACAAGTTACTTGATGACAATAAAAAAAACCAAATATACCTTTTATATTAAAGATTGTGCCACTTCACACCCATAACTACAAAAGTTGGTTTTTTTTCCCTGGGAAAAACAGCACAGAAATCTGCCCCTGAGGAACAACGTGTGCCAGCTGATTGCAGACAATTACGAATCTACAAGCGTTTTTCAGTTGTCTTCAATTTTTTTTTTAAATAAATAATCATATTATCAAAATGGTGACACTTTCACCAATTGTGCATGTCAACAGTTTTGCCACTGTTAAATTTTGAGAAATAATGTGCATTGCATTTGATTTTAAGTCTAGCATTTTTTAGTTATTATTAACAACAAAAAACTGATAGTTAACCCATAGCTACCCCCAAATTCTTAAGCAGTCTTATTACTTTTCTTGTTCAACAGATCTATCCAGATCATATTAAACTCCCTTGCCTTGCTACATGCTGCTTGTGACAGAGATTAGAATAAGAGCATAAGCAAACAAGAATCTACAGCAGCATTCCAATGAAACCAGTCCCATCCTAAGATGCAATCAGCTTCTAGCCATTTAAAATGCTCTTTTTAAGCAAAGCAATACTGTACCTTTGCTTGAATCCACAGCTGCGTGATCATCGGCCAGCCAGCAAAGACAAGAAGACCAATAGTAAGTGTAGAGCGGTAGAAAAAGCTGAAGACCTAGTGAAAAAAAAAAACCCAACAAACAGAAGACTGAAAAACAAGCACATTAATAAAACTTACAACTCTTCAAAGAGGTAGAATGCCAGCAATGAGATGCCCTGTTGATACATAAGGATAAAATACTTACTAGTATTTCAATTCCCAGTGTAGAAACCAAGAGGAATCCTATAGACTGATCAATACGAAGTGACAAGAGATTTGTGGCGAGGTCTTGAATAACAAGAAGTCTGTTCAAAATGATGGAATGAGATAGAAATAATGAGATAGAAAAAAAACCAGAAATAATATAGGATTTTACCTTTGAAGGGTGGGGAGGGGGTCAGAGCACAATAAATATTTCATCTATTGTTGATCCTGCCTGCTGTTTAGAAACACTAATGGTATGAAGCTCCTTCTGCCCAGTTTTACTTCATATAAAATCTACAATAAAACCCTCCATCTTTTTCCCCTCCTATTTCTGGCACATCTTTGCCAGTATTTGGACAAACTTCAGATTACTCTTTATTCAAATAGACTCTGCGTTTATGAATATTTTTGGTTATGCTGCGCTTAATGTCCGTCATAACTGATGAAACATTCAGAAGCTTTAAAGAGAGGAAAAAAAACCACAGTTCACTTTTTCAGTGTTTTATGAGGCAGCTCATTATCTAACTGCAGTTCGTCTCATTTTCTCTGAATAATACTGAGTTGGTAACTACAGAATTACCAATGGATTAGGTAAGTAATAGAAATCAGAAGGTAATGAGTGTTGCTTTTTTTTTTTATTTGGATAAAAGGAGACCCAAACAAGACAAGTTTGTTTCCATATCAGAGCACAGTCCTCAACATGACTAACACACATTCTCCAAATGCAGCTGGAGTTCAGCATATTTGACACTTTGCAGGATCAGACTATTAAAAAAAATTACTGAAGAAAAGGAACAATCTGTCCCATTTTATAAAAGAAGTCAGCTGCTGCAGGTATTCACCCAAGATTTTAGCATCCTGTTGCTACAGTTACAAGAGTACTAAAAACATTTTGTCTTGCAAAGACATTAATTTATTTTTGTTAATAGAAAAGATATCTTCTAGAGTTGGCAGCTGTATCAGTCAGTTTGGAAACTATTCTATAGAGTGCTCTAAAATGTCTCAGGAAGCATTTTAGGAAGTTTGATAAAATGATATCTAACTTTTTCTCCCAAACTTGTGTGAAAATTTAGCTGTCAATAAAAAGGAAGCACAGACCTGGTTTTAGAAAACATTCTTTATAAAATGTATTTACTTACTCTCTCACAACTGCATACCATACTGGTACTGGCAAGAGACAGTATACGTAGTATGTCCAAGGACATGTTTGAATCAACAGGAAAAAAGCTATTAATATTCCAACAAAGGCAAAACCGTAGAAGAGAACTGTAGATTCCTGAAAAAAACAAGTGGTTGGACAAGCATTCCTCAAACAGCAATAAAGAGTACTAAACTGCATGCTATTTTCCATTTGTTAATTACACAGTACAGCAAATGTTATTTTAACAGTCACTCAAGCTGCCTTGTGTCTATGGACACAAGTCTGGACACTGTTTCCAGCCCAATGAAAAAAAAATATTTGAAGATCTAATTCTAAATACGCCCTGCAGTAAAATCTGCACAGGCAAGGCAGACTTGTACAATCTCGAAGCCCAATGTATGCAATCTTATATGTGTTCAATGGATACTTGAAATCCAGTGAAAGTCAGAGATGTCTTGGAAAAAAAGAACTCTCTTAAATTTAGATTCTAAAAACAGACTTGGAGCATAACCTTTTGAGTTCAAGTTCATAGCATTATGGTCAAAATGTTTAATGAAAATTCCATTAGCACATGTTTCCTCCTCCTGCTTTAGACATTTGTAAGAGAACTAATTAAATTAAAATATAGACCATTAACTCCTACAGGAAAAACCCCAACTCTTTAGAATTTAGGGATAGTTACTGAAGGAGGCTCGTGATCAGTCTTACACAGGAGAGATGGCCCTACCCAAAGAACCTACAGTTTCCAAATACAACAGAGGACTAGAGTCACACGGCACTAAAAGGTTCCTAGCATAGCTAGAACTGTTATTATATTACAATTCCTTTGCTTTAACCTTTTCCTAAATAAAAAAAAATAATAATTAAGATAGGAGATTAGAACATTCTCCCTACCCTGAACTCAATGAAACATGTCCTCAGCCCGAGAGAGCTGTAAGGAGGAACATGAAAGGGAGAAAGAAAATTTCTGAAATGGGTAATCTCAGACAGGAAGGCCAGTCCTTAATCACCAGGTAGCAAAGAGAAGCATTAAACAATTGCTTTGCATCTGCCTTTTACCTGGTCATTGAACTATTTACGCTTCCTTATTTAAGGATATTCAGATAACAGAAGAATTACTGGTAAGGGAAGATTATGTACAGGTTTTAAATAAACAATTTTATCTTTACATATTGCCACTTAACATAGCAAAGGCAGCTTTAGTGACTGGACAGTCTTCAGTATATTTTATAGGTAATGACTGAAGACCCTGTTTTCTTCTACATGAATGCCAGTTTCTTTGAATGAGTTATGGAGACAGTTATTTGACTATGCTAAATATGCTGAGAAAAGATTTAATTAGCAGTTCACGTAGATGGGTTAGAATTTTTTCTGGTCCCTTCCCGTAACTGACATACAACTGCCTTGATCTAAACTGACAGCAAATGCAAGTTCTAAATGATTTTTAGATAGAATTTCTGCTAAGATATGCCACTAAAGAAAGAAAAAAAAAAAGTCAAATAGAAAGCTGACCTAATGCAATTTTATTAGTTTTAAATTTTACATTTCTGAGATATAGACAGAACGAAGATGTATAGATATGATATGTACACCACATAGTTTATCACTGAATGAGTAAACACATACAATCAACATTTTATTCCATACAGAGACATAAACATTGTAGAGTCCAATATAGTTAGTCATGCATTGAAAATGGAGATCAGTTTTGGATTTTCTGTAGATGTTTAAACACAATTAAGAAGTTATGCTTCTTGCTAAGCAAAACACTATTCTAAAAGAAAAAAAATAATTTCATGTGCAGCATAAGAAGCCAAAAAAACTTGTAAAGATGATATATACAGGATATGCAGTTTCATTATTCAGAGGCTCCTTTCAGATTTTGTAAGGCTGTGCTTTGCAGAAGACTATTTGTCAATGGTAGATTAGTTTCTCAGCAGAATTATTTAAGTAGCTCCAATATTAGCTATAAACCAAATAACTTCCATATAAGAAGCATTAGCCTCACACTGTGATTCCCTAAGTATTTAGAAACACTAAAATAGGCTTCTACAGATAAAACTGGGGAAAGAAAAATTCTGTAGACAAAGAACTGAGAAATCTAATTTTTTTCTACCACTGTCACTAGCATAAACCTGTCTTCAGCAAGTAAAATCAATTTACCAAATGAAAATCTGTCAATTAAAAATGTGAAGTCTTTGCTTAATGTAGTTATTAACATGCCCAATACTCAGTCTATTTATTGTAATTATTTTGTCTGTATCTAGCATACCATGCATCTTGGATTATTTGTTCTCAGTTATTTGATGAAAGAAAGCCTAAACCATGCAGTACAGCATATATGAATATTTTCCATTTCAATTTTCTTTGATCATTTTCATTAAAGGCCAAGACTATCTCATTCCAGCCAGTAGTAAAAACCTCAAGATAGTACGATAGGAATTTTCTCAGAGTAATATATTGAAGGCAGTAAAGATGCTAAGTGGGTGCTCATTCTCATTTACGTTAACAAATGGAACAATTCTTTTTATTCTGAAACTAATTCTTGAAGTTTGGGAGATCCCTGCCCAAGGCTTTAATTCTTCTCTAATGAAATGCTAGCTTTTTGCCTGTTCACCTTTTTGAGCTATTTCTTTCCTTGATGAATCACTGAAAGTAAATGAATTTCCTAAGATTCTGTACTTCGTGAAAAATCAAACCATAATAATCTTGTCAAAAAGCGTTTCCTTCATCTTTGATGTCTTCTGCTTCACCCTTGCAAGTCACAAAGAGCAAGAGAGCAAGCCAATCTGTGAAACCGCAGTTCACCTTTCTATTAAAACAGGTTATACATTTTAAAAACACCACAACTAGACTGCACATCTTCTGAAAACTGATTTCACCTTGCCAAGGAGGACAGGAATAAAATAATTTACATGCTAATGTTTTTTTTTTTGCCTTACAGTGAGGAACAAAAATCAAAATAGAAGCCTGAAGTCTGTATCCTTCCGAACAGGTATTATTACAACAGAGGGCTGACTTTACTATAATTAATGCTAAAAATTGTCTTCCGGTTATACAGACCCCCTAATAGTTTTAAATCACTATGTTTGCTTACACTTGCATTGGCATCTAGTAAAATGCACAGCAGTAGGAAGGAAGAAACCGAGAAAGCAGAGTATTGCACACTCAGACTTACATGGATTAGGAATACTGATCCTAATGAATGGACCAAACAGGATTCCAGTAACTACAAAGCTCCACAGCTTCTCAGTTTCCACGTGCAGTCAAAAGAAGTGGAAGGTGTGCAATCTGGTCTCCCGCATAGAGAGACTGAATACATATAATGCTGAAAACTGATAGAAAAAAAATCATTGCATGTTTCCAACCTACCTTATCTTTAGTTTGGACGGTCTTTGTCAAATTGGTATGGGTCTTGATAATCACCAAAATCACGTAAGTTGTCCAGCCCACAAAACCCATTGCAATACTTAGACCCAGGAATAATCTATCATAAGTATGGTAATAAGACAAGCCTTCCAAAGCAAGGTTAATCAGGGTTTTGCACAGAGATACCTAGGGGCAAACAAAACATATAAGGAACAGTTTAGAATAGTATAAGTTTCATTCCACAAATCAACCTTACTGACAGCAACTGGAGCTCAAGCAGCACCATCACTCTTGTTCCCTCTCTGTGCTCAGGGGCAGTGCTTTGGCCAGCGCCAACGGTGGGAGTACACCCTGCTTTGGACTCCTGTTGGACCTAACGTCAACCATCATTTAAATGGCTCCTCCACCATCATCCCTGGCCACAACAGTGGTCAGATGGTGAAAGCTACACAGATAGCACACCTTGGACACCACCTACTACCAAGCATGCCACTTATCTTTCCTGTGAGCATTTGACCATATATTTTCCCACTATAAGTGACACACACACCCCAAAAAAAACACAGTCATGTGCTTCTGAAGGTGCAACATTTACATAGGAGGAGGATTATGGATGCAGCTGAAACATGTCACTCTCCACAGCCTGAAATACCTGCGTCCTTGGGCTTGATGTTCTCGCCTTCAGTAGTTTATGACACCCCCAGCGCTTTGCTTAAGCACCAGAGGTGAATTCAGAGACAGAACTGGAGCCTGCGTTTCATTCACAAGGCAGCTGCTTGGGGGTCTTAGGATGCAAATAATTTGGATACAAGAAGGGATATATCAAGTCTACTCACAGGTCTCCTTAACTCAGTACCTCCACTGGGGAGACACCGTAAGACAGACGGTGTTTTTTCCCCACTATGAATGTCATTCCTTACACAGAGGTGTGCTGACCCATGGGCTTCCTGAAGATGGGAAGCTCAGCTGCGTAATTTGTGGTCACAGAGGATCCTTTGGTGATTAAAAGATCAGTAAGGAAGAGTATAATAAGAAATAGAGCATACATGATAATGCTTCTTTGTATGTCCAGGTATTCAGTTGAGACTTAACCACAACAAATCAACAGAAAAAGGGTCTGCCAATGGGCAAACACCCCAAATCACGTCATTCATGAGGATACAATTATGAACACATATTTGCAATGCAAAGAGCTGCAAAGCTGAGGTGGCAAAGAATCATCTACACCCCAGCAGTGATACGGGAAGCTGAGGATAACCAGGGCACAGGGACAAGCCCGACGTGTTAGTGATCAAGAGTGAACTTGAGCACTTGGGGCACTCAAGTGAACAAGGGGTAAAATTCATATATAACCGACAACACAAACTCGTAGGTTCTAGTGCTGAAATGCATCAAATATCTCCCATAAGCAAAGGTGTGACAGGCAAGTAAGAAAAAGAAAAGGAAACCTGCTCCCACAGCAAAACAGAGCCATTGATTTAAACTGAGCTATTTCCAATTTACAATGAGGTAAAGAAAAAAGCACAAGGTATAAAACAGATTTAGCTGTCTTGTGCATAAAATAGTAATTTATTACCCCAAGAAACATATTAGGGAAAAAGAAGAGCTGAAACTTAACATATAAAGGAATTATTCTTCCATACATCTGGCAGGTTAAATGTAATCTTAGATCATAGAATCATTTTGAGTTGGAAGGGACCTTGAAGATCACTGAGTTCCAACTCCCCTGCCATGGGCAGGGACACCTCCCACTAGAGCAGGTTGCTCAAAGCCCCATCCAGCCTGGCCTTGAACACTTTTTAATGTAATTTTTAACACAAAGGTCAGTGACCAAAATAAACCTGTTAAAATGAACAACTAGTTTGTACCATTTAGTTCTATAAATTATTTCTATGTCAGAGTACAAGCACTGGTGAACTGCACCCATCAAGTATCCTGTCGCAGAGTGAGTGGTAACAAACACTTAGGAAAGCAATACCAGAACTGGGAAGCACGGAATGATTCCACACATGGCTCTATGTCTCTGACAAACCGAAATGTGAAATTAAAACTAAGAACATCTGATTCAGGTAAAAGAACAAAAGTGAGCACAATCGATGAAGAAGCAAGACATTATACTACTTCTTTCATGTAACTAGCAGCCTAAGTGTAAACATGAACTACATTCCCCAACTTCTCACTCAGTTTACCCTTTTTTTATAGTGGAAGAAAAAAAACCATACTCTGTGCATTAGTATACTATGGAATGATAACAGTTTAAGAAGTATGAGAAAAAATACAGCAAGTCAGTATTATTTATTAGAACTGATGTCAAAACGCAAAATTTTGGAGACTTACAGTGGTATTTTGTGTTGACTAGTGAGATGTGCATCGTAAGGAAAGAAAAAAAGTTTTATTTCCCAGTTTCATTCCAAGTTAAGCAAATGTAAACATTTACATATAATAGAAGTTCCTGTTCAAAGTTTTTATCTAGAAAGCATATAGCAAAAACAGACTTACCGCTTCATCATACCTCTGCTGCTGAATATATAGTCTTATTTTCTTTAAAAAGTTGATCTGTTCAGAATCAGAAAGTGGTCTGTACAACAATATAAAGAGATATTAATGTTTCTTCTTTTCAGGAGCAAAGGAAGAGGCAGAAAAAATTAACTTTGTAATAAAAAAGATATTCTGGAATGAAACATATCAAAATATTTTGAACTTCATTAAAGGTAATTAGGTAATTCAAACTAATCCATTCCTCTGCATTGAGTCTTCACACTTGTGTCAACACTGCTGCTGTCTAACTTATCCTAAGATTTTTGCAATAAGAGATATTTTTTTACGTAGGTGTTCCCTTCTAACACTGCTGACAATTATCTCCCTTGTGCATTATTATTGACTTGGTTCTGGACAAGAAGCACTGCACCTACAAGAATTAAGCAATTTAACTGATTCGATAGATGTTTGCAAGCAGTTCATAAGCTTGTCAGCATAGGATGAATTATTCAGTTTCCATACTAACACAGTAGATCATGCCTAGCAATCTGCTCCGTCATCTGCATCAACTTTGTGTTTCAGGCTGTGCCAAATGAGGACCAGCCCTGGGGTCCCACTCCTACTCTTTAAATCAGCAGCAGTCACCACTGCGGTCACTCAGCTGAACCACAGGGACAGGTCTTGATTTCACACAACTACTGCATGGAAACGCTCGCTCCTGCAGCTCCCATCAAATACTTAGGAACCACTTCTGCCTGGCACCCAGAAGCAGTTGATCCATCATCAACAATGCATACATATCATCTTTTGATCCCTGAAATGTATTAAGAAGATTCTGCACCTGAACAATCTGAATTTTTATTACTAATAATATCCTGGTATATTTTGACCTTGAGTTCAGAGTACAAGCAGTATTGTGCAGGAGTCTTCTAAAACATATTGGATAAAAGCAGCAGCAATGTATCTCACTTTTGAGAAAAGTAAATGAAATAACTGTATTAAAAAATGTTTGACTCTTTTCGATCTAGAAAAGAATCGAAGCATGGTATCTATAAACATGTAGGAAGAGAGAGGTCCCATGGAAAAGGAAGGAGGGAGGAAAAGATGATGACAAGGTGATGGTAAGTGTTTGATCACCTTACCCTTGTGGGGAGAACAGAGGATTTTAGAAAACAGAGCTAAAAAACAGCAGAGTGAATGGTTGGCTGTTTCTGCACCTTCATGACACATCCCTATGAAAGCCAACCGTACAGCTCCACAGGCTGAGGGCTACCAGCATGAAGACAGCATAAAGCCAACAAGTGCACACCAAGGCTGCTGATGACTCAAGTTAGAATCAATTCTTCAAGCAGGTGAACCAGACACAAGTCCTGCTTCAAGGAAATCTGTAACCCTCAAGTTTTGCTAAGTTTTTTTGCAGGTGAAAGGGAGGAAAACATGAAACCAAAGTGGGAGTTTTCACCACGTATGGAGATTTATAGGAGGAAAGGGATCTTAGCTTTTAGGTAAGGATTTTTAAAAATCTGGAATAAAAATTAAGCAGCTTTATTTAGGACTTAAATACATCCAAGATGTTCCTATGTTCACTATTTCATTTTTACTGTTTTACACATGCTATTTTCTGTGGATTTTATCCTTGTCATATTCGATACAAATTTTTAATAAGCTAAAAAAAGCCTTATTTTTACCTTTCCCTTTGTATCTTTAGTCGTTTAGCTATAAACCCCTTAATTATCTTTTTATTCTCAACAAATCATTTTATTATTAACGAACAGTCTTTACCTATTCCTCGATCTCTTTACATGGACGGTGTAACACAATAAATGGGGTTTTTAAGCAGTAAAGCTTCAGCAAGTTAAGTGCAAAAAGCAATTATTTTGTCAAGTGGGGTTACCATTAGAAGGTGCATTGTTAACTTTCAATAGCTAACATCATAGCACAAGTTCTACCTTACTTCCATATGCATGCTTTTCAAGATGCTGAATTCACAACTGGCTACAGATCGGTTTTGTACAGTTTATCAATTCCAGCAGAAATTAAGGACTGTTTGTATAGAACTGTACCAAAATGCAAGTTTCATTCTGGATGCAAGGTGCAATCTTAGGATTTTGCCTCCCTGTTAAACAAAAGCTCAAAGAAATTATTAGAGAAATTTTGCGTCTCGCATCAGACTAGAAAGAAAAGTTACCAAACATGCTGATTATCTCTTGGTTGAGGAATGCCTAGAGCTCACCATAAGCAGCTTATCATCCATTCACAATTGTGATTCTCTTCCGAAAGCTGACAAAGTAGTTAGGACATTTAAAAGGAACCCCTTGCAAGATGTGGCAGAAAGTATAAAGAGACAAAGCTCAGCTGTGAAGAAGTGGAAAGTTGTCTATAGAAAGAAGGCAGGAACTTTAGAAATGGTGATTCTACAAAACCCATGAGACTCATCAAACAACAAAACCACAAGGAAAACTTAAATCTGAGAAGTTCAAGAGTGAACTATTCTTAGAAGCATTTCATTTTAACTTAAACTATTTAAAATGTTTTGAATATGAGACAGATAGTGTAAGAAAAAAATAAACTCATTAAATTTATTTCCCCGTGTTTTTGTACGCAATGTGCCAGAGGCTCTACTAGAATGCCAATGTATTCTCAAGGTCACTTAACGCACACATCCATACAATAGTTACATTAATAGTAATTAAGTAATTTTACTGATCCTTATTAGAAAGAGTCTGAACTCTGTAAAGAAAACTAAGTTATGTATGTACATGCTCTTCCTGGCTACCCACCACCAAAATCCAATGCTACCAAATTCAAGATGAATAATCTTGACTAGTAAAATCAAAAGTCTTTTTCTGTAATGGTAAAAATACCATTTCCTACTAATTAAGAAATACACCCAAAGAGAATTCAGTCAGTGGACTCAACTCTAGAAGGTATTGCAAAACACACATGCTGTAAAATGTAGTACTCAGAGGTTTAACACAGTATCATCAGGATTCCAAAGACTTAAGATTACATTCTTCATGGGAAACAATGGTGGTTCTAGAAAAGTAATTTTGTTTTTTCAAAATAGCTATCAGAGATCAAATTTCTAGTTCCAGACAGAAATCCCAGATTCATCCATGAACAAACATAATTAATTATGAAACAAAACAATTGGGGCAATTGTGCAAATGCTTGTAAACTATCCCTTCTGAGATGTTAGCTGCCCTTGCCATAAGTATACCTGACAAAATTAATCTTTCCAACACATCATTCATGCTTCATATAAGTTAAGCTATTTGACAGCACTAACAACAAGACCGTGATGAAGTACGTTCACCAAAGCAATGTCAAGGGGACCTCTCTTTGGCCAGTGACTCTTGTTTATCATTACACTGCAGAAATTACCATTCCCAATAGCACAGGTAGCATGCTGCAGTCAAAGCATGAAATAAACTTGGAACAGGCAGAAATGTCTTGCAAATACATCTGTTTCCACCTCTACTAGTTCACTAATTTCATCACGGCTGCTTATTTGGGTAGTGATTTATAGTGATTCTGTGATTTATAGTCAATTCATTGTACATTAAGTTTTCAGGAATTCTACTATAAAAAGTAACCCCTTAGGATCTGCAGAGATCTAACACTGAAAATGCTGCCGATTTAATAACTAAAGCCAAGGAAGCATCACAGACCTGCAGACACAGTGTACAAACAGAAAGGCTGAGATCTTTACCTAGCTCGCTGAGATGAAAATAAATTAATTTCAGCTGCTTCTCTCCACACACACATATATCCCTGTGTGTAAAACTGATGGGCTACTAATGCTTGAGAACTTAATTTCTTGCAGGAGGACTCAATAATCTCTGCAACACAAACTCTACGTACCTGACTGTTGTCAGCTCATGTACATCTACATCCTTCTGTCACTACCTTTTCACACTTTTCCACTAGGAAAAAAAAACCCACAAAACTGTGCATCCCACAGCTCTCTGAGAGCAGCAAGATTTGCAGAAGACGTACTGATCACATTTCTTTGACTCATATCCACCCACCAGCAGCAAATCATTAGTAGTTGCTCAGCAGACTTGAGTCTACTAACTCTTCTCATTAGCTGTTGGAGGATAGGGAGAAAAGGACCAACTCCTCCTCTTCATTCAGAACTGAAAAAGCTAGAGGATAAGGATACACATCTCTTGAACCTCATGATAGTCCCAGCAAGGCCACCTGAATAAAGCCAGCTAGGATTTTGTGTGGGTCATCTTCCCACTTACTTTGCTATTTCTAACTTCAAAATGGTTGGCAGGGAAAGAGGCATCCAACTGCCACTGCCCAAACAACTCCAGCAACTTCTGCCAAAAGCCTGATCAGCCACAAGTTTTAGTTCCCTTCTCCAGAAAGAAGATCCTGGGCATCTTGGTAACTTGAAAGAAATCCCCCAGCTTAACATCGACCCTCTCACCATGAAGCTCTTCCACCGGCACCATCCCACCAAGCAGCCCACACCTCTGAAACCCACCACTTGGGCACTGAGGTGGCAGGTACCAGCACCTCTCTGCTCTCACCATGGGAGAAGACTGCCAGCAACAGCAGCAGCTAAATATGTTCAAACTCTGTTTGCCGCCCATCCCTCTGTGAGATGGCCACACGACGGAGGAAAGATCACTTCTGGGTCAGCAATTCTGCAATCAGCTGGAACAGGACTTAAAGGACCCACTGTTACTGCTTTGATTCAACATCAACCCTGTTGGCAATTGCATCTTGAAAATGCAGATGTAAGACCAGCCTGATGTTTTTGCAGGGCCAGTATTCAAAAGTTATACAAGTAATCGAACAACACTTTTTGAAAGCCTTTTTTGGAGCAGCATCAGGCTTCACAAAGTCAGACTCCCATAAGAGCTTCTTCAAACATTCCCACCGTACAACAGAGACGGCATCTCAGAAAGCATAAGGAAAGTTATGAGAAAATAGGGACACAGATCTTGCACTGAACACTATTAATTTAGCAGAAACATGGTTGCATGCTCATGCTTGCTCCACATCAAATTCACCGCAGTTAGCAACCCAGGAGTGGAGAGATTTAATATTAATAATACAGCAATCACAAACCAGCCTAAGCTTATTGTTCTATCATTTATTTTGAAGGTATGGTGCATAGCCTTGCAGGAGCAGAATGAAACGCACAACATAAAACCCTCCAATTTCTCCATCAAGAGCAGAGAATCATCAGAAAAAAAGTCAATGACAAGTGATGTAAAGTCATGAGTTCATTCAGCAAAGTGTGGAAAAATTGACCAAGTAAATATTTCAAAAATCAAAGTCTGGAACCATGATGTTTATTTTGTGTTGAATGTGCTGTGCAGTAAAGAGTACACGATGCTACTAGGGGCAATGATCAGGAAAAAATAAGTGTTACAGTTCTATGGACTATACCAAATTACATATTTACATGAATTTCAATAGCCAGAAGGTGATTTTTTCCATTTTCAAAATGCGTTCAATTCCAGTGTTTTATATGTGCCTACTCAAAAGAAAGAATTGTTTTACTGTATCTGCCAAATAGAGATTGAAAGCACATACTATGAGATATAGAGGCAGTCCTTTGCATATGTTTTAGTTTTGATCAAAGAGTCAAGCTTCAAAGATTAAAGGATTTGGTGGGTAACTCACTGATCCTTAATCTGTTTAGATGGCCTGAATTTCACTGGTTTATTGTAACATTTTCAGGTAAGCTACTAAAACAGGCAAATCCTACGAAACTTGATTTTCATAATTTCAAAGCAAAAAGCATGTTGTTTACAGACTAAAAAAATTACAGCAATGCATTTAGTGTGCTAAAGCTGTGTTTCTTTAAAGCAAAAGTACTCCACGTGAACCTACACTGATGGGTCTATTACAGCTTCTTAACCAGCACCCTCAATATTCCCTCTCCCAACTTGATCTACCTTTTTTTCTCCTGCTGTTCCACTGCCAGGAGTTTCAGTCCTGGAGTAAGTAAATTTCAAGTAGGTTTTTGTGTTTCTGGATTCTCTGGCTACCGTCTTAGATTCTAAATCGGCCAGTCTAGCTGTAGGGTTCTACTTGGTTATCTTTGCAACCTTTTTTCTTTTAAGAAGGATTAAAAAGCCCTGCTACATGCATCACCCACTGCAAAAGAAAGAAAAGGGGTACAAAAGACAACAAAAGGCTTCTGTTTTAATATACTGAAGTTTTTGTTCTTTAAAGCATAATGAAATAGACACACACTTCCACAGGCCAAAAGCAGCAAATAAGCATCTTTAATGACACATTGCAAAAACCTACCAGTACACCAGTATGCTTTTGTATTCAGATTTACAAACATGCAAAGAAGGAAGCAGCGGGACATCAGTGAAATCGCAGGAAGCGGTCTGACTGCTAATGGTCTAATCCTGGACTGTCAAATCCTAGGAATTAAAATAGCCTTTTAATTTGCACAAATCAGCTTCCCCGATGCAGCATATTCACATATTCAACAGCAAAGTGCCTTAGGATATTTATGTAAATCCTTTAGATAGCAGAGATGAGAGAAAAAGGAGCAGGCACACTAACTGCCAGCTGCCAATTCACTGAACAGAGAGAAACAATTAAGATAACTGGGCTGCACACAGCAGATTTTGCATGCTAACTACTACAGCAAGAGCTGCGGACATCCAGGGGCCAGGAGGGAGGAGGCCACGCTCTGAAATAGTCCTTTGTCCCTCCAGCCCCCTCCAAGCAGCAGAGAGAAGCTGGATCCAGGGATCAATCTAGCCGGGACAGGGTTTTGCCAGAAGAGCCAGCAGCAATAAGGAAGATGGAGATCCATGAAGGAAAGAAAATGCACCGTTTTCCAAGTCTCTGCTGTTTCAGTTAGGTAGGGGGTTGTTGTTTAGAGTCAGCCCCTGTCCCCTACCAACACAGCAAGTCAGCCCCCACCTCTGCAAAACATATGAAGATTGATGTCATACATTGAGCTGGATCTAGATATCTGCAGAGTTGTGGATATGTCATGTTGTGCCACAGCTCCTCTTCTGCTCCACGATCGTACATGCCAAACCTAAACTGTAGCAGCCATTTTCCAACCAGCTGCATCCAGAGCAGGCAGCATGTGCTGTGTTTGGGCAGGTACCTAATAGTGAAGTCCCATGGCCATCAAAACACATGTTTGGGCAGCTCCTGTGGTACTTATCCTGATCAGGAGACCACTGTACATCACAGAATCACATGGGGTTGGAAGGGACCTCCAGAGATCATCTAGTCCAACCCCCCTGCCAAAGCAGGTCCACCTAGAGCAGGTTGCACAGGAACTTGTCCAGGCAGGTTCTGAATGTCTCCAGAGAAGGAAACTCCACCACCTCCCTGGGTAGCCTATTCTAGTGCTCTGCCACCCTCAAAGTAAAGAAGTTCCTCCTCATCTTTAGGAGGAACCAGTGATCCACTTAGCAGTTAACATGAGTAGGCCCAGGTGTGTGCTGCACAAATCCTTGGCTGCAGGACAAACCCAACCAGCTTGTAGTAACTGAGGAGCCTGCAGACAGCTCCCACTTTGTACCAGTGATGATGCTGCCTGTCTAGAAGTGCAGCAGGAAGTTCTCATGTGAACCTCCATTCTGTTTGACAGTAGAAATTGTTACTAAAGTTGATTTTTTGCAAGACAATCATACAATAACTTGAATAAGTATGAAGGGAGAACCTCTCCACAGACAGGATCTGTGCAGCACCATGGGAAAACCCATCCAGGCTCCATTTGAGGCTACATGAACACAGGGTATCCAGCATCTGAAGTGACATGATTCCCTCACTACCTGTATTACTCTTTTTATTTTATCTTATTAAAACAGCTATTTCATTAAGCTATTTGTTGTCAGGCCTTCCTCATTGAGATCCAAAAAGAGCCCTGCACTGCTGCTCTTACCTCATGCCCCGGTGCAGAACATCCTCTGCCCATCCCATCCCACCACCCGCCTGTACACCCTCCCTCACCCTCATTGCAAGAAGCCTCAGGAGTTCCAAGAAAAGGCCAAAGGGATTCATGCAAGGAAACGAAGAAATACACATAAATCTTGTGATATTTCATCTTATACATTAGCCTCTTAGCTCCTTCTAAAAACCTTACCTGCTTCCTACTTGCTAGTAAATCCAATTATGCCTGGTCCTCCTGCGCAGAAGCTGCTGCCAGTAAGCTTTTCATCTACAAACTAAGAGCTCCTGAGCACGCCGCTGAAACCCAAGACCAGCAGGATGCCTGCTTTCTAAGAGGATTGCATCCTCCCTGAGCAGCGTTTAACAGAGTGCTGCAGACACAGCCCATTCAGTGAAAGAGAAAGAACGTGCCAAAGAACGTGCATTTTATAGCAGAGGCATTGATTCCTCCCTAAAGAGATAACACATTTAATATTCAAGCAGGTCTGCTGTTTCATTTTGGTTTGTTTTTTTTTTTTTTTCCAAATAATACAAAGCCATTATTTCCAGTAGACCACTTTTGTCTCTACAGCACTACATCTCTATTTTTTGTTTACATGGATATACGCAGGTTCCTAAAGCCAAGGGTGGAGGGGAGAGGGCTGCCAGTCTGTCTCCCCAGACACCAACAGGCTAAAGGTACCCATACTGGCCTGCTTGTACCAGCTGCCCCAGAAGAAGGCTGATCTCTAGATTCCCACCTGGTAACATAGTGGGGACAAACTGGAGAAAGGAAAAAGCTGGCTGCCTTTCCAGGTTCATCAGAAGTTGACAGAAGCTGTTGTCCCTCTTTCTTGACCACAGGATAAAGGGGGTAAAGTGTCTTTCCAGATAAATCGGTGCCTCCGCTAAACCAAGGTTCCTCTGGAGACATAAAGTATTCAGACAAATAGACAGGGAGAGTCATCAGTTAGAAATAGCTTTCCCTACTGCAATGGCTTCACCCTTTCCTCCTGACATTCAATCCTTAATGCTTACTCTTGCAATGCATTATCACTTGTATCACAAATGTCTCATATACCACCATTTATTTAAACAAAACAAGAATAAGATGCTTCAAAGGATGTACTATGTTTACTGACATCTTAAGAGACCTTGCCACACTTAATGGTGGAGGAGAAATGACTTGTTTCACTTTGCTCCAAATGTCAATTTTGTGGAAATATCTATTATTTAAGTTTTGAAAGGCCAGACAGAGGGAACAATATAGTGCTGTATCTCCAGGCACCAGAGAAAGGAAGAAAAGAGAGGTATTTGTGCATAAGGCATATCTTTGAAGTTGCCGTACATCTTCAAAGACACTCTACATTACAAAAGAGCTATTTTCTTTTCTATCACCATGACAAATACGTGATGTATAATTATGTGGAAAGACTCAATCTACATGATTGATACTTTCCTGCATCAAATCCATGCAAATGTTTAAGGGAGTTATATCTTAATTCATATTAGAGGATAGAGGAAAAAGGAGTTACATTTTCATACAGTGAGGGAGGAAAAAAAGTCTATTTAATAGCTGTATACTGCACATTAAAAATGCAGTGACTTTTTAATATAACTATGCAAGTTATAACTCGATAATAGACAAAAATAAGTATTTGGTATGATTAAAATTTAGTATTTAAGCAATTAAACCACTTTTAAAAAAGCAGCATCAAGATGGAATGGGATTTTTCATATATGAGAAGATACAAACTTGACTTGAAATTATACTTATGCTGTTTCCTTCTAAAAAAAACAACAACCTTTATTGATATAAACTTGAAGACATTCAATAAAAAAAAAAAACAGAGCTAGTGGAATGCAACAAAAAAAATGATAGCAATTCAGGTCCTCATCTCTCGCTTTTTTGTATATGGTAGTTCTTAAACTACTGATCCTGCTGTCCTACTGTGAGGAACCAGAACAGCTGGAAACAAAGTCTTCTCTGAAAGCACTGGATACAGAAGGCATACACAAAAAGACTCCTGTGCTTTTGTGCAATTTAATACCTTAAATTTCTTGTACCTGTTGGGATAATCAAATTGCATTAATTGGTTAAGAGGATTTTAACGCAACACTGATGTCTGATGATGGATCTACTCACCTCACTACACCACTACACTCTCCTCCTGCTACTCCTTGTAGGATTACTTTCACAGTCGAGAGATGCCAGCTTTAGGAACGCTTTTCCAGCAGCAGCATCTGGCCCCTTGGCACACTCCTCTTTGAGCTGTGCCAGCTCAGCAGTTGCCTTAAGATGCATCAAATGGTCAGAAAGCTAGTAAGATAGTTCACTATCCTGGACATTGGTTTTCCTCTGTCAGCAATTTTCAGATTTGTGCTCACTCTTCCTTCAAAGCATCTGGCATCTCAGTACCTGCTTTTCTTATACAGAAAGGTCAAAGGATTGTGCTTATATCTCAGAATCTTGATCAGAAAAGCCTCTGATTTTGCTAAGCAAATAATTTTTGAGAACACGTCTTTCATAGCTGGGGAAAAACAAGGTAGGGAGTAAAAGGGAATGGGAAAAACTCATTTCAGACAGTAAATCCCGTCAGGTATCCAACTGGAAATGCAAATAAGCATTCTAAACAATTATTCTATATCAGCAAGGGACACTATTCTGCTCTTGCGCATTCATTCCCCCAGGAGCAGGCTGTGCACCTTGCCTTGCAGACACTTGCAGCTGAGCTCCTTCTGAAATGTATTCTCAACAGTTTCACAGGTAGCCTCAAGATACACTTTTACACAGATCTGTTCCTTGATGAAGGCACTTTGACAAAATGAAAATGACATTACTGGCAGCCAGACACATCCTTATTAATAGATACAGCTATCCAAATTCTAACCTACCTCAAACCTGGTCAAGTAGACACTACTGAAGTTTCTATCTCACAAAACAAGGATCACCTCTATTCTCCTCATCGTTATAGGCCTGACATATGGACTTCAGAGAGAGATGCAATTTAGATCCAAGTAGGAAAGGGCACATGTCTAATGACCTCTGTCATTCCCTGCCTGTTGTGCCAACCATGTTTCTATGAGGGATGAGACTCCCTGTGGAAATCAGAAGCCTTATATCAATTCAAGAAACTTTCTCTGTTGCCAACATTGTGTAAACAAGGAGTAAAAAGGCTTGTAATATATATATAAACTAGATTAATGCTTTTTATATTCAACATACAACTCAAACACTAGTTTTTAAAGTCATTGCACCTGAAGGTCATGAGCAGTCTTCTAGTCACTTGATCATAAAACAACATTGAATTCAAGGTCAGAAACAGGATTTTCCCCACAGAATACTAATACAAACTTTTTCATGCTATTTCTGGCTGAAAAAATTGAGGTTTTTGTTAAGTTGTAGTTTCTACAGAACACATTATTTGTGAACATATTCTCCCCCTCAGATAAATACATCTTCAATAGTAATTATTTTAACTTCTCTGAAACCTGAATGTCTCAATCTGAAATTTTAGATTCAGATTTTTTCTGGAGCTCGTATCTATGTTTCTATTATACAGACTTTATTCAATTACATAATTTAATTAAAATAATTTAGGAAAGGCAGTTCCTAAATACATCTTTGTTCATTTTCAGGTTATCAAGAGGCTGAAAAATACATAAAATCTATAATATCCCAAACCAGACCGTTCACATTTTTAATTTTTACATAACTTGATGGTCCCAAAGCACTTCAGACATGAATTAACCTCCAGTGGACAAGGAAGGAATAAGGAATATGCTGGCGCACACACTTTCTGAGCTTCATGTTAGAGATTTCAGGCACCAATAAAAAGAATATGACTCCTTTGTACAACTACTCAAATCAATGAAGAGTGGTGGAAGAAGCTATTCTTGTCTTAATATAAGGACAGCAGTGCCTAGCAGAAACACAGCACAGAACCGTGCTCAGCTACAGCAGTAGACAAGACCAACCATAAATCAACACAAATTAGTGGGCAAGCCTTGTCTGACAAGCCCAAATAGTGTATAGGTGTGCAGAAATGCAATCTCCATACCATTACCAATCACTCTGAAACCTAGCACGGCATACCAAGAGATCTCTTCTCCAGACACAGGAGTATGCCATCTCCAACTTCGCCTTTTTAACTTTTCCTGAAAAAGGCAGAATAACTGTACCCTTCTGTACCCTTTTATCTACCACTGCATTGGGTTTGCATGGTAAAGCTTTAGTAGCAGGTGGTCTACAGATGGCCTCTGTGAGAAGCTGCCAGAAGCTTCCCCCACATCAAACAGAGCCAACACCAGCCAGCTCCAAGATGGATCTACCGGTGGCCAAGGCTGAGCCTCTGTGATAACATATTTAAGAAGCGGGAAAAAAAGCCTGTGGAACAGCAAGTGAGACAGGACTGAGTATGTGAGAGCAACAGCTCTGCAGACACCAAGGTCAGTGAAAAGGAGGCGCACAAGGTGCTCCAGGTGCCAGAGAATAGATTCCCTTGTAGCCCGCAGTGAAGACCATGGCAAAGCAGGCTGACCCCCACCAGCCAATGGAGGTCCACAGCGGAGCACATATCCACCTGCATCCTACGGAGAACTCCACAGAGCAGGTGGATGCCCAAAGGAGGCTGTGACCCTGTGGGAAGCCCATGCTGGAGCAGGTTCCTGACAGGACCTGTGGAGAGAGAAGCCCACCATGGAGCAGGTTTGCTGACAGGACTTGTGACCCCATGGCGTCCTGAAGGACTGCACTCCATGGAAAGGACCCACACTGGGTGGTCATGAAGAACTGCAGCCTGTGGGAAGGACTCACATTGAAGAAGTAAATGGAGTACTGTCTCCTGAGGAAGACACTGGAGCAGGGGAAGAGTGTGAGAAGTCTTCCCCCCTGAGAAGAAAGGAGCAGCAGAAACGTGTGATGAACTGACCACAACCCCCATTCCCGAACTCCTGGTGCTGCTTTGAGGGGGAAGACAAAGAAAATCAGGACTGAAATTGAGCCCAGAAAGAAGGGAGGGGAGGGAGGAAACTGTTTGAAGATTTAGTTTTTATTTCTCATTACACTACTCTGATTTGAGTCTGGTATGCCTGTGACAATAATTGATGAGTGATCTCCCTGTCCTTATCTCAATCCACAAGCCTTCCATTATATTTTTCTATCCCCTGCCCAGCTGAGGAGCAGGGAGTGACAGAGTGGCTTGGTGGGCATCCAGCACCCAGCCAGGGTCAACTACCACAACCACCAAAAAAAAGCATCACTGCAAAGCCAGCAGAAGGGGATATGTGCCTTTCGCTCTCACTTTGGTTCAAGTAAAATTTGTTTGAAGAACTGATGAGGGCTGCCTTACACTGATACATCAGATCATAACCTGCAGCTGAAGCTCAGGCTCATGTTTATTGCTCACAACGAGTCAACTCCACATGAAGGAGGTGACAGATCTGTAGACAGGTCATGTCTAAAACTGCCTCAGGTTTTCTTCCATTTTGAGCAAACTGGAGCACTAGGAAGTGACTTGTCTGCTTAAAAATAAGCTGATGTTCAACTGCTTCATCCCAAGTATTAGTAACTGGTTGAACAAGGCCCCTTAGTAGCTTCTCAGACAATGGAAAGTTTTGAAAGTCAAGTAGAGTTGTGAAGACTAATTAGAATCTCCCCAAACCCCCCTCCACAGCACACTGTGGATGAGTATTTGCATTAACATGTGATCATCCGTGGTTCCTGTTTTTCAAGGGCGAAGATAAACAATAGCAGCTTCAGGAATCAAAGAAGGTCTTTGCCTAAACAACATACAAAGATAGGCATCTTTTGTAAGATAACTCACACAATCAAGGAATTCTTTTGGTCTCATATAAAAACCTTTCCCTGGAAGCACCATTAATGCAGATTCAGAAAAGTGTTAAGAATACCTGAAGAAAGTAAAATACGTTTATTTTTTACAATGGACCATGCCAAAGTAACATCATGTTCATACCAAGTTTCAGTCATATTTTCAAAGTGATAAATGTCTGCAGCATTTCCACGTAAAACAATCCAACTATCACAAAAAAAGAACACATACCAGTCCGTAAGGCAAACATTAATACTTAGTTCCTTTAAAAGTAAATTTAGCATTAAGAAAAATATGTCCTCTTTTATAGTATCAGATGCATTTCTTGAGGAAAGGTAAAATTTAAAAAAGAGCTGTGAAATCAAACTAATAGTCTTCCCCACAGAACTAAAGACGACTGACCATTCTTTCCATCTGGCATTTTACTTCTGTACGGCTCAGTAACTGCTATGATAATGCAGCTGTCATTCTTAATCAGAATTTGATCTAAAACATTCATTATATCCCCAAGATTGACTTGACTCAGGTCTCAGAGACTGTCTTGAACTATTCCCTTTGAAAAAGCCAGTGGTATAAAATAACACAGTAAATCTCTCTTTAGAAAGACAGAAATCTTATTTAGCGGTTAAATGTACTTCACAGGAAGAGACTCAAGTACTTTTTACCACTTATATGATTTAAAGATCTTAATTAACATCAGTTTTATTTCCGAAAGGAAAACAGCTGCTCTTGGTGACAAAGTGTTTTTGGAGCGTTCCACAAACTGAAAGCGGTATTGAACAGTATCACGTGCCCCACAGCAAAGCTTTCAAAAACCTTTCAGTGGGGAACGAGAAAGGAAAAAGCAGCTTTAATTGGATAAGACCAAAGGGTGAGCAGGTCAGTAACTGCTCCATGCACTAGAACACAGAGCTCACAGATACACAAATCACCACTTCCTTCACAGCCCTGGAAACACTAACACCAGGCAGCACAAATTCTAAAGATTTTGATCTTTTCTGTATGCAAGGCGTTTTGTTTGTTTGCTTTTCATTAGAATTTAAATCACAGAAGAAACAATTCTTATTTCTACTTCTATATTCATCTAAACAAGACCAGATTGCATTTCCTGACCCTACAAAGAATTACATCTCTCCCAAGGAATACTAAAAGAATATAGCAAAAAAAGAATAAAAATCAGTGAAAACTATCATGAAGTCTACATATAACCATATTGTCAAAAAGGTTAGGCAAATAACTCTTAATGGAAGACTAAATGTAAGGAATGGATTTTAAAGAAAATAATCTACTTCTAACCAGAATTTTTAAATAGAAATTAATCACAGAGAGTTCATTGTAATGCAAAGTTTTGTAGTCAGATATACAGTATCACTTAAAAAGAGACTGAAGAGACCAGATTTCTCTGTTGTTGGATCTCATTGAAATATGACAATAATAAGACAAACAACCGTGTAAAATATATTCAGTATTTACAGGCACTTACTTGAATGGTGTGAACAGAAATGACAATGTAGTTTCCTTTTTCTGACTCATCTTAACCTGCATAAAAAAAAATAATTATATGCAAGTTGAAACAAGATTGAAAACTGTATGAGACATTGAACTTAAAGTCCCAGAAATGTCCCAAGACTTTGGAAAAGAAATGAAACCATACTGTCCATACATTGTCCAGCAAACTAGGTGTTGTATTCTTGTATGCGTAACTCTTTCAAGTGCTGAACTAGTGTTCCTGGAAACTTAGACCTGCTCTAAAGTAGGTAAAATAAACCACCACCCAAGCCAGGGATTTTCACAGAAGGACTTTTATAGTTTGGAGGATAAAGGGAAGATGCTGCTAGAAGTGCTACCAGACTTCAGTGACAACCTCCCTCAATGAAATTGGTATCATATATGCCAGACGGGAACAACTACACTGCGGTAACACTACTGAAGCAATGGTGTTAGATCAATTAACACGCATATGGATAAAAATAGAAGGCTTTAATGCCATTGGAGCAACTTTGCCCAAGGCCCTTCAAAATACCTTTAAGGCCTCTTGCAGTAGCCCCCCTTGAGTCTGACTGCCGGTGTAAAGTGCAGACAGGAACTTCCTAGCACACTGCTCCCACAACCTGACAGCTTGAAGTAGCAACCCGCATGTCTCATCCTATCCATCCAAGGCAACATCCTCTCCAGGGAGCAGAAACTGTGATCAGGTCAGCCCATCACAGGAAAAGCAAAAACCCACTTGGCATGTCTAAGCCAGAGTGCTACTCTGCTTCAGTAGAGAAACGCAAAGGAAATTCACACATGATACTTCCAAAACAGTGTTAGAAACAAGGCAGCCAAGAAGAAAACAGACAATTTAGCACTATATGACAGAATATGACAGAACAAAAATAAAGGAGGATCGGAACTTTTTTTTTTAAAATAATCCCCAATACACCAATTTAACTGAAAAAGACCCGAGTCACACAGAATTGCAGAATGATACGGGTTTGGAAGAGACCTCTGAAATCATCTAAGTTCACCCCCCCGCCAGCGTAGGCCCATCTAGAGAAGGTTGCACAGGAACACGTCCAAGCTAGTTTTCAGTGTCTCCAGAAACGGTGACTTCACCATCTCTTTGGCCATCCTGTTCCAGTGCTCTGCCACCCTCAAAGTAAAGAAGCTCCTCCTCATGTTTAGGTGGAACTTCCTATATTCAAGTTTGTGCCTGTTGCCTCTTGTCTAATTTCATTTCTCTAACAGACAGGTGCCTGTTACCTTTTGATCTGCTTGTATACTGTATACTGTCCCTGACTTAAAGCCTTGTCTCCCAGCCCCAGTTGCAAAGGCAGTATTTCCCTTTTCAGGTATCAGCATTCAGATTCTACTTTCATACTGCAAGTAGGTTTACATTACCATCAATGAGTATTCAGCATTTATGTTAAGAATCAAGAAAAAAAGTTACTCATCCTTCTCACATAAAAGGTATTTATTAAAGTCTTTCAACTCCTTCAGACACGGCTCACAGCTAGTCAATCAGCATCACCCAGTACGTGCATTCCATTGTAGTCCTTTGAATAACAGTATGCTACATACAGCATATATCCTAGTATAATTATCTTTGCACACAGCAACAACTATTATTCAAAGAAATATTTTTCTTTACCATGTTTAGTTACCTTAAATTGCTCCAGAATCTGAACAGCGTTGGTAAATATGCTCTCTGCTTTGAAATGAGCACTATTGTTCAGATATTCAAGAGGTAGAGTTCCCTGGGGGAAAAAAAAATACATATGTATATATATAAAAAATTAAATGAAGAAACAGAAGTCTCTCTAACTGAATGGCGGTACAAATGAGCAGTAAAAATATTTCAAATTACTGCTGAAATAACTACTGTAACTCCCTTGAACATACTCTTCTCATATAATTTCACAACTTACAGGGACCGTTCATAATATCCCGCCTCCCACAGAAACGCAAATGAGGTCAATAACAGAAGTCATTATTAAAGTATATAGTAATAAAAGCTCAACCTTTAATCAGAAGCCATTTTTTTGAATCCTACAAGTCTTCCATCCAAAGACTTGCCTGGGCCTGACCCAGCCAGTACTCGTGATGGGAAAGCAAGCAGTTCCCATGCCACCCTATCTTGGGCAGCTTTCCCCGCATGACCAGCACTGAGTGTAGGACAAGGGGACAGAATTTGGGGCACACACTCCAGAAGAAATATTTTGAAAAATATGCTGTAAATAGGAGTTTTAAAAAAGAAACAAGCAGCATGAAAGCACACTAAAGTAATGCTAATTGTCAATTAGATATTTACAAGACAACCTCTGGACTATGTAATAATATACAAAGGAAATTCAAAGAAAGAAACATCTCACAGCGAGGGATTCACCGTTCACTAAATTAGAGGCACAAGATACCATCTGAAGAAAGCACACTAGTTTAAACAAGAAATAATTAACATTAAATTGCAGGAACCAGCTTGTTTACAGGCTCAGCTTTCATGATCAAAATCAAGCGTTTTCAAACCATATTGGTTTTTAGGGATGCTAAAAAAACACAAAGTAACAACTTTTATGTAGCTCAAGAGTATAAAGTTACAGATTATAAAAGGATCAGCTGCCTTTTCAATTGAAAGTCCTATACAATACATAAAAAGATCAAGTTTATGCTCCAAATATAAAGCTAAAACTACAAGCAGTCTCCATAACCTAAAGCAGTTTGGCAAATTTATAACCTTTCCTCTCACGTGCCTCAAATCTTGTCCCCAACACTTGTGCGAGCTGATTTCTATAATACAGAAAAACTTCTTACCACAGAATTCAGGGGAAAAGGCACACCAATAAGGGAAGCCATCAGCGGTGCAATATCAGCCTGTGCAAAAAGAAAGCATCCCCATTTTTAAGATACTTCCAGCTTCTAGAGCTAATAAATTCAGCTTAATTTTAATGTATCTGCATTTCCAAAAGTAAATGGTAATAACGCTGTGAAGTTATAACACACAAAACTCCTTTATAACCAATTTTGTTTCCAGTATTCATCATGGCATGATTAGATTCAAAAATGTGAGGCTCCAGTACTGATAAAGCTCCAAAAATGCATTTCATTTAAAAACCAAATATAAAACCCCACAGTATTTATTCACAGGAATTCAGTACCTCCTTCACTACACTCAGAGGCATACCACTTTTTATGACTATTTATACCACTGAAAGAACTAATTTCATATTTACAGTTTTAAGCAGTACACTGAATATACTGCTTTTCACAGCAGTCCTTATCCCATGCTTCCACGGTGCCAATTACTCACCTTCTCCCCTTCAGAGGGGAATTCTGCACTTTTACTCATGTCCCAGTCAGCCCTCAGGTCTCAGGAAGGCCCCTCAATCTACACCAAGGCTTCTCATAAAACATTACCACTACCTTCTACTTGTGATGATAAACACTGGCTCTCACCAGTTTTATATCAGAAGAGAATATAAACCTATGCACCAAAAATCTTTGGTTTTCCAGCATAAATCTGAAGAAACTGTACTGAAACCACAGGCACTGCTCCAATCAGATTCGATATGCAGAAGGAGACTCCAAGCCATTATTTGTAGAGGACAATATACATGTGTAATAGTATACAGAAGTCTAGTTTCCTGTTTTTACCCACAGACCCACACATACTACAGTACAAAAGCTTTGTCTTTAGGGACTTCGTTACCCAGAACATAGTGACACTCGAGACTTGGATACAGTCTCTCCCCAGAATTCCTGCCAACCTGGAGAGGAAAATTCATCTCTAATTTTGTACCAGGGCTTTACTGAAAGCAGCTGATCCAGAACATTCCCAACTTGAACTGCCTAGCACAAGCTTATTCTCCTTGTTTGAGCAGGTTTGGAGTTTGTTAATCAAATAGTGCATTTCATAGGATGACAGGAAGAAAGCAGCAAAAAAGCTTCAGGTGCATACATATATATGTGTTGTCATCATGATTTAAAAAAGCCTGGCTGATTATCAGGGGTCAAGTTGTCCACTCTTTTTTTTTACTTTTCCTTCTTTTACAGTAGAAATTCTCTAAATTGCTAAGTGGCTAAGTGATAATCACAGGTCGTTTTGAAAAAACCCACAGTTTAACAGTATAGCAAGAATTGCTTTTGATTCAATAATGTCAGCAACTTCTGGAAGAAATGATAAAACACAGACATTGAAATAGATAGCTCTGAAAACCTACACTAAACACACTTTAGTGTAGCAAAAAGCATAGAGCAAATGCTCACCAACTTGGGAAACATGGTCATCAGACCATGCTTTATTTTGTGTTTAGCCAGGCACCTTCATAGGAGATACCAAGGAGCTTTAAGCTCAGTTCCAGAACATCTTCAAAGTAGAGGGAAAGCATCAAAAGTTATTCCTAATCTAAAGGTTTGCAAAACAAATCCCACTCTGAAAACACATTAGATGCTATTCAAGTTACTTTCAGATAATGCATTGTGGTTTTGTGTTTGTTTGGGTGGGGTTTTTTTTGTTGTTTTTTTTTTTTTTAGGTTTTTTTTTTTAATGTGGTTGGACTTGATCTCAAAGGTCCCTTCCAACCACTAAGATTCTGTGATTCTGTGATTACATGACTAAAAATGGTGTGATTAATGCATCCTCAGGAAAAGAAGCTGTATGCAGCTGTCACATGTTAATAAGCAACTTAAACTTTTTTATATTATATTCAGTATGCTGAATATATTGCTCCTGCAACTCTAACATTTAAGTAACATATTCCAAGGAAATGATAAGCCAGTGTGATCATTCATTCAAATTCCAATTAGTTTAAATCACGCAAAATTCAATTTAAGGAGAAAATTCATGAGCTATTAAATTAGGCATGTTTGATACCTGATTGACATCCAGTCTCTTCAAGTCCTCCAGTTTCCATTCTGCAAGAAATAACAGAGCACATGACCAGCTAATCTACACAGATTTGAAAGGGATAATTCAGTTGACATTTAATGTCTTGTTGCTATTTTCTGTAAAGTGTTGTTACTAAAGAAAATTATAATTTGGCTTTAAGATGGTAGCTCAAGAGAAGTTACAGATGCAACTCAACAGGCAGAAACAATAACATGCATTCATTTCAGTTCACATTTTCTTTTATCCAG
The DNA here is from genome assembly GCA_025769975.1 of Gallinago jamesoni. Taxonomy (NCBI): domain Eukaryota; kingdom Metazoa; phylum Chordata; class Aves; order Charadriiformes; family Scolopacidae; genus Gallinago; species Gallinago jamesoni. The sequence goes on along the minus strand of JAOQGH010000012.1, from coordinate 69,991,933 downwards.
CAGGATAAATTGCTGCCTGCAATTGTGACCCAGATCAGTTGAAGAAAGTCTCAGGTTTTTATTCTTTTTTTCAGCACAGTTTAGAAAGTGATGTATTACCTCCTGTGCCAACTAAAATATTCAAATTCAGGTTTAGGAGAAGGGCTGTTAAATCTCTTCAGTAATTTTTTTTTTAAAAAAGGTTAACCCAAGGTCCCCAATATACTGACACAGAGTGGTACAAATATACTTCATGTCTGCCATAAGCAATACTGGCCAAGAGCAGGCTCAAGGGAAAAGTTCAATGATTTAGTGATCAGAACAACTATAACAAAGGCAGGGACAAAGCCAAATATAAAAGCCCCTAAAGCTGTGGCACATCATACAAAAAGCTGGTTCAAAACTGTATTTTCTGGCTCTCCATTAGCCTCTAAGGAAATAAAGACAAAATTGCCCATTTACTTTGTGGGTGGAGAGTTATTTAAAAACAGAATTTAGTAGGCTTTGGGTTTGCTTTTTTCCATGTCTTCTTTTCCTAATGATTAAATTTGCTGCCCCAATACCGACAGTAATAATATGAACAGGAAAAAAACAACCAAAAAAAACCTCCAAACATACAACACAGGGCTTATTAATTTATTCAAGCTTAAAAAAAAAAAGACACATAGGAAAGCACCAATGGGGCTGAAGCAGACTTACTGACACAGTAGTTTAAATACAGTCAATGACTTACCTAGAGCAAATCTCAGAACAGTAAAGATATTGAGGGCACCTACCCCCAACTTGGAAACCAAACAATGTTAGCAACAGGGGCACAGCCGCCTTCCCCAGTACACTAAACTAAATGGGCCAGTCGCCACCCTGCTAACGCCACTTGCTGAAATGACACTGCAGAAACAGCACAGACAGAAGCAGGAGTCTGCCTCATACCTCGGATAACTGACAGCACAGCCATGTCACCCAAAATTATCCTTTGGGTTTATGTGACGTAGAAGTTCAAACGCACCAGAAACAGGCTTCGTGAAAAATACCACTAATCCATCGCTCAAAGGTCTAGCTCAACCTCATGGATTTTCTTCAAACACACATTCAAATCCTAGAACATACCTCTCCTACTGCATCTTTTGATAGACCCTGTCTGTGCCAGATCCAAACCTGTCTCAGCTGAAAACAGCCCAAGACAGGAAACATCCACAGTTGCAGTATTGCATGGACCAAACTTATTTTCGGCAATTAGCTCATACCACTGCTAGCTCTGGGGGCCTGAGTACAGGTTCACTGTTATTTGGTCCCATGAGCACCCTAAAGAGCAACCAGGTACCTTAACAGTAGTGAGACAGAGTTACAGCGAGTTCCCATGGCAACGCAGGGGAAGTATTATCAGCATTAATCATGAATGGTGTTAAACTCACACCAAAATGAACAAATTTGCTCCCTTTTGCTTCCCAGAAATGTAAATGGTCTCATATTTCTAAAGATATAGCCTCTCACCCCTATTTCTATTATATAAATGCATGGTTTGATTTCTTTTAAATAATATTTTCCAATGAAAAATGTTGGAAAACTGTCTACGTACACACAGTGCGCTTAAGGTAGGAAGAAACTGTAGCTCTGCTAGATGAACATCTAGCTTTGTCAGAAGCTTTTACATCTTCCCTTCCCCTACTCAGACGTTCCCAAAAGGCACAGAGTTGAAGACATCTGCCTCAGACCAGAAGCTGCATGGAAACCACTGAGCCTTGGAGCTCTCAAGGGCCAGGACACACCTGCAGACTGACCAGTCCGGGCTGTACTCCCGGGAGTGAGGTGCCTTAGGTGTATGTGGTGCCCACACTGGTTTACAATTCCAGGTCGCTGTCGAGGTTTCCTGTACAGTGGTCAGCACAGTTTTCCACTTACTTGATAGGGTTTGTTTTCTTTTATCCTGCCCTGCTTTTAGAGCAGCCCGCCGGGCAGTCAGATGCAAACAGTCCAGGGGAAACATCAGGGTTCAAGAAGAGGCTACATGAACCAAAGGAAATCTCATGTAAAACCTCACAGAAGCAAAACCAGTGAAGGGGTACGCTGAGGTCCCTTCAGCCGTGGCAAAGCAG
>JAOQGH010000012.1:69910292-69987729 GCA_025769975.1 Gallinago jamesoni | reverse complement strand
CCCCCACTAGCCCTTCTTTGTTTGTGAACAGTAGGTCTAGCAAGGCACCTCCCCTGGTAGGCTCACCTACCATTTGCATCAGGAAGTTATCCTCCATACACTCGATGAACCTCCTAGCAAGTAACAACCTCAGAGATTCAAGGCACCTTAAGAAACAGAACAGGCTACAAGAATGGAGCACATGAGAGAGAAAGAGCTTACACAGTTCAATCACACATGGTTCTAGAAATCCATTGATATTTCAGTAAGCTAGTATTTATTACATTATATATATGAAATATTAAAAATTAATTATTTTTTTAAAGTTTTCTCTTCTAAAATAGATTACAAAGGGGGAAAATATCAGTAAAGAGTCATAGTTTTTCATTAAGAAAGACTGTTTACATTTCCACAACAGCCATAAGAACGCAAGTGAGACAAGACAGCACTTGGAAAGTCCCCAGGGTTGTCCTATGAAGCTAGGGAAGAGTCTTAGACAATGTCAACTTATCCTGTTTCTGTACAACTAGCTTTTAACCTCTGGGAGTTTTCCTAAGAGTTAAGCCTCCTCTGGAACTTTTAGGAATGTGAATAGTCTCCTGTACCCAAAGAGAGAAAGTCTGCTATATCCTCCACAGGTGTGCCCTGTCACCTTTCTGCACCACACAAAGCAAGTCATACTTATTAGAACAGAAATCAGTGACGATCAACAGGAGTAATGGTTAAACACCTCCCTTTCCACCAAAATCTTCCACTTAAATTTTATATTTTACCTACCTTTCAAAAAGGTGTCTTCAAAGAACTGGGATGTGACTTTCTGTGGGTAATTCACCCCAGCACCCCAAACAATCAGTGGTGTTAAAGTTTCTGAGGGATGACCAGCTCCATGTGATCCTAAGACATACCAGACAAAAAAGAAGTGTAAATTTTAAGATATATGGTGTAAAACTAAACAAACCCCACATATATATATAGATAGATATGCATACACATAATAAGTTCTTGTTACAGTATACATACTAAAATTCTGGGACAGACAACCTATTCCAGCTTCATAGCTTATTTTTATGCCACTAACACTAACAATAAAGGCTAAATTCAAGTCACAAGTTGAGAAATCAGTACCAATTAAGTCAAGCCTATGGAGATATAACTTTGTATATTAGAAATTCAAACTGTTAAAATACAGAAAATAAAGCCAAAATATTTGAAAGCCTCAAGATGTAGAGGAATTACGTGCTCAAAACACATATATATGCCTATCCTGAGCATGCCATGGAAACCAGGGATGGTTGATTTGAGTAAAATGAGGCACATGACCAAAAAGTAATATAGAACTGATCTCTGGTCCGCAAATAAGGATCAGACTTTTATTTCAAAACCAGGAGACTGTATTGCAACTGTCATTCTGTCCCCAGTGATACAAGTTCAGATTGAGGTTTCCAAGCCTGGTAGGAAACTCCTTAAAAATTGATAAAACATGACTTCCTTCCCAGGGGAAATTAATTCCCTCCAGATTAACATATCAGCTGCCCAAAGGAGGAAGATTTAAAACTATGATGTCTCAATGGCGGCTGCACTGAAGCAAAAGCTACACAGGCTTGAGAGTCATTGAACTCGGTGGTTGAGGTACCACAGCAGTGAGACAACCCAGGCTCAAAGGGAATGACATGATTATACAAACACTATGCTGGTCACTGCATGGTCTACAAGATTATACATTTCCCTTGGATTTGCATAAACACACACTCTTCCCTGTGTGTGTGTATATACATATATTAATAATTACAAAAGACGAAGAATAACACATTATTTTAAGGACAGCTTTTTTTTTTTTTTAAGCAAAACCCCCAAAAAACCAGAATGGGGTCTGAAATTGGGAATTGCACTGAGGCTATACAACAATCACTATGGTAGAGCTGAAGAGCCATCTTTTCTTTCTTTAAACACCCCTAAGCTTAAGGACACACAGGACTGGGAATAAGATTTCCGATGTTCAGAAATCCCTTGAAAGACACTCTCTGAGCTCAAAAGCAGCAATAACTGCTCTTCATTGCAGATCTTGGGAAAAGAGCAGATGGAGAGAGTGCTTCCTCCATCCTCCAGGCATCAGTTATTTCTTTCTATTGCAAGAGTAAAGTGCATTTTTTGGTGAGTTTTCATTTTAGCCAAGCCACCAGCTCCATCAGCATTTTACTGAGACAATGCCTCTGTGAATACTTTAAGGCAGATACAGTGAGAGAGGCAGCTGTACCCACCCTCCCTCTGTTGCAAGAACCAGGTTTCAGCCTGCTCTGAATTATAAGAGGGGGAAACAAAAGAACTTGATTTTCAGCTGGGTCAGTTCTCTGTTCCACCCCTCAGCATACATCTTCAGGGGAAAAGGAAGGAAAGGGTACTGCTGTTTAGTTTTCTGTTCTGTGGTCCAGCATACCACTCAGTATTTCTTATGCCAGGATGGTAGCAGGAACAAGTGGCCCAGGTGAGGGTGGGTGTGGGACACCTATGTTGGTAGTCAGCAGTTCCACCTGAGCTTACCTTAAAGAAAAATCACTGAGAAAGCAATTGATTTTATTGGTCTTTTTCAACAACCACAGTTTCTTTGATCATGTCAAGTTCAGAACATGTTCTTTTCCTTAATAGGTCCTCCCAGCCCTTTTCATTTTTAATTTAAAACTGGTGCAGATCCCATTCTGCAAATAACCCCTGCAAGACTGCAGCAGTTGCTGATACTACAAGCTCAAATAAAAAAACACTGAACTAGCCTTCAGACTTCTGGCTACGGGCCTGAGCAGCATCTCCAGCTTTGCTCTCAGACACTCTAAAGACAACTTTAAAGTTATTAACACTTCTGGCGGAAAATCAAGCTTTTTCTTCAGACAGGAAGAGGTGACAAAAAACTCCAACAGACCAGTGGTTCTTAAAGCCTGAAGAGCTAACTCCTATCACCTTTAATTCCCCCTTCAAAGGATCCAGTACATAATGAGAACACCCCAGCAGCACATTCTGGCAGTGATGAATGCCAGCTTCATCCCAAGCTCTGTTAACATTAGCAGGGTCCAGGAAAGGGATTATCCTCCTCTACTTGGTACCCATCAGACAACCTCTACACATGGGACCCAGTTTTGGACCCCTCCAGTACAGAAAGACATCAAGCATCTGGAATGAGCTCAGTGAGGGGCCCCAAAATTGGTCAGAGGAGCACTTGGCTTGTGAGGAGACGCTGAGGGACCAGGACTTGTTCAGCCTGGAGCTTTGGGAAGGACATGACAGAGCATCCTGCCTGTACCCCACTGCGAGGGGGGTTGAGAGAGGATGGACCTGGAATAAAGGAGGCTCAGATTGCAGGCAAATAAAACCTGTTTCCCTCCATGAGGACAGGCAAGTAGTAGGCGAGAGGCTGCCCAAAGGGGCTGCACAGGCTCCATCCACTGAGGTTTTAAAAGGCCTGCTGGATAAAGCCCAAGAAACCATGTTTGATCCCAAAGCTGATCCTGCTTTGAGCAGGTGATTACTTGATGATTACTTTAAAAGGACAAAAAATAATAATGCCAGAATTAAAACTTTATTGCAAGTGGCAGTCAGCTCAGCAGTAAATAATATTCAAAATGGACAATTTTGCAAATGAGCAGATGCTAATTAGGCTAATTTCTAATAAATATATGAATATTTTTGTCATCTCTGATGACAGAAAAAGTCTGCATCCCTTCCTTTTGAAAAGTTTAGGATTTCACACACAGAATAAGATGCTGAATTTTGCCTGAAGTGGTTTAAAAGTATGACAGCTAGGAGCTACAAACACCACAGCATCAGAAGTGAGACATCACTTTCACTGGCTGCACATAAGGACCGGAGTGTTCTTAAAATTCTTAAAAAAAAGAAGAGAGGAGAAAAAAATATTTGTCTAAATGAGTTCACTGCTGTAAACTCTTCTTCATCTGCCCTTCATCTAGTTACACCAAAGTTGCCTCAAGTCATTTGGCCACTGTGGTCATGCCCTTCACAAGTGCCCTCTGTGGGTACCAGCATGGCTGAACATCTGCCTCACTCTCCTTCCTGCACTCTCAGCTGCTCCACCTACGCTTCCACCCCAGCTTCCTCTAGAAAGATCACACAGAAGTCATATCCTTTCTGCTGTGCCTAACAGGACAACACAAGCAAAAAGACCACCCAAAAAAAGTTTTGCACCAGCTCCCAGACAGGTTTGACACTTATCCCAGGTGTTTCAAGAGCAAAACAGTAACTATACCTGTCCCACACAGACTGCAACAGCTTTGCAGTTAGCAACCAAATAATACAACCTCCCCCAGCTCAGGCTAGTTATCTGCTGGGAGGCTGACAGAGGTGTTTTTCAGGTCTTTTTATCCCCCTTACCAGCCACTAAGGGAGTTAAACTTTATCCTAATAATTTATTTTTTACTGTCCAGATACGCAACTCAGCTGTCATAGGGGTGATGAAGGCCCCTGCAGACAATTAACAATTTCCTGATTTGCATGGGTTTCATACACAAGCAACACTTGTGATATCAAATCAAAGGGCTCCAAATCTTCTAATGTGACAGAGCTGTAATTGCACTCTAGATACTCATCTAGAAAAACTCAGCTGACTCAGTATTTAAAAAGACTCACCCCAATCTGTCATTCCATGGTCAGAAGTTAAAATAAATGCAGTTTTCCCATCATTTCCATAGAAGTTTTCAATCATCAAAACAATTTCTTTTATACCCTCGTCAACTTTTTTAATATTCTCCTTGTATTCCCTAGAAAAATAAGAAAAAAGATGTTATTAAATTCCAGGTGGCTCTCACACTTGGTATAAAGCAAGTTATGCACAGTAACAATGCCTGGTCCTCTGATTATAGATAGCTTTACCCTCTACAGAACCTCAAAGTAACAAAAGGCAGCCTAGACATAAAATCTCTTTTCCTCCAAGTCTTACATGAGATACTAAATGGTCAAAGCACAGTTTGAAGGTTCCTGAAACTACAGTCTCAAATAGATGTTTATTTGTATTTCAAATCTGACCTGTCCTTGATTGAAGACTATAATTTAGTCACGCACAGCTATCAGGCAAGTTAAGGAGAATGCCAGAACTAAGGAATTCTGGAAAACTTAAACAGCTAAAATTTTAAGTCTCAAAAATTATTCAAAAATACTTTAAGCCATTAACTAAATAACAAAGAAAGATCTCACCACGGAGGGACTGTTTTGAGATGACTCAGATCATCACAGATTCCACCGTTTTGTGGAATAGAGGCTAAACCTAAAATTTGTGTATTTTTAGAGAAAGTGACCGCAATTACCTTTCAGCCAACTAATTTTCTATTTGTTGCTGTTGCTAAAGTCAGTTTTAAAATTCTCTATCAAAAAATCATTTGATTCTTTGAAAAAAACATTGATTCCAAACTAGAATCAAAGGTCTCAAACACTCTTGTTCTGGAAGCAGGTGCTACAGGACTGAGATACCAAGCTACAGTTCATTTGCAGAAACCAAACTGAAACAGAACAAAACAAGACATGATTTCCTACATTCACAGATTCACGCATGTGTTAATCCATGAATGTAGGTAATCAGAGCAAGGATTTTGAAATTATGCAAGGATCAAAAGACATAATATCCTATATTCTAAACATGTGAAGAAATGAAAAGAAAGTTCTCAATTAGCACACTTCAAGTTGAATTGGTGATTAGTACTCGTAATCTAAACTCTTCATTCCAGTGTCCTAAGGAAAGCTAAAGCATAATGTAGCCATTATTCCTGAACTTACTGTTGTCTATAAATTCAACCATACCCTTTCAGCCATAGAGAATCAGAGAACTGTTTCGACTTTATATGTAAAACTAAAATTTCCTACATGTCCCCTAGATCACATACTGACTGTAACTACGACAACCTGCTAAAAGTCAGACTTAAGTAAAGGAGTATAACCAGACACACGGTATATGGCAAAAATCTGTCACTTCTACAGAAGAGACCTTAAAATCAAAGAAACACAGAAAATTCAGAACATAGGTAATCATGGTGACATATGTGACCTAGTGTAGAAACCCTCAAGACTGCAAGTCTTGTTTCAGGCTTGATAAATGGCACTGTTAAAAAAAGTTCCTGTATGCATTTTACACTAATAAAAAGATATGGTTAGCATCTCAATTACCTTGAGTTTGGCCGATGAGCATGTCCATTTGTATCTATGCCTAGCAAGTGAAGGAACAGAACCACTTTGTCTTCATGCAGTGCAGAGAATAAGGTCTGATTACTTCTGGAAGAATTAAAGAAGCTCTGTATGGAATAAACCATTAAGATATTAATCAGAGTACAATGGAAAAAGATGAAAGGCAGAGTACTAAAACACAGTTGTTTTGAAGTCAAAATACTAATAGTTAGAGTTACGAAAAGGAATAATTAATTACTTCCCAATTTACTTTTGGAGGATAACTACCATCAATATAGTCAGTCCAAAATTTCAGCCTAAGACAGGCAACACTCCTCAAGTCGAGGGATTTTTGTTGTGGATTTTTTTTTAAAAGTGTCATTTAAATTTCTTGAGGCAGAAATACCAGATAACTGGTATCATCCCTTCTTTGCCTGCTATGTAATTGTAACTATGTACCATTCCCAAGATCCACTCATGGCTTTATATTTCTATTGATTTATCAATTCCAAACTAGAATCAAAGGTCTCAAACACTCTTGTTCCGCAAGCCGGTGTGGTAAGACTGAGATACCCAGCTACAGTTCATTTGCAGAAACCAAACAGAACAAAACAAGACATGTTTTGCAAATACATGAACTACAGAACATACATCTGCCTTGCACGTCCTACTTAAGCATCCCTGAGGCAGATGCCAGGGGGATTTTCCCCTCAGATTAAATGAGTCTTGACACAGCTATTCTGTGTTAGACCAGCCATGTTACAGCAATGCAAGATGCAGGCAGACAGCTACTCCAACATGATCTTCTTAGTAACAGCACTGCCCAAGGAAACGAAGTTGAGTAGGGTTTTAGTTCCAAGAGCATCCTAAGACCCTTTTCAGTAAACTAACACGCAGGAAAGTGTCTCCAAATTTCACACAAGAGACCAGGGAAAATGCCGATAGAGCCAGTGAACCATTTCTGCTACCAAAGAACAGAGCAGTGCACTACACACTTGTGACTGCAGAGGAGCTCCTAAAAAATAAAGCTCAAGCCTTGTGTAAATAAGAGTTACTGTACCCAGAGGAAGACCAAACTGCCAACAGAAGTATCATAGTAAGGCATGTCAGGAAACCATGATAGTACACAATTCCATCTTTCCCTCCCCCACCTGCCAAATATACACAACCCACATGGACTAATATTTGCACACTCTCAACTTCAGCTCTTGTCCAAACAAAATCATGACCAAAGTCCAGAGATATTTTAAATAAAGATACAAGAACAAAATCCAATCACATTCAATGACAATATAATTATTTTAATGGAGATTTTTGTTTCTCACAGGTGCCTGTCTACCTGTGACAGCAGACACATATTTGACCGCAGACTGAAGAAGCCTTCCAGATCACACCAGTAATTTGCAGGATAAAATATAATCCTGTTTTTTTTTTTATTTATTTAAATTAAATAGAAGGAAACAACATATCAAAACAGACAAACAGGAAACTCCCCAAATTAAAAAAGTAGATAAATATTAGAAGATATCACGGACTGATTAAGCCAAAGAATCCATTGTGTGGAAAGCATGGCTTGAGCTTCTCTTCTCCCACCAGAGGAGTCCCCATGACATACCAAAACCACCCCACTCCCCCAGCCACCTCATAACCCGGAGCAGCAGCAGCCAGAAGAACTCGCTCAATCTCTGGCTAATTGAGAATGAGACAACAAAAGGAAAGATGGGTGTGACCTAAAACATGGCATCTTTTCCCAGAACAAACTTTATCCCATGGAACTTAACTGTTTACTTAAATAAAAAAAAAAAAAAAAAAAAAGAGGAAGTTCACCACAAACAGTTATCTTAGGCTGATAAAGGTGGCGAGTTGGTAAGCAGAACATCAAACAGCTGAGGCAAAAAACACTTCACCTTGCTCTGGAGATGGCTGAACTGTTTGCCCAGCACTACCTTTGTATCTCCTTGTAGCCTGCTAAAGGCCTCCTCTTTTTGGTACCCAGTATTCACAAAACTTGACACCCACTGCCACTCAACAGTAGTTCCCAAGCCACCATTACACATTCATTATGTATAAATATATATACACACACACTGTTTCTGTCTCATTTCTTTTTGTTTCTATGTTATTTGCTCTATTCAGTAATATTACCTCCCTAGTATATTTAAGCCAAGTGCCACCAAGAAGTCTCAGGGATGGGAGTAAACAGCAGGGGCTGAGATAAGTCTCAAATAACTTATTTCAACTTGAGACAAGTTTCTCAAGTCTCAAGAAAAGGCAGCTAAGGAGAGATCTCATTGCTGTCAGAAGACTGAGCAAGACTGCTCAAAGTGCCTTGGTGATGATGGGACAAGGGGAAAGTCACAATTTGAAATGTGAGAAATTCCAATAGGATAGAGAGACCCCACACCATAACTGTAGCCAGATACTGGAACAAGTGCTCAAGAGGTTGTTGAAGATTCTCAAAACTTCACTGGGCAATGCCCAAGCAGCTTGCTCTAACTGGACCTTGTTCATGCAGGGAGTTGACAACTTTCTTCCAGCCTTCTTTTTCAATGATTCTGGCAACTAACAACAAATAATACCCTTGCTACAACTGATACACAATTTAGTAGGATCAGAAATGTTTCCCAGTAAAACATTCACAGTAAACTGTAAATTATAAAGTAATACTAATTACAATATTATGGGAAAAGTTTGGTTACAACTATATGAAATCTTTTAGTATCATCTCCCTCCTTGGACAGGAGAAAGCAGAGAAGAAAAAAAGACTACCTAGAAGGTCTAGTAAATACAGGATTTACTGATATCTGAAAAAAATACAGATTCCATAGAAGTTTAACATAAGCTCTTGGGGACTGTTTGTTCCCCCAGAACCCTCCATGAAAACATGATCCTTTAATAGAGCTGATAAACTTTGTTGACTGCATGGACACACAGGGAGAAAGAGACCAAACAAACTTTCTCCTTTCACAGAGCTCCTTCATACATAAATCTAGGACAACTTAATTAAATTAGTTAACTAAAGCTGTGCGCACTGATTTGTGCTGATGAGAGAGTTTACATAGTTATGCCAGTTTTTAGATGTAAAATAAATGTACAAAGGCAGGATAAACATGTATATGTCAGGTTTGTATCAGTTGAGCATGTTTAAGTACAAGACTTCTACACATATTTAAAATAAATCATTCAGCCATTATACTGCTAATTAGAGCAGAGCTATCTGTATTGAAATCCACTGTCACAAATCAACATCGGGTCACGGCACTGTCTGCAGAGGTTCAAAGTTTAACATCATTCAGTTCTGGACTCCAGCCCTCACCCTGCACAGAAGGGACAGTCTGAAGGCTTGGTCTGGCCTTCTTCCAGCAGAAAGGGGGCAAAGGAAGAATGAAGTACTGTGTTTGAAATGAGAAAGGAAAAAAAAAAGAAATGTTTGTCATATGCACCTGTGTGCCCATTTAAGTCAGAAGACATCTACTGAATACCTTGAGCATATCCTACCTGTGGTCATAATAAATTGTGGTTACACCACTACTGGGACTCATCTCCAAGACTGTTTTGAGTTTCTGGAATTTTAATCATTTTACCCTAAAAAAGTGTTCAATCTTAGAAAACTGTCTTTCTCAAAATATTTCAAAAAAAATCAGAAGTGCATTAAACACTTCATGGATTTGAGATCTTGCCAAGACTCACAAAGTGCCCCTCACTTTAGGTCTCACAAAGGCAGACTGTTGTGGGGCAGCAGCCAAGTGTGGGGAAGAGAAGGGGCCAGCACCAACCATGAGCTACAGAAGAGGTCCTTCTTTGCATACAGGGACCTCATTGCTAATGATGAAGGGAAGACATCATAGATCTGAGATCTTACCTGGGGTCCTGAACATATTCTGCCTGACCCCTCCCCAGCACCTGCACACATCGACACCTTTTCCCAGGGTGCTTTCCCAAATGTCACTTTAAGATGAGAAGGTGAGGGGTGGGTCTCTCCTGTCTCCTCCTCTTCTGGGAAAGACATGGAAGCACAGAAGAGGACATGGTAGACAAGGTGCTTAGAGACATGTTTTAATGTGGTTTTGTCACTGTAAGGTTGATGGTTGGAGTCAATCTGAAAGGTCCCTTCCAACCTAGAGAATTCTATGATTCTAAAAAGACCATTTTTGGGGGCCTGTTAGTTAACTTAGACTCCCAGTATTTTGCCCCCTATTTTTTCTTTAGCGCAGACTCAAACTATGATCTAAGTAAAGATTATTGAACTAAGAATCATTGAGCCACATCACACTAAATTACACTCAGTCCCTTATTTTGAAGGATTCTTAAAACAAACAAACAAAAAATATCAGAGAAAAACCCACAGTCACTCAACTGCATACCCATCTTTACCTCCAAGCCACTCCCAAGCTATTACCACACATTAAAATTGAGTTTTAACTCAGCTGCAGATAAAAACCCCATTCTGTTTAGTCTATATTCAATTTTCTCTGTTCCAATAAAGAGCTAGGATTACCTTGTACCACAAACAGACATGAGAGGAACTATCAAGTATCATACATTTTTCTCCCTCACTCATGATTTAAGCAATCTGCTCCTGATCCACACGAATAGAAACAAGACAGAGTTTCACATCTCTTGATGAACTGAGTTATCATTAGCTAAACACTTTTTAACAGAAGCAGCAATTTCAGGGTGCCAGCAGTAGTAGCCCAAACATTAGTTAGCCGTTCTCCATTTTATCCCCATCTTTCTTGGGGCACAGGAAATCACAAGTGACACTCATGATGCTTGAGGCCTGCTGACTCCACAGTGGAGATGGAATACACCTTAGTACCTTTACTTTCTAGAGTCAGAAATCCAGGGAACATTTTGCCCAAAATAGAGTTAAATGATACGTTGTTAAGTATTTGAGATAAAACTCAAAGGAAGAAAGAAAAGAAAGTAGGCAAAGGAGAATTTAGATTTTCAGCAAATTGCAATTGGTACTTCTATACAATCTCACCAGCACAGCTGAGAAATGTTCGAGTTATCATAGCAGAGTGACCTCAGTTTCAGTCAGCCTCTAGTTTCATGCTTCTGAAGTGATCACTGATGTGCAATTGAAGAGATGATTAATGGAATGAGTGTTTTACACCAGTCAATCAAGTCCTATCCATTCACAGTATGAAATTTAGGTAGGCAAAATAACTCTTTAAAATAAAGGTGCTGGTTCCAAGGAAAAAGTCATGATTAATGGAATCAAGCGTATCATTATAGCTTGAAAGAAATGCCATTAGGCATTTTGAAGCAAAAGAAAGGTAGTACCACCCTCACATACCTATGCAGCTCCAATGACAGCCGGGTGCAACTTTAAGACAACAGCTGAGCGTAACTGACAGTCTAATTTGATTTGTATTATTCATACGCATTACGACACAACCTGGCACAAGCGCAAGTTCAGGGAGAGGACGGCAGCTCAAAGAAACATCTTTTCACTTATAAACTCAGGAAATCACTTAGTTTGAAAATTAGCAAACTATAATGAATTTTTCCACCCTACATCGCTGCTTAAAGCGGACCAACCCTTGGCCTCCTAATGAAGTTACTGATTTGGTTAATTTATTTGTTGGTCTATTTGTTTTGATTTTTAGTTTGATTTCATTTATGCTGGTTGGCTAATGTTAATGCACACAGCCCAAAGATCTTGTGGAAAATGTTTTATTAAGTCCATCAACATTCTTATGAGATCCAGAAAGTAACTCACCTAATTGCTCCACTGATACAGATATTTATACATAAATACCCATTTATCAGCATTTCCTAATCCAGGACAAGTGAGGCAGCATGGAATAACATGAATAGAGGAATTAATGAATAATCAGAAACTATGTGCCTTGGACTATTTATACTTACAGTGACAGCATGACAGAAAACAACAGTCATGAACCAGCACTGACCCACGTCAGCTGAGCAGAGCACCACATGAACAAGTTGTACTGCTTCAGGGCCTAAACTGCCTCTACCCCGCTCCTAACTAGCCATGACTTGTGACAGCCACAGCATAGCATGAACCACAGTAGATAACCAGGAGTCAGCCACACGCATCAGAACCAGCCACGTTGTATAATTACCGTGGGTACTAGCCTGACTAAAATGAAGTCAATAATATTGTCCATTTCTTTCCCGTCATGAAGCCTTATCATTTCTGCTGTGTCATAATACTTCTTATAAAATCCTTAACTAATCACATTCTGTAGTCCTCTAAAATGAGCTTCAGACTATACGCAAATTTAAGACAAAGAAAAGCTAAGTATGTTCTTAAAGCCTACTTTTATGTAAAGCCTACTGTTAGGTTTCTTATTAGCAGTGAATGACAAAAATACTTCCTTTAAGCTTTCACTACACTAGTCATGATAATCAATTTCAGTAAATTTTACTTATGACCCCAAGTGATAGGTCTTTCAAAAATTTCTTACTTTTTAGTTCTGTGATAAAGTTAACGTGTTCTATGATAAAGCTGATATCCAACTGTGCTTTTATACACAGGTGGCACAAAAAAGATTCTCTGCTCACCTTAACATGATCAAAAACCCACGTGTCAAGCTTTGCTGCATCTTGTGCTCCGAAGTCTTCACTTTCTGCTGTGTAACAAAACGTATAAACATGATCTCCAGTGGCACCTGTAAAAACATTACAGATGGAACAAGAAACAGAAAAATTACCCTCCTTTTCTCAGTTAAAAATACATACATATTAATGTATTATTTTAAACTTTCCCATTATTTGTATTTGTAGGGGTTTTTTTTTGAAGCCTGGATATCATTTTAACTTATTAGCTTATTAGCATCTCAGAGGAATGAGGAGCAATGTTATCCAGTACACTCAGGTGAGTTAATAAAGTATGGAAAAAGCATATAGGAGTAGAACGCATCCCTGTTAAAGCAAATTAAACAGAATTTAGTTTTGAAACAAGGAATTTAACTGCGAAACTTCTAACAGAGAAAGCTACATGTTAAGTCTTGTTTGAACACGTGGTTTGGGTTGGTTTTATTGTTTTTTGTTTTGGTTTTTTGTTAGGTGTTTGGGGTTTTTTTTTGAAAATATACTTAGTTTGTGGTTCTTAAACTGAATAATACAAGACAATGCCCTGCCAATGAGGTCATCATATATCACATATTCTGCTGGAAAAGTAACATGGCAAGCTGTAGACAATCCAGGAGGTTCCTGGAGTGCCTCGACAACGGCTTCCTAAGACAAGAAATAGACATCCCTGCCTGAGGGCATGTGATACTGGACCTGATAGTCACCAATGCAAGTGAGCTCACATCAAGATTAGAGGCAGCCTGGGCTGCAGTGATCACGCACTGATGGAGTTCAGTCCTAAAGAACACGTCAGATAAGAAGCGTAGTCAGGAGCCTGAATTTTAGGAAAGCAAATCTCCAGCTCTTCAAGAAGTTAGTAAATAGGACACCCCTGGGAAACAGTCCTCAGGGAAAAGGGGACAAAACAGAGATGGCAGATCTTTAAGGATGCTTTCCATAGAACACAAGAGCTCTTGATCCCCAGGTGTAAGAAATCAAGCAAGAAAAGGAAGATACCAGCATGACTGAATCAGGACCTGCTGGTCAACCTAAAAGGCAAGAAAGAACTGCATAGACAGTTCAAGCAGAATCAAGAATCCCATTTATAAAAGTGTAGAAAGGAGTACCCCAGGAACTACCAACCTATCAGCCTCACCTCTGTGCCTGGAAAGATCATGGAAAAGATTCTCCTAAAGCTGTGCTAAGGCACATGGAGGACAGGGAGGCGATTCAAGACAGCCAGCATGGCTTTACTAGGAACAAGTCGTGCCTGACCAACCTAGTGGCTTTTTACAATGGAACAACTACGTCAGCACACAAGGGAAGAGCAACAGATATCATCTATATGGACTTCTGCAAGGCCTTGGACACCGTCCCCACAACATCCTTCTCTCTAAGTTGGAGAGACATTGATTTGATGGGTACACTGTTCGGTAGATAAGGAACTGGCTGGATGGTTGCATCCAGAGGGTAGCTAGATGTCCAGATGGAGAGGGGTGACAAGTGGTGTCCCTCAGGAATCCGTACGGTGACCAATGCTGTTTAATATCTTCATCGATAGACAGGGGGATCAAGTGTATGCACAGCAAGTTTGCAGATGACCCCAAGCCGAGTCGTGTGGCTGACATGCTAAAGGGATGCGATGTCATCCAGAGGGAACTAGACAAGCTAGAGTATTGGGCCTGTGCAAAATTCATGAAGTTCAACAAGGCCAAGTGCAAGGCCCTGCACTTGGGTGAGGACAATCCTCATTATCAATACAGGCTCGGGGATGATGTGATAAAGAGCAGCCAACAACATGCACTCACAGCCCAGAAGGCCAATTGCATCCTGTGTTGCATCAAAAGAAGTATGGCCAGCAGGTCGCAGGAGGTGATTCCCTCTACTCTGCTCTTGTGAGACCCCACCTGGAGTACTGTGTCCAGCTTTGGAGCCCTCAGCACAAGGAGGACATGGACCTGTTGGAGAGGGTCCAGAGAAGAGCCACAAGGACAATCAGAGGGCTTGAGCACCTCTGCTATGAAGAAAGGCTGGAAGAGTTGGAGATGTTCAGCCCGGAAAAGAGAAGGCTCTGGGGAGACCTTATAGCAGCCTTTCACTACCCAAAGGGGGTCTACAGGAAAGCTGGGGAGAGACTATTTGCAAGGGCATGTAGGATGAGGGTCAGTGGTTTTAAAATACAGCAGGGTAAGTTTAATTTAAACACTAGGAAGAAGTTCTTTACAATGAGAGTGGTAAGACACTGCAACAAGTTACCCAGAGAGGTGGTAGAGGCCCCATCCCTGGAGACATTCAAGGTCAGGCTTGATGAGGCTCTGAGCAATCTGATCCAGTTAAAGATCTACACCTTACTGCAGGCAGGTTGGATTAGATGACCTTTAAAGATCCCTTCCAACCCAACACGTTCTATTATTATATATAAAGGCGGCAACAGGAAGAATGTAACTCAGTTACTGTACATCAATTCTGGGAGGCAGCGCAGTATTGAAAGCCTAATGGACAACTTCAGAAAGACAATATTCAAAGTCTGCATCTTTAAAACATGGATTCAAAATATAAAAGGGAGAACTACTGGACTGTGTTCAGGCATAAAGTACAACATGAAGGCCACTGATGCGAAAACACAGCATCTGGACAAGGCAATTTCATTCTGTACTCACTGTCAAGACAGTAAAGCAGAGAAAGGCTGGGGGGAAGATGGAGACCAAGAAGAAAGTAAACTTCTGAAGTCCTGGAAAGATCTGAAGTTAGGTGGGATTTAATGAACTAATTCATGAATGGCCAAGATGCTACAGCTTGGGGATGCTATTTCTACCATGACTATTTAAACTCCAAGAGGGAAAATGTTCTTCTACCAGCTGATGGCCAGAGAGAATATAACCTATTTGCTGGATGTCACAATTATATAATGCAGTTTTTTAAGCTTCCAGGCTTGTGAATGAACTAATATCCCAGTATAAGTGAGCTGTTTAACTAAGATTATGTCCAAACCCACACAAGGGAGGCAGGTAGTTCGGGCCACAAAGATGAAAGCTGGCACAGATTTTTCTAATGCAGCTTCCGCCTGTCCCCCAGGAGGCTTTACTACTACTTACAACCCAGAGCACTCGCTGCAGTTCTCACAGCCTGAAAGAAAAGGAAGAAAACACTCCCAGGCATTAAAAAGTGCATTAAGGAGTTCCAATTGGTGGATAAATGACTTCAAAAGAACAAATAAGCCCTGGCCATCCCTGACAGGATGACTGATGGTTTAAGGGAGGAGAGTGCTGTACTGTTTTTCCTCAGTGTCACAGCAAACCTGAGAAGACTTGTCTTTGAGAGGCACCACACCAAAGAAGCCAAATGAAAGGGTGCAGTTAGACTGGGCAAAGGAACACATTTATTACTTACCCATTTCTAATTTCCCCACCCAACCCTGCATTGCAAAATAATTCCATACGAAGGAAGTTTTAGACTGCCTGCAGAGCTTAAATAATGGATTTTTTTTTCGAAGAAGAAGAAAACCTACTATGCAGTATGTTACAAAAATATTTTATTGCTGTTGTTTGAGAGGTGGCAGGCAACAGTATGGTCAATATTTTTTTTAAGTCTGGGGATAAGGAAGCAAACACAGGATAGAGAAGTAGAAGGAAGCCAGGGATGAAAAGTTCCTTTAGAAGCAAGCACAGAGCTTTACTGGGTTTGGTGCTGCTATTACACTAATGGAAATAATTGGAGAGGCCAGAAACTCCCACACTAGATACCACCTATTCCTATTGCAGACTCCTCTGGCACATCATCTCGTCCTCAGCATCAATATTCAAACACTAGGATCAGGGATCAAGTTATCACCCTCTTGTAGTGAGGTTTACATCCTGCATAAAGCAAAGCTCTTGCTCTGCTGGCGGGGCAGGTCCTGTGTCTGACAAGTCTTTCATGGGTCAGAGCCCGAACCAGCAGGATACTTCTGCTAGCAAATTTTGCAGGCAGTAAAGAGAGGAAAAAAGAATAAAGGCACAAGGACAGTCAGACACTGAATTGACAAAGTGTGGGCATTAGAGAGCTGTCACACACAGCCAGGTGAGCAACGTGGGAAGTTCTGCATTTTATTTGGCATGCTTTAGCAACAAGGAACTAGAAGAGGAAACCAAGAGGTCTGCCTGTCCAGGAAAAACCTGGTAAAGCCTTGTCCCAGTTGTCCCTACGGTCTCGATGACACCCTTCTTCCTGCTCAAGCTAAACAATGACTCTGTTTGCTATGAGTTTCCAACAGACAGAAAGGGAACCTGTGGAACACATGACAATCTGGGTGCAAAGGACTAATATCTACTTCCATTAACAGAAGCAACAGCCTCAGCTTCTTTTCCAGTCTGGCATTTAATAATCTGGTTTAGGCCCCAACCTAGACCCATGACAAAACAGTACAGGACTGGACTGTTCAAGTCAAATCTCAAATTCTGGCAAGTCTAGAAGAAAACTACAAAATTTTAAAGAGCTTTCTGGAAATAATACATAAACATAGGCATTTTCAAAGTATATTATTTTCAGATAATTTCAAAGTAATAATCTAAAAATATCATAGAAAATAAGGTTAGAATCAGTGCACTGAATTTCTGTAGCTGGTTTGACCCCAGCTGGAAACTAGGACCACACAGCTGTTCAGTCATTCCCCTCCCCACAAGTAGGGTAGGGAAAAGAAAAAACTAGAGGGGAAAAAAGGATAAAAATCTCAACTTGTGGGTTGAGATAAAGACAGTTTAATAGAACAGTAACAAAAGATTAAAAAAAAAATATTATAACAATGGCAAAAGAATATACAAAATAAAGTGATGCAACACAAATTGCTCTCACGACCCAAGAATCAGTTGCCCAGCTTATCTCGAGCAGCAATTGTGGATTCCTGCCCTCCCACAATGCCCATTTAGATGTCAAGCATGACACCTATGGTATGGAGTGTTCCTTTGGCCAGGTTGCTCTGTCTTTGCTCCCTCTCAGCTTCTGTGGGAAGCTGAAAAAGTCCTTGACTTAATAGAAGCATTACCTAGCAACAACTGAACAAATATGTGTTATCAACATTATTCTCATACAAAAACCAAAACACAGCAGCTACTAGGAAGAAACTGAAACCAGGACAGTAGCTTAAGTAAGTTTAACTATTGGAAACTAACATCTTTTAATCCTGTTTAAGACATTAGTAAATTGCACACTAGTTCCAAAGGTACTTCAGACACTTTCTCAGACTAAAACACTAATCATACAGTCTTTGAGACTTTGACAAATTTAGATTTGATGCATACCTATTTTGATATTAAAAGATCAGTGAGCATTTTACCTTCTCTATTATTTAAATTTAAATATTTATTTTACGATATGATAAGGATCTGAAGAACGCAGACAATGACAGAAAACAAAGGATTTTTCTCTCCTTCCCAAAACCCAGCAGATGTTACATATTCTTTAAGCATAACCCAACGAAAGCAGTGAAAGTTAAAAAAATTCTGAACGTTTTGGCATGGTAAAATACAAGAGGAGCCCTGTGACTTCACTACTTTGCAACACAGAAAAAGGGAGAGAAATTAAGCTATGCTCCCCTATCTCTTTTTTGGCTATTTTGTTAAAGAACACACTCTTGATTCCATTCCCTTCTGTATCATAAACTTTCCTCTTTGGAAACGCTGTATTACAAAATTCTTTCTGCATTATAAAACTTTTATTTCAAAGAAGGGGAAATACCTTTTTCAACTGAAAGATGTTAATCTACCTCTCTATGATGAGAAACTATGATTCATTTTCCCACACAGCATCTACTTCTCAGACAGGTTTAGTGCAGCACTGTTTCTCAATTTCGGGGGATTTCCCTCCCCCTGCAAAAGAAAGCTCCGTTGTTGATGCCAGTCTGAATAAGCCATATTGAGAGACACAGCAACACTGTGGTATTACCCTTGCACATCCTTCCAGATAACATCAAAGCTGCTTCCAAGTCCTCTGCTTATCTTCTCACTCAAACAAAACTAGCAGAAGGACAGGGCTCTGGGAAATCCTTGAATTCGCCAAATATTTTCCCAAGAACATATCTCCAAGAATGTAAATAAGCTGTGCAAGGGCTGTGTACTACCTTTCCCCTCTCCCCAGCCACCATCATAATATTCCCAAATACAAACTGTAATCTGAGGTCATGGGAAATTATCAGGAGATATTTTTACAGTTTACCATAAATTTATGAGGATGAAGCAAAGAACAGAAAAGAGGTGGTGGTGGTAGGGAATATCAGTAGGAGAGGAGGAAGAGACTGGAGTTCAGACAAAGTTCAATAATCATAATGAGAAATACGATGTACGCTTTTTCTAAAGCAATGTTAGATTCCACTCCTATCCTGCTTACCACATTTTTCTGATTTGTCAATGCCAATACTTAGAACAGAAGCACATGCCTCTATCTTGTCCCCTTTTCGCTTCAGTCTCTTTTACTCTCAGATTATGGGAAAGGGTGTATATGCCCTCATTATTCCAAGAACAAAACAAAAATTAAACTTGGAGACACTTTAAGCATTCAAAGTGTTGCTCAGCGACTTCTGCACACTGAAAGACCAATTGCACATGGCTGACAAGATTTTAACACACTGCACACATGGGGAAAAGACCTCAGCTTCAGGAATAGTACTGGGCAGCTCCTACTTGCATAAAGTTCTTCCCTTTACACATTATTGATCTGGTGTAGAAGCAGGAGAACCCACAATAGGCTACTTGTCCAGCTCAGACACTCAAAAAGCACAACTGCAGTTCTATCACCCGATTCACTGGGAGATGTATGTGGGGGAAGAAATACCCCAGCTGCAGGCTTACAAACAGAGCTTTAAACCTCAAGCGAAGGAAAAATATTAGATCCTTTTAACTAAGGGTATGTTTCATTTAGTATGCTGATAGAATTAGGTAAGTCCCATATTAAATGGATGAATAATAAATGGGGATATCCTCTTTAAAAAGCTTGCTTCTTTTTCTCCACCCAGTCTTGAATTTACCAACTAGAAACCAGGTATACACAAATACACAAACTGGAAATACTTTATTCACCTTCTTCTCCAAGCCAAAAATTTTAAGTGTCTCCTTTTTAACACTTGAAATTTTATGAATCTTAATGGATAGTTATCACCTTACCTTTTGCAAACATTGGCAAAATATCTGGGCTTCCCCAGCTCCAAGTATATTTACTTTCATTGAAAACAGAGTCAAATTCCACTGGATTCTCCTTCCATCCTGTTAAACAAACACACCGGGATTTAAATGTGGTTGCCAGAAGATCTCATTGACTGCTAAGATTGATAGTCCATGCAAAATGTTTGTTATTGTGTTTGGGGTTTTTTTTTTTAAAGTTTCCCTTATATTATTTCACGATGAACTCCACTTTGTGTGTCTGTTTTACTTCCATTTCAACCTCTATTTGCAATTAGTTCCCCACTCATTAAGAAGTAAGCTGAAAACTTAAACTAATCTCATTACGCAGGGATTCAAACAGACAAAACACACAGCTAGTTTACCTTCAAAACAGCTAAAATTCTCCTGAATTCTAAATCCCCTGTTGTCTACACTCAGCTTTTGGCATTTTAGGCAATAAATTACACATACATATATCATATTTCCAGCAATCATGTTCCACCTCATCACAATAAAACCTTCAAGATGTTCTGTTTCTAGGACAAGGCAGCTGACAAATACACAGAGATGCTGTTAACAGCAATTCCTGCCAATCCTGCAGTTGTAGCAGATGTCAGAAGAACCTTTTCATTAGGAACACGGATGAGGCCAAGTAATTCCTCTTACCTCCCTTGTCCAAAACCAACACACAACATTACAAGTGCTCAGGCCTAGAAGTCTGGGGGACGGCAGAGGACCAAGTCAGTTATGAGAAGGTTTGTTCCACATTATCAACCACCAAGCAGGCTAACAGCTAGCTCTGGACAAAACACAGTTGGGGTTTTCGTTTTATTTTGCTACTGATTCTCCAACTCAACCTAGCAAAAGCTGAGGTAAGATACTGCAGTTCCCTTCTTGTTCATGACATCTATTTAGCCATCTTACATCCCAAGTGATAATTAAAAACTCTGTTACAGGAATAGATCATTCCATACAGTTCTGCTTTTAAGCTCAGGGTGCTAAATTTTGTTACAAAATATTAACTTATGTAAGCTATTTTCACAGCTATCAATATTACGAGTGGGAAATCCATCCAAAATGATTCTTTTCCATATAATCTTGGTAGACAAACCACTACACAGGTATTTATCACCTATAGAAGCCCAGCACATCACCAAAACACTTGATTTTGGAGGACAGCGTTCAAAGCTTTAGGACTGGCATACCTTTAGCAACTGCACTGACATCTTCATAAAATCCAGCTATCAGCGCAACATGTCCTGGCCTGGATTCTGTTGGGACCCGGGTGTGAGAGATTCCCCAGCTGCCGTTATTCTCTAGAATACTCCTGAAAAGAGGATACAAGGCAGTTAATGCTTATGACTTCTTGAAAGTACAATGAATTGCAGATAAAGAGAGTGACAGGTAGACGTGAGACAGGAAATGCAAAAAAAAACAAACACCAAAACCCAGACTGAAAGTGATTTTTCACTAGCACCTGCTGTGCAGCAAAACAAGCAGAACATTAACCTGCAAGTAGTTCTATATTATAACACCCCACAGAGAACATTACTATTGTGGCCCATCAGCACTACAAACAGATGACTTTAGCTGGTGTTCTAACACACTCAGAATTAACATAATAATTTTTTTTTCCCCACTGCTTTCTGCTATAGCTTACTCTTTCCCCCCCCAACAGATTGTTTCTGCTTGGTGTTACTTTTTTTTGTTCCTTCTATTGAGCTGAAAAGTGTCTAGTTCAATCTTCTCTTACTCGTTTAATATGCTCAATTATAATTAACTTTTATGACTATGTCTGCCTTTATTTGTGTTGAATATTGGAAACCAGCATCAAGCAAATTTAAAAATGACATAAATCTAAGGTGCAAATCATTTCAGCAACGTGGAGAAAATTTAAGTAAGCCCTGTATCTCTTGCAATTACACCAAAGCAAAGGAGAATGCCTTCCTACCAAACATACAGAAAGACATAAATTGTCTAAGGATTATGCACATACAATAGTTAGAGAAAAAGCAAAGAAAATAGAGGACAAAGCCCAAGTGTAAGAAACAGTCTCATAAACTACTCTTGTCTGCTGCAGGTATGAACAGCTGGAGCCCGTCAGAGAGCAAATGGTGAGTACTACCATATGCTGTTTTCTTGTCTCCATCTTCTGGAAGAAGAGAAAGATTCACTGCCCACTGGCAGAGCAAGGGGAGAAAGAAAGAAAACAAAACACACCAGGACATACCTTATACTAATGCTTAGGAAAAAAGCAGCAGAATCCTCGAAACAAATTCAAAGCAGTTTTTCCAGATTCAAATCTACCTGGAAATTGTATTTTTGCTGTTCATTACATAAACTATAAAATTTACTATATTTTTATTGGATGTGGTTTAGCCCTAGCAGATTCCAAGTTTGTGCTTTGTAACTTTATTTTTAACAGAGACTTTATACAACTGTTAATTACAAGATCCATACGCTCAGCTTTAAATGTATTTCTCACTAATGAAGTAAGAATCAAACCACAACTTAAAAATTTTAGGCTCCACTCTAAGCTTACAGGACTCAAAGTTTGCTTGGTTTTTAACTCATCTTAGACCTCATATTTTCAGATCTGCTTGAAAGCTCACAGGACTATTAGGAATAGTCCAAATATTACAGTGAAATATGTAAAAGGCAATATCACACTCTGACATGTTATTCCTAGCTCTCATCTCAGCTTGCTTTTAAGACAAGTTATGTTGAAAAAAGTACTAATTTGAAAAAAAGGATTTAAGTATGACTTAAAGCGATTTCTAATTTATTCTCACTGGAGACTGATGAACAATGTATTGCACTAACAGTAGTTGAAGATTTAAGACAAAAATAAAACACCTTTAGTTCTCCTCACAATTCGTTGTCACAACAGGTAAGAAACTGTTTAAATTAGAATTTGATTTCTATTGAGGTGGAAAGTAATCTTTACCTTTACTTTTGTCATACTTTATGACAGGATCTGAAGTCAGCAATAACCAAGCAGTAAAAAATAGAGCCACATATTGTCATTTACCTGTTAAAAATTCATTTAGCTATTTTAAACTATTTCAAAGCCTTTTACTCAGAAGAACTATTTAAGAAAATTAACTTCCTTGACAGTATAAACATTAGCTACCCTTAATAACAATGATGAATCTGAATATGATATAGTGATACAGCTGAAACATGACAGGAAAGGAAAAAAGAGCAAACTTCTTCTTCACTGAAATCCCCACCACCACTACAGCAAGTCAGACGACCTACCATTCCTCACAGCTATCACAACACTGCTGAAAAACTGATTTTTCAAGAGTATTTTTAAGAGAAAAAGACTAGGCACTTGGCATATATCATCCAGAAATCTGCGCCAAGCCTAATGGATATTTATTATTAATTTTATGTACCTACTAAAACGTTGCTTCTATTTATAGCACATTGCTACAAGAATGGTTGTGCTCTTTTAAAGGTAATCTTGCCTCATTAACAATACAGTAGTTCCCAAAGTGCTCCACCTGGATAAAACAAGTAATCTGGCTGTTATGCTGCCTGCTACTATAAAGTGGATAAGCGACTGAACACTTGGCATTTAGGAATGAATATGCAAAAAAAGTGAACTTTATATTAAATTGCATGTACTTTGGGTTAATGTTAGCGAAAAAAGAAAGCTCATACAGCAATAACTGGGCAGAACGAAAAAGGAAACACTCCCAGCAACCAAAATTTGATCTTGACAACCCATTTACAAGGCCAATTTACAGAAGTTGTGATGCTCAAAGGCTTGGAAGCAAAACGCTGAGCATCTTACTTTGAAAGTGTATCAGTGTACATAATGGTGTCAAAGATACACCCTGGACTGCCCGGCCCTCCACCTTTCAGAAGATGCAACATGCCACATGTTTTTTCTTTTCATCATGTCTCACACATAAACATATATGTGTGAGCATGTATATGCAGAATGAGTGACGAGAGAAATGCAGATCGCCCTGCAAATCTCTGCAGGCATTTTATTCCACTCTGGGACCTACCAGCATCTTTGCTTATCACAAGGCAGTTCTACCCCTCCATTCACCCACGTACTTTCAGCGCAGGTGACAATGTTTTACTTCTACAGATCTTGAAATAGAAAGTCTGCAATTTCACTAACAAGGTAAAGCAGAGACAGCAGAAGTGCAAATTTCCCAACATTGGACAAGCTAATATATGGCTTAACTTTTTATTTCTAAATAGGCATAATAATGCTGAATGGCTGAAACTGAAAAACTCAAACCATTTAATGGCAAAAATATCCATTATAAGTCTTTCCTAGCCAGTACCCACCATTGCTCCTAGTCATGGGGCCATTACAGCATTCACACCTTGTTGATAGCACCACAAGACCAACACTTTTACTGCTAAGAGAAGAAACTATTCTGAAGGAAGTGTGAAGTTCACTGCTAAAAGACAACATGGAAAACTCACACCAAAGTGTCAGACATCTGACAGTGGCAGACAACACCTTACAAAAACACTAATAACAGGAGCAGCAGGTACAAGTAATGCCACATAATCTGGCAAATGCTGTAGCCGGGGCTCCCCAGATTTCTGTGGCAGACTATAAATGCCCTAACAGCTTCAGATGATTGATTATTCCTGTTTCCTCTCATATTCAAGCCAGACCAGTGCTATTACACAGAAGTAGTCTTATTTAGCCTTTTTAGCTTAAGAAATTACTTGTTTTATGATCAAATAATTATATTGTTATAAGGAAACAGCGAAGGTCGGTGAAAATGAGTTTTAAGCACTCAAGGATATGGCTTGTAACACTCTTTTTTGGCATGATTAGTTTTTCACAACCTTAAACCAAATCATTCCCTTAAGCAATCAGTCACACACTGGAGAGCACAAGGGAGGCAGCAGGGTCACGCATGCAGGAAGGGTGGAACAAATAGCAAGTGGCAGCCTGCTGTTAGATCCATTCAGGCCATTCTTTTTAATCACTCCTTAAAAAGCTTCATCAGTAGCTTAGAATTAGAAGTCAAGAACGTTAATGAACTATTACTCCTAAACTGAACATCCAGGAAGCAGTTTATATTAATGACTGTGTTAGGCTTCAGAATCCATGCCATGCTGATGTGAACAGAGGAAGTTCACACTCCTCTCAGTTACTGGCTACCTGTAGTTTTCAGAGGATAACATCGACTCAATTTACTCTGTTCACAGTTTAGCAGCTTTGCTGACAACAAGGGACACCAACTCAAATTCATGCATGTCTGCAGAGTTTAACTTTGCAAAGTTCGTTTCTTCAAGGGCAGAGGGAAGGCAGTACTCAAGCCACCACAGTTGCGGTTGTTCCTCTTATTCTCTTTTCAACATTACATACAGCAGCCTCAAAAACAAAGTCTTCTGGGTCAGTAGTGTTTTCAGATGGACTTACCGCAGGTAAGGGGCTCGGGGCGTACCGCTGCTGTTCAATTCATAGAGTGAATCTGCCCGCAGACCATCAGCCACAAAGAGTACGAGACGCTGTGCCGGAGGTGGCAGTGGAGTCTGCTGAGGGGCCATACCATGAACCAGGGGAGAGCTGAAGTAGATTTCAAAAATGGAGGCCAAGAACACAAAATGCACAAGGAGACCAGCGAGTATGAAGACAGGTATACCCATGGCAGCAGCAGGCTGGCAAGGAAAAGTCCAACACTGAGAGAGAGTGAGAAAAATAAAGTTAAGCAGACAAGACTTTTCAGAATCAATATTTATTTATTATAAAACAGGAGTACCATAACCCCAGTCATTACCCAGGATGCATAATCAATCTCTGCTTCCAATAAGCTTTCTCCCAGAAGCTTTAGTCAGAAGTCACTGCATGGCTAATTCAGACTTTCAGATAGTCACCATGTCTCAGCAGCTCATCTCTGGTGTTTAGTGGGGTACCATATGGCTTCAAAAGGCCATTGAATCAAGCCAGTTTGCCTGATATTCAGCAGGTTTTTGTTACCTACATCAGTGACAGAAGACAACGCAATGTCTCCATGAACATACTACCCTCTGCCGGCTGATAGCATGACAGTGTTGAGGTCTGTTTAGGCCAACGCAAGCCAAAGGCAGTTATGGAAAGTCATTCCATAGCAAACATCCAAAGTTGCTTTTTCTAAGCGCACTATCAATTCTGGCATCATTATATTCTGCCTAGAAACTTCTTTTAAATGAAAAAAATGTGCTCTGCAACAGTGCAGAACAGTTCCTCTTCTAAAACAGACATCAAAACACAACAGCTGGAGGATTATGTTTCATAGGTAATGATATTCCTTTTCTGATTGTTTTTCTGCCCTGAGATCCTCTGAAGTCAGGTTAGGAACACAAACATGCTTAATAACAAGTACACTGGAAATGTATGTGTCTGCCACGTGTCCTGAGGGGTTCATATGATGCCTACTGAAGGCAACACAAATATGTGTATTGACTCAAGTAAGTGTGGGATCTGAGCCTGAATGAGGGTTAGTTCTGACAAAGTACTATTAGTGCTGTCCAGGCTGCTTAGTTATTTAAATACCAGCTGATTGTCAACCCTAACAAAGCAACACCTCCACTCACCAATTTAGAAACAAATGTTTGTAACAGCCTGGGAGGTTCAGATATTCAATTACTTATGTAAATACACACCTCTCTCTAAAATAAACTTCGTTTCAGAACCTACTTAGTGCTTCTAAATGACAATATATTAAGTTTATCTTGTTCCTTGCAGAATTCCAGTAGCTGGACACAACCAACCACCACATAACTTTAACTCTGATCAAAACTCTGAAAGATGTTTTTTACAACAGAAATTTTCAAGTGTCAGGAAAGCCATAGGAAAAAAAACCCACACTAAAAAAAGGATATTTGAAAGTTAATATATATTATTGCTTACTAATCCAAAGAAAATTCAGGTCTGTATGCAACTTAACCATAACTTTCAATTCCACCAATTTTCCCTACTGAAACAGGGATGCAACAACTCCAATCCTAATCAGAAACATCAATACCTAACATCAACCCTAATTTCTCATTTTAGAGATTTGGACAGAAAACCACATAACAAGATTGAGATAACTAAATACAACATTTCAAAGAGACACCTAGTAGTCATGCTTAAGTGATCAAAGAAAAATTTTTCATTAATCAGGAACTTATATGCTTTTATGTCTACAAGTGAAATTGCAAGATAGACTTGGAATATTTGTAAGTATCGGTTTGTTTATTTTTTATTTTTAAGAAGTCTGGGTTCGTGCATGAATTACAATACATGAAATCAGTCACAGAAATACCATTAAGCTGAACAACAGAACTCATTTATTCAATCAGTTTTATCTTCCATAGGGCTTTTTCTTCTGATGTAGTGGTGTTTGATAAAAGAATCCAAGCTATTCATGCCCTAAACTGAGACTAAACACCCTACCCAAAGCCCAAAGTGCTTAAAGTACATTTAAAACAGCTGATTTGTGAAATACATCCCCTTCAAACATCCAAAGTAGCACAGAAGCACAAAACATTTGTAGTAACTGGTTTTCAATGGAAAAGGAAGGTCTTTATCACTGCCTGGGTTTCTCTGGGTCTTCCAAACCCCTGTAGGGCAAACACCCAAGATCAAGGCTTTTTTGGACCTAACTTACCACAGCTCTATTCATATCTCTGTCAACTCCTTGGATGCCACTTGGAGCCACTTGGTGCACACCCGTATTTCTTCTCAGCCTGCAATACCGATACACACTTGACTACGGAGAAGGGTGTAAGAATAGCAAGCAGGCACATGGATGACATTTGTTACAGAGATCTGTGGGAATGAGAAAGCTGGAGATGCACTGCTGAGCGAGAGCTCAGCAGGTGTTCTTGTACTGATGGGAAGGAGGCCTTGAGATCAGTAAAACAATGTCCTTATATGTTGATGTGTGTGGTGTGAAACAGATCGTGTACCGAAATAGTAAAGTTTGTTAGCTAGGTGGGATAAACATTTAAATGTAGCCAATTGTCTTCCTCACAACCATGTATGGACATCCACTTGTAACCTATCTGTGTAAAGAGCACAACGCGTGATCAAAAGACAGAAACTATATATGCTGGAAAATTGAAACAATAAACATCTTTGCTTCACCACTTAGCGGAGTCTGTACCACCAGTGCCACAGAGATCCTCTTCTCTAACAGCTGAAAGGGACCAGCGGGAGCACTAAGAGTGTATCAGAAAAGAACGACTGCACACCTTAGTCCTCTCAAAGGCAGATGATGCTCAGGGGAAGGGCAAGGCTTGGGTCCTTGAATGCAGAATTAACTTTCCGTTTTCACCCATGATGTGGAAACATTAGTTTGCCTAAAAGGTATGGCAAGATGAATGAAAAAGCAGAGAGGGATGGAAGACAGTTGAATGATAGGCTGAAATAGCTCCTTCCCATATAAAAAAACAGTTTGCATTTTGAGAAAGAGCTTGGCTGAGTGATCCATTGTTGTGCAGCAACAGGTCTTGGCTGATAGCGGTTCATTTCTTGGCTGAATTGCTACCAACTGGTGCTTTACACAGTTCCTTTAACTAAAAAAGCCAGCAAGACAGGAAGGCAACAAAAAAATAAAAATCAAAAAGAGCATTAGTGGTAACATTCAGAAGTCTTCTTCAGTTTGTACCTACACTAGTAAGAAAAATATGGGTGCTTTATCTCCTCCTAGAGAGAGAGATAAAACAGTCACCCCAGCTACAATCCAAGTTAATGCCAACAATGCTGACAAGGCCAGACCACCAACATCTCACTAACATTTAATTGTAAACTTTTCCATTTCACATGTCAGAACATGTCCTGCAAATCAGAGGACAACCCTCTTCCCTAGTTGGAAATGCCAAAGTCATTAGTTAAACGGATGCCAAGGCAACAGAGAAAAAAAGATCTCTTCTTGGAGCAGCCATCCATCTCCCAGTATCCTACTATTAGAGTTAATTTCATCACCGAACTATGAAAAGGTAAACCATCAACAAAGAAAGTGAAGGTAAATGACAGACGGACCTCTGGGATTTGTGAATGGACCTCCACAGAAAAGGAGGATTAATGCTAAGCAACATCTGTGTTATGCAATTGTGGCTACAAGCCTTTGTGGTATGAAGAGAAGAAAAAGACCAGTATCTTTCACTACAAGTAGAAATGGCATACTTGTCATGATCTTTCCTCCACCGCACTCTTTCATGAGGGGTCATCAACGGGGAGAGGGAAAGCAAAATACTTATGAGATCTGGACATGATCTTCGTAAGTCAGAGAAAGAAGATTAAGGAAAAACAAGATATTTGTGGAAAAACCTCAGTGTAGTTCTCCTGGGACATCTGGGGTTTTTTCTGCCTACAATATGCTCTAGCATGACATCTTTTCTTCCCCATCCATTTCCAAGGAGTGAAATCATCAGTTGATCTGTGTTCTCACAGATGTAATGCAGAGTCTCAGACTGCAAGTCCAAGGAGGG
Organism: Gallinago jamesoni; assembly: GCA_025769975.1. Classification (NCBI taxonomy): domain Eukaryota; kingdom Metazoa; phylum Chordata; class Aves; order Charadriiformes; family Scolopacidae; genus Gallinago; species Gallinago jamesoni. The sequence continues at coordinate 69,958,474 of JAOQGH010000012.1, read as the reverse complement.
ACGTCACATAGCAGTGAACCCAGCCTCCACACAACAAAAGCAGGAACAGCTGAACCTAGTTGACAGCACCCCTACATTTGAAAATGCACAGATCTTCACTCAGCTGAGTCCTCTACCATACAGAAATGTCTTCCACTTCCCCCTTTATGCTTTTTCATCACCATTTGACAGGGTGGTTCAAAAGCCAGTCTGAACCTGCAGGTCCATTGTGGGAACCAGACGCTGAACAGTATCTCATAGGTGTTCTGGCAGGTCTGTCGACATCAGGGAGAGCTGTGAATTGAAGCATCAGTATCAGACTCCTTGGTGCCCAGCAGCTTTCTAGCATGCTTTTCTGGCTAGGAAGAGGAGAGAGCAGCCAACACAGTAAAATTTGGGTGCTCAGACATCCCTCAAACCAATAGTGTTTCATGCCTTCTAAGCACAGAGAAAGCACACCTAGCACCGTGTATGCATCAGCCCTAGCAGGAAACATCTACACACTATTTTTCTGTATCTCAGATGAGATAGAGAAATGAAATCCAGTGGCCACAGGATAGCACCAAATAAAAAAAAATTAAAAAAAAGGTTCCTTTAGGTTTCTTCTGTTCTGTTACAGAGGTCATCATGAGGAAATTTCTCTACAGAGCCTGGTGTGGTGCTCAATGGTTCAAGGCAGAAACCTCACAAGGCACGCTAAAAGGAAGAAATAATAAGGATAAAAGGAAAAAAGTGGACTAAGCACTAGCTTATAAGAAAAAGCAAAAGCCACAGCCTGTCAAGAGAAGAAAATAGAAAGGTATTAAACAGACCCACACCCACCTCTTTTCATTTTGGTGGACAAGGAGGCAGATCTAAATATTTATTACTAGTGCAAAAACGCCTCTGCCCTCAGGTGCCGGGCCATCCAAAAAGTGGATAAACAAACTGTCACTTGAAAATATATCTTACCTCTTTGTGTCAAGAAAACTTAAGCCAAAGATATCTCAGCATTTTTGTGTCTTCTGATACTTTCCCAGGCAATCCATAAAAAGTGATTTCATGCGCTACCTCCCACAGTCCTAATTTTCACAAAGCAAAATACAAGCTTTGCCCAAATCCTCATTGCAATATTCTACTTAATTCTGTTAAGCCATTGCATATCACACCAAGAGGAGAGAAAGAAGCTTCTAGTCTTGTAGATAATTAAGGGGTATGTTGCAACCTATTTGTCACATAGCATTTCTTACTGTCCATCAAACATAGCACATCAGACAGCCAATTCACCACCACTACAGACTCAGCCCAAGTAGTAAACTATGGATCAGACTCAGATTTATTCTTTTCTTTCTACATTTTTTCTCCGTCACCACCTCCTAAACTAAATACTGAGCCTATAATGAGACTGTTCAAGCTCCAGTATGTCAGTATTTAAGCTATCCCACTGAGGTATTTCTTGTTCAAACAGTTTGGAGCTAACAACACAAAGCTGGCATGGATACTTAAAGACCCTTTCAGGATCCTTGACAGAAAAGCACTGAAGAGCCACCAAGCTACTCACTGCTTGTTAAATATGAGTTGTCCACATGAACAGAGCAAGGAGAAAATTAGCACTACACTGGGGCCTTCAGCAGACTTCGGATCTTCTGACTTTATTGGATGCTGTACATGAGCAGAGAAGAGAGCAAGCAGATGCAGGGGAGCAATCATTCTGAGAGACAACAAGGCAGAACTAGCAAACACCTTTCTTAAAGTCTAGGAGATTAAAAGAAAGAAAAGCAGCAAGGATCTCCTGACCACAATTAATTATTTGTCCAGAATAAAATGATTTGCACAAATCAGAGACAGTTTGGTTTGTGGTTTTATTTAGAATCCTCACATAGAAAGTTCAGCTCCCAGCTGGTGGCAGATGGGGTGAAAAGAACCCCTCTTTTTTTGTACTCCCACCTATCTAAAAAAATACAAACTCCCTTGCTATTACCTGGAAGTTCCTCACCAAAAGTCACATAAGAGCAAGGACCAAAACACCCAGACTGTGACAGAGGCTGGGAACCAAGACAACTGCAATGAACCACGTAAGCCCAACCATCAGAGACAAGCAGCAGGCAGTTTATTTCACAAGCTCTTCCCTCTTTTCAAGTAGATCCATAACTTGCTGACAAAACTTTTCTTTTTCCCTCTTCCTTATTTTTTTTTCTTCACCCATAGGCCCAAGCTGGATCAGGTCCCTTAGTGCTTAACAGGAAGGCTGACATAATTAAGGGGAGCCCCCATTTCCCCAAAGTAATCAACATCTAAACTGCATTTCTCAAGTTATAATCTCTCAGCATTATTTATAAGGCAAAGAAAACCATACTTGTACTATAATACAATATAGTTCTTTGTAAGAAATGTAACCTTTCCCTTTTATATTTTTCTTTCTTCAAATATGCAATAAAACATACACAAAATACTACATGGCATATGCCCCATTGGCAGGAATATTTTTTTAAGGATTATAAAGTGTCAAGACAAGGAACTCAAGATACATTAGTCATTTCTTTTAGAGGGACCATGCTTCACTAATACTGTCAAATCTGTTGATTAAGATGAAGAAAATCCATTGGAAATGCATTTTCAATGAGCATGAATGGCCTTGGTAAGTATCTTTTACACAAAAAAAAAAGAGAAACTGACAGGAATTTCTGCTAAGTTTCTGGCTGAGGAATACATTTTTCAACTAAACAGTGTTGTGTATTTTGTAATTTAAACTGTCAAAGTGGTGACAGTACAATTTGTCTGTACATAAAAAAATGATCCCTTTGATTAGGGGAGGAGAGCAAAGTGGGAGTTGTGTAGTCAAAGTGACAGTGGTCTGCATGGTATGGCAGTTATACATCATCCAAGGTGGTACTAGCAGTTCCTACTCTATTCTTTTACTAATTTCGATTTTTAAAGAGTTACACTAGTCGAGAAATGCAATCAAGTCATTCCTGCTGTCACAGCACACAGACCTATTGACTGCACAAATTAATTTATACAAGAGACTTACCACCTGGTCTCAGCATAACGCTCTCTCGTATATTTATACAGTACTTAAACATAGGAAACACAAAATCCTCATCTTGACTTCATTGTATAATCATAGTATGAATAGAAATGGGATAATGATCAAGTCCCTTTTTCTCCTTTCCAAAATTTCATTTCCTTCTTATATTGAGGCATAACATGCTCTGTCAGACAATGGAACTGCAACTACAGTACTTCCACTTGCTCTTGCACTGAAGTGGCTTTTGTAATTCAAACCATCTGTTTAAAATTATTTTATGTTCAACATCTTCACTGAGCATTTTAGGGATTATAATAACAAATGACATCTGCTTTAAATTTTAAATGTGGTTCAGCAAAGTACATCCAAACCTGAGGCAAAGAGCACAAAGAATATTTAATTTCATTTTAACATCATTTGATAAGCAAAATTACTCTGTTTGCATAGAATAGTGTCTTTTGCCAAAAAAGTCAATGGAGAAATTTACCATGGCCTTCAAGGAGCCAAGGAAATATCAAGTGTCCTAATATTGAATGTACTGCAAATCAGTTACCCCAATGTCAGCCTAAGCAATTTTGTCTGAATTATCCTCTAAACCTGGGAAATCATATCCACAAGTCTCCCAGGCACAAAACCACACATAAACCAACATTGACAACAGGATACCACTGACAAAAGCATGCTTCTTTAAGAAACAATGACTGCTTCAAGGCATGAAACAGGAAACAAGAGCATCACCCTTTGGTAACACTTGTTAGGCAAGTGGAAAAAAAACAGAGTAAAATTCAGCATTACGTCTGCCCAGTATGCAGGCAGCCAGAAATGTCGAACTCAGAAAAAGCAAAACCCAGCAACAATAAACCCTGTGTGGTTTTGCTGGGAATGAGCTATTTCACTGGGTAAAAGCATTTTGGGGGCCTATGCCTGTTTTCACAGGTATTTGCAAATCCGCTGGAGTATTTCTTGACTTCAGAGTCATTCAGCAATACTCCATCAGCAAGTTTTCTTCAAACACCACTGTTCTATAGCTTAACATCATATTTTCATCTCAATATGGACTGTTTAATTCTTTTGTGCTGCCAAAAGTGTCTTGCACTACTTTGGGCAGCTTCTCTATTCCTGCAGAAAAGAACGAATTTCTGTCATTGTTTTTTCTTTGCCCTGTTTGGAGATCTTGTAGACAGATATTTTTATATTACAAGTTTCACGGGTTATTTCTGGAGAAAGAACATCAGCCTGGGAGCATCTAACAAAACCCAATCCAGTAACTGCCGTGGCTGCTTGGGTCAAGGGGCAAGTGGCCTTTAAGAGAATGCAAGCTCATAGAAGACAGCTTGCCACAGCGCTCCCTCTCAATCCAAGGCTGAAAGCCCCCTGAGGCATTTTGAAAGATATTTGCAATAAAACTATGCAATAGAACACATGCACCAATAAAAGCAGCACAGTTCCTCCCTTTAGTAATAAAAGGGATAAGGATTAAACTCTTTAAAATCATACAGAAAATACGAAGGTCGCGCATAGGGGGAAAGGATGGAAAAAGAACAACTTTCTGCTGTGTTGAGCTAGCTTTGCAAAACCAGCTTGCAAATATATTCTGTATACACATACACACAAGAAAACACACTGTAAAAAAAACAAACAGTGCTTAAAATTTATTCCATAGAAGCTAGTATGAAGGAGGAAGGATTAAAAAAAAAGCTGACAGAAATTTGTTGTTTTTATTAAGTTACATCTTCTTACAGGTATCAACAATTACATATAAACAAGAATTACCTTAAATAATAACATCCTCATCTGTTGAATCATGCACATAAGCCTCTGAATGCCAATTTGCCAATAGCTTCATTTTGAAAGAAACAAAGGACTACAAGACAGCCTTCTAAGCAAACTGTTACACTCTCAATAGAAGAAATACAGAAGTCAAATAATTACTTTGTAGGTACCCATCCTTTCAAAAGCATTTTTCTAAAAACTAACAAACAAAAAGTACTTCAGAGCTTTTGAGTTCAAAAGTGCTATTATGCTAGCCAGCTGAATTGTAGCTTGTACATCTTTACCTACTCAACTTCACAGCAAAGTTGACACAGGTAGAAGGTAAGTTAAGTTGTCTACTGAGAAGAACTTCTTTAAAGCCCGAGATGAACACACCTACGGAAAGCAATCCTAATGTGAGGTGGGTTATATGACACTTTGTCCATGCTCACAGCTCAGAAGAGCAACCTGCAAACAATCAATTCTCTGTCTTTTTGCAGTACATGGCACTGCTGATTTAAAATGGAAGCTCCCCACCAGTCAAACCCATGTGGCAAAAAAAAAAAATAAATGGCAATAGCCTTATTGTAGGAAAAAAGCTAAGAGCACAAGAAAAAAAAATTGTTAGACAAAGACCCAGAAGCCTGGAGAACACAGACAAGCAGCATCTCTCCAGTTGTCATATTACACATTCCCATTACAAACAGCGAATTGTGTAGCTTCTTGATCTCTCTGCTGGCAAAAGAAGGGAGCAATAAACACTGGTAAGCAGAAGATTCCGAAGAGATGACAATTACTATTGAGACAGGCTCCAAAAACAGTTTCACGTCAAGAATACAAAAGCAAAGTGTACCTATCTTGGCAACCACCCACAGGGAGGACACAGCTACCTACTTTTGAGATGACAGAAAAAGTCTATTATTCACTTTTGTGTAGCAGTTATTCACCTGTACCCTATCATCTATAGAAACTTGTTTGTGATTAAAAGCATGTTTTCCAAAATACTTAAGAACAGCAAGGCAAATATATTTTATGAGGTATTTTACACAAAAATGACTGCCACGGGAGTAGCAGTTAAAAGAACAAGAGGTCTTCACAGTCACAAATTGTGCAAGGGAAACGAAGCCAGTACAGCTGCAGAGAGCTCTCCTGTCCTCCTCTGCTCCTGACCACTTATTCCCATGCAAAACCACTTCCTTGGGCTGGCACAGCCAGAACAGAAGTAGAACTGCATGGTCAAGCAGACCAGAGAATGAATTCAACTGAAAATAACATCAGGAAAAAAAAAAGTAAGGAAAAGATAACTGTGCTGCAGTTTATTTCCCCAGTCTAATTCCCAAAACAAACCTCTGCATTGGCATCAGGAACAGGACTTGCATCTCCTCCCAACAACAGTGCTAGCTCAGCATGCTTAAAGCACGTCCTCAGACTCCTACTTTGTTCTCTGAAGCCTGCATCTCATAATAGTTGTATTCCTTCCACTGACACCACAGTTTATTGTATGACCCCCTCCTGAACCGGTTCCTTTGAGTCAGTCTCAAATCTCTCTTATCCTATTTCCCCCTTATATTTGAACATGACTGAAGAACAATAGACTGTATAAGGAAAATATAAGTTTGGGGTTTTTTTTTAGAAGTGTGCAAATACTAAATTGAAGAAGAATAAGGTGAAGCAGGTGACACTCAAAAGCACAGAGCAGCAGCGTGGAGTCAGCATAGCAACATCTCTGTACGTTGGCTCATGCTTCTACAGTGATAGGAATAAATAAGATCTTTTCAACGTCAAGTCATTATTGTCTTCACTTCCACAATGCTTCGATAGAAGACACCTTAAAGAATTCAGGCAAAACAACTCTTCATTTTAATTTAGTACCTTTAGACCTCAGAACTCGAGAATGACTTTACTATGATTGTTTTCATATTTTACTTCAGTGCACTTCCCCATCTACACCATCCTTCACTGTGGTGAGGGACATAGTAAGGCAAGCCATCTTAGAGTGGTCTGATATTCTCTGCAACAGCTTGCTGGGCAGCCTGCAGTTCCAGGAAACACACTCCATCTTCCAGACCAGGGTGAACAAAGCCCAAGCAATTCAATACTCTAGTGTTTGTGGTGTCATAAAAGGTCATATCTTTTATTCCTAAATTATGTCTCCTCACTCAACTGTAACAGCATTTCTTTCCCTCTATTCATTCTCACAAAAACACAACACACACATCATGAAGCTTGAACAAGTTTTCTAAATTACTTCTTCGGACCTGAGTGCGTTTGCTCACTGTATGTTTGATGGTAGGCTTCCAAATATCCACTGTTCACAGTCATGCTTCAAAACAACAGTTTTAGAGGTAGAAAACCACAGCCAAACTTTGATTCAAAGGGATTTTGGAAATTTGTTTATTTTAATTCAGGTTTTCATCTGACTTCAGGGGACATCGTCGCATTTTTAGGGAGGCTGAAAGTATTTCCAAGTATTTCCGCTTCACACTGCTGGACTACTTCAAATCCCAACTTAACAAACTATGATCATATGTTTAAGTTCATAAACTTTGAAGCATTAGCTCAAGATCTAATGCTCCTACCAAAATCAACATATTAAAACCAAAGACTTAGTTTTTTCTACTTGTTTTCCATTTCAAGAATCATAAGTTTAAAATTTCATGAACAAACATGTATAGACTGAAAAAAAATATTTATATGCCACCACCTCCAATAAACTCTTTAGATTTTTTTTTCTACAAGACCCTTTTATTTTGGATACTTAGCTTGACAGACCCATTTTTAGAAATCAAGCTGAGATGTATTAAGGTATGCTGTTCTTCAGATACAGAACTCGAAGAAAAAAGGAAAGGAAAGAAGAAAGGTAAGGAAGGAAACACTCATTCCAGTAAGAGACAAAGCAGCTTGATGAATAATCTGCCTCTCAGAATGAGTACCAAATAAATTACAAATATTAATTTGTAGCTGTTTCACTCAAGTAGACCTATAGAATGGTTCATTTCCAAAACTTATCTTTTTCTGCCTCGCATATCCTCCAAGGTACTACACTTTCCCCATCATGTTTTCTTCTTTTCAGGTCTCTCAAAACAATACCCCTTTGGTATATCACAAGAAACTGGTTTTAAGCATGTTTTAAGCACATTCCTCTCCCTACATTCTTCAGCTCCAGCATACATATTTCACCCATGTTAACTTCATCCTAGCCATCCATAAATTATTTCAGAGCAACTGAGTGACATCTGTAAATAATTTAGTCAGTTCCATAAACCAAACAAATCTCTTTTGAAGTACCGAAACAGAGGAATACTTTTCTATTATTTTAAGTGAGGAAAGGGATGAAAAAAAATTAGTCTTTACTGTAACAGCACAAAGCAGTCGGCTGAAATTAATCTCTTAAAAGAAAGGCAGAACTTAGGGCTTGAACTACCTTCAAATTTCGTCACGTGTAAACATTGCCGATGGCCACTAGAGGCTGCTACAGGACATCAGTAAGTTTTTTCTCTCCATTTTAAGGAAGAGACAGAACACCGGTGTACCAACCTTTATCAAGTTCATACTGCACATGCTCTCGCTCTACAGGAAGGAAAGGAAAAAGCACAAGAGTTCTTTTATGGTTTCTAACTCCACTGGAGCAGCAAAACAGTAAAATTTTTTCGGTTTTTATTTTTATCGTGGTCCTAATAGAATTTTAAAGCACTTTCAATATACCACCATTTTACACTACGCTACAACCAGTCCACACTCCATTACTTACTCTCTTTTTGTATATCAACAACCTAAAACAGTTAGTAAAAAAACACCTCACAGTTTATTGTAAGACAGAATGCAACACTGTTACCCTATTTACAAAAATGTTTGCAAATTAAAAACAGAAGGAAAGCACCAGTCTTTTACAGCATACTACCACAACACAAGTGGTTTGCTATCATAGTACTGAATATTGCTACTAGATCTGTATCACAGGAAAATGTTGCCATTTTATTAAAAAGAGTTCAATCCCAATTTTGCCCTTGGTAAGACAAATAACTCCCAAGCAGGTCACCTTTACACAGAGCTGCTGTTAGTGGAAAAGAAACATCAGTTTGAAAGAAACAGAACAGAAACCAACACTGACCGTTCTGCGTTGTCTCTAGCGAGCTAATCTTCCTTCAGTAACAAACACTAAACAAACAGTACCTGTTACTAATTCTGGCTTCAAACTTTAACACAGAAACAGCTTCACATTATCTTTTTAGCAGCAACAGGATCACACTTAATGCAGCTTATTACCACCCCTCTCGGCACCCTCCCCAATTCCAGGCCTATGGGGCATACCTAACGCCCGACAACAGCTCAGGGCCATCGGGGGTGCGGGGCCCAGGCCTCGCAACCACCCGCCCGGCCCACGGGTCCTCGCAAGGGGTTAGCTGACAGGTGCCTTAGGGCCCTGGCCCAAGGCCGGGCATTTAAGTCCAGTCCTTCACCACAGCAACATCCTTAGGCCATCGGCCGGGCCACTACCGGGATAGCCCACAGACCAGCCAGGGCTCTCTAGAGGCCAGGACACCCAGGCCCCCATCCAACCCACAACAGGGACCCAGCCCCGAAGACACGACCCGGACCCAGCCGCCCCTACTTCTCCCCCGACCCCAGGAAGCACTCAGTGCGCACGCGCCAAGACTCACTCATCTCTCCCGCCGGCAGCTTCCACTTCCGCTTCTGCCGGGCACTTCCAGCTTCCCGGCCACGCCCCTCTCCCCGCCCAGGCGTCGCCCCTCGCAAAGGCCCCGCCCCTGTTCCTCAGGCCCCGCCCCCAACCCCTTCTCCCGCGCGGAGGGGGCGGGGCCCGATTCCTGGAGGGGCGAGGCCTGGGCGCCGGCTCGCAGTAGGCCGAGGGGAGGTCTCGCGAGAGTTGGGATCCGGAAGTGGTAGTGGGGCCGGTGGGAGGTGGCTGAGGAGGTGGTGGCAGCGGGTGGGAGTTGGTGTTGCCGCTGTCGGCAGCGGCCGCCGCAGCGGAGGGGGCTGGCAGCGGCCCTGGCTCTGCCAGAGGCGACGGTTTACGGCAGGTTTTGTCGAGGTAGCGCCTTGGCAACGGTCGCGCCGCGTCGGGTTATAAGATGGCGGCGGCGGGCGGGGGCAGCAGTGTGAACCCCTTCCTCAGCGACTCTGAGGAGGACGAGCCCGAGGAGTCTAGGCCTGGCGGCGGTGGCAGCAGCAGCAGTAACGAGCCGGTCGGGCCGGCGTACCCGCAGCAGCATCGAGAGCCGGTGGCAGCGGCGGAGAGCCCCGACGAGCTGCCGGGTTTGCGTGTGGCAGCGCCGGGTGATGCTGGCGGCGGTGCGGGGGCGGGCGGCGGGGCCGGCGCGTCGGAGCCGCCGCGGGTGTCGATGGACGCGATAGCGGCGCAGCTTCTGCGGGACCAGTTCTTGCTGACGGCGCTGGAGCTGCACACGGAGCTGCTGGAGGGCGGCCGGGAGCTGCCCCGGCTCCGCGATTTCTTCTCCAACCCGGGCAACTTCGAGCGGCAGAGCGGCACGCCGCCCGCCAGTGGGGCCCTGGGCGGCTTGGGCGGCAGCGTGCTCGGGGGAGCAGGCGGCAGGGAGCCCGGGTCCGGGCAGCTCAGTAAGTGGCTCGGGAGAAGAGGAGAGGATCGGGTCCGGGGGGCGCTCTAGGGAGCGGTCGCAGCCGGGGCTGGGGTGAGGGTGGCTGATGGTGCGGCCCTTGCCGGTGCGGGTGGCTACGGAAGCTGGGCGGCCGGGGGAAGACGTTTTGCATTGTTTCTTGTTGTCTGTAATCTGTGTGTGGGGCTGGGAGTGGCTGTAGGAGAGGAGCAGCCGGGGGCTGAGAAGATGGGGATGCTAGGACAGGTGATGCCCTGGTCCTGCTCACATACCTTCTCGAGCCTCAGCTTTCCTGTGAAGGTCATGCGTATGCCAAGTGTGGAAGAAATGTGAGGGATGGACATTTCAGCCTTAATTTTTAACTATCTTGGGATTTCTCTTGCCTACTTTAGTGCCTGCTTTCAAGAGATGTTATATATTGATGGGAGAAAGAGTTGGGTGTTACGCCATTACGCCATGGTTGCTACATTTAAAGTCTAAAAATTGTCAAAAAAGGGGCATCAGGAGCCAGTATGTTATTTCTGCTGATGCATGGGAATGGCTAAGTCATCCAAGGATAAGTCTGAGTTTCAGAGGTCATGCACAACTAATACAATGTTTTCTATAATTAATCCAGGCATGTTTATCAAGTTCCCATAGTCTTTGGCTAACCAGTCTGGGATTTGGAGTTGGGGAGTCCTAAATATACTGGGCCTAGTGTAGCTTTTGGGAAGAAAAAGTGGTGCAGGTAGCTGGCATTAAAAGCTTTTGAGTTTTAATAGTGGAGCAGATAGCTTAGAATAAAATCACTGGTGTTTCTTACCAAAGTTACTGTCAAGAAATGTAGAGTTCTAAGAAGGAGGTGGCTTGTGGAAGTGGCTTTGAGAGAGAAAAGCTGCCCAGCCAGTTGACTTTTGAGGACTTAACGAGAACCCATGGGAAGGTATTGAAATGAAAGGAGCTGTGGTTAGTAGACAGTTGAAAGATTTATGTGTATTCTAGGATGCCTAAAGGTATTCTGTAAATAGTCCCATATTTTTGTTTGTTTTGTAAAAAGTTACAAATATATGTAGTTAGACTTGAAATTTGGAAATAACCAATAGTATCTAGATGACTGGGGTAATAGGAGACATCTAAACTTTCAACTTGTTACTACTTTTCAAAATCTTTTTAAAACAGTATGGTTTTGTTTTAAATTCATGATGTGTTGTTTATATTCTGGTTATCTTGTTTATGAATCCTTAGAATATCATATTTGGTTTTGTCCAACTGAGAGCTTCAGAGTGGTCTGCTTCATGAGAAGATTGGTGAATGTTGGAAAAACCTGTGCTTCAAGGCTTCAAACTGATACAAATTTCTGTTTCATTAAAAGCAGCTTCCTTGGGAATTCCAGTCAATTAAACCAATTGATTAAACATTCACTTTTCTTTGTTAACATGATATGTTGTTTCCAGTTATTGATAATGTGCATACTCTAGTAGGATTAGAAAACGAGCAGCCTATGTAACATTGGTGTTATGCATGCAAAAAAAAAGTTCTCATAATTCTAGAGCAATGTACACTTAGTTGAGAACGTCTTAATGATTATTGTTCTCACCTGCTGAATGATAGATGTCTGTGGGACATCACTGTTAAAAAAGAGGGGGAGGACGGAGAGAGGACAAACTTATTTTGGAGCATTTTAATAATACTGAGGTGTGCTAAAAATAAGTTTCACGCTAGACCTCAGGTTAAAGGTTAAGTGTCTTGAAGTCTGATATCTCTAACAGGTTAGAGTGTGCTTTCTGGAGGATTTTTTTTACCTCAACAATGATTCAAAATGCATTTTGCACTGAGTGGTATTGGAAGGTGACAGATACAGAACAATGAAAAAAATGTATTTTTACATTTGCCTATTGCCTATGAGACTTTCTGGAGTCTAGCATTGAGCAAGCGTTGTGACAGTGCTGTTCAGCCTCTCTCTGGTTAATGTCAACAAGAGCTGATAGTCTCATACCTCTGAATGTATGCCAGTTTCCAAACGCCCAGAAATTGCAGAAGACTCTGATGGGCTGAACTTTACATGGGCTTTGCAAGAGTTCTTTTCACTTCCCTCTTAAGCATCTGGTATTATTGCTTTTAGGTAGAGAACTAAGCCACAGGTCGGATCCAGCAGTAAGTCTGAATAGTGTCCTAAGTTTTTGTTGAGAGGTCCAGTCTGTTGTGCCCACTTTTGTGGATCCTCACACGGAGACTGCAGAGAATGTATGTGAGAGTAGTTGCAAGTACCTTCTCAGGCTTTAACATGCCAAAAGGTATTTGAGAATAAACCAGTCGTTTTCTTCATATAAGCTACTGATGTAGAAAATAGTGGAGTTTGGCATGATTGTCATTTCAAGGTCACTTGAGTTTTTATGCTTCAGTGAAAAAAAAAAAAATCACATGGTCAGATTAAAAGAAAAACCATAAAAAACCCTATTTAATTTCTGTTTAGATATCTAAAATCAGAACTTGTTCTCAGCACTAGCTTTGCACCTGCTCCTCCCTGCTCCCAAGTTAGATGAATTTCTATGGTTTTACACTGAGGTTTTTGATAATTTGAGTGGATGCAGAAAAAGTGAGACTGGCAATTCTTACTGAATGTGAAGTATGTTTGGAATGCTGCCTGAGGATTTCCATGGAGCAATGGAAAGCTTCATACTGTGCGTTCCTATATGGAATGCGAGAATTTCAGCACAAGTGTTCATTGGCACTTCTCAGGATCCTTTTAGGCAAGCTAAAATACAAGTGTGTGCTGGAATTTCTTTCAATTTTTTTTTCTTATCTTTTGCTTTATAGATTGCTATAAAGAGATTTTAATGAAGTATCGTAGGATTGGAACAACTAGCATCATGTGGTCAGTTAGTGACTTAGCTGTTTTGTCTTTGAAGCATGCTTCAGAGCACTTGGTTCCAAAAGCAAATGATAGTCAGATGACTGGGATTTCTTAGTTTTTTGCAAAAACACCCTTCTATTTTCCAGCAGCAGTGATGTCACAGCTGTGAACAGAGATTGTTATATTGTAATGAAAAATATGGAAAAGTATGTTGTGTCTAGCAACTTTGCGTTTCTAGTTTGAAGCAAATTCACTTTGTGAAGGAGTGAACACTGTTCCTTTAGATGCACAGCCCTTGTGTACAGTCAGCTTTCACATCCTGTATCTCTGCTAGATCCTCCCAAACTTCTGCGACATCTTCCATTGATTTTTCAATAGCATTAGTTCCACATTTGCTAGACTATTTTGATACCACTTTTCTCATGCTATTCATGCAAGTGGTATGGTTCAGAAGTCCCTCTTTCATAGAGTGTTCCAGATTTTTTTACAAGGCTCTGGTTAGCACCTGTGTATTAAATTTAAATTTGTATCCCCTTTCCCATCATCTTTCCATAAGAAAGTACAGTACAAATTGAGACATTTGACATATAAAAATAAAACTGTGGCTTAAATGTTTCATCCTTGTTCCTGAATATCAAATGTTTTCCCGCATATACCTGTGACCATAATTCAAGCTTGTACATCGTGGGTGAACAAACCTTTTTTAAAGTGATTGGTATGATTCCTTTTGATTACTGTGCAAGTTGAATGCCCTTTCCTGAAGTGATGAAGCTTACACTGTTAAAACTAGCATTAGTCTTAAAATCTACTATTTTTTCTTTAAATTTTTTCTTTTTCTACAAAAGCTCAACATTCTCAAAATTTGAAACCACTTTAATGAAAATCATAAAGAAGTAGTTTGAATATTTGTGTAACATGTATGTTTTTCTGGAGATGATTAGTTTCTAGTTATTTCCTAAATAAAGTTGTTTGTAACTTTCTGGGGGCTTGATTCCAGTTATATTAAACTAATCTGCGAGTATAAAACTGTAAAGTATTGCTGCTTCTTTGTAGTAAGTTCTTTTCTTTTTTTGCTATTTGGGATTCTTTTTGTTTGTTTGTTTGAGATATTGTGAAGTATCTCTCTGGTTTTCCTTGTAGCCTTTGAAATTCAGATGGGTCCTACTGGAAAAAGCCATGTGGGAAGAGAGTATTGATTATGCCTTTGTGAGAAAAGGGTGTCTTGGGAACAGCTCTCAGTCCTGAGTTACAAACATTGTGAGGATGTGCAGGCCTTTGTCGTGGTGAGTGCTTCACCAGACTTTTGTTTTGCATGGGTATATAGCAGAACTGGGCTGCCTCAAAACAGCTCATTATATCTCAAATATAGATACCATTTAAATGGTGGTCTAAACAAGATAGCAAAGTGGGAAGAAGACAAATAACTTCGGTTACTCTGATGACTGGTTCTTTGTTGTCACCATTTGGGATGTAACGGTAGATAGCTGAGAAGACAGGTTCGTCCCCGTAAGTGTATAACTACACAAAGAAATAAAGAGATAAGGGAGCATGAGATAAGCATGACATGGATGGGCAAAGGACAGACCAGTAGCCACTAGTACTAGGCAGGTATATATCAAATTGTCACTGAGGAGCATCTATCCACTTTATATTTTACCTTCTGTAACTTATTTGTGTGTTCTTATTCTCTTAGGATATTTACAGATACGCTCTGGGGATTTTAGCTGCTTTAGTCCTGACTTTCTGTTCTGTTCCTGAGCCAGAGTTACTGTTACTTTTCTGCTTTTTGGAAGGCAGAAGTGAACCTCTATATATAGGCACTGTTGCTAGTTCAGTTACGTGTGTGTTTAACCATGACTTGGTTGAAAGCCTCAGCAAAGCATGCTTCCTTCTGACAGTTTTGCTGTTAGGGAAAGGAGAGAGTTATTTTTGGGGGGTGGGAGGAGAGAAGAAGGGAAACAGCAATAAGATTATCTAGAGCTTTGGATTTCAGAACCAACCATTGGAAGCTTCTTTAAGCTCCCCTGTACATAATTTCAATTCTGTTTAAGTTATATTGAGCTTTCTGTAGCTTTTCTTTCTCTGAGAATTATCTTTTTCTTGACTCAATATGTGACTTGTGACTTCTGTTCAGCTGAGAGAGCGCTTGCTGGAAGTTTCATATGAGATTGATTACCTGATATAGAAAGATTTGTCTAGTATTTGCAAGCAAGTCATGATCTTGGAACTATCATGTATCAAGGTATCAGCTGTGTTGGTTTTCTAGTGTATTGTAAAGATGCAGGTTTGAGAAGCTGGGTTGAATTCTCCTCCAGTGTAGGCTAAAACTTTGAGTGATTCAGTAAAGCTTGTAGGCCCTCTATTTTTATTTATGATGCACATGCATAAGAGGTGGCTCAAGGTATTTTGAGTTTGTTGGATGAAAAGTTAAAAAAAATTCTAAAGTTTTTTTTTTTTTAAACCAAGCTGAAAAAGCCCTTGAGAAATACTCTTTCCCCTGGCATACTGTAGGGGAGAGGCAATTTACTTCCTTCCTGCAGCATGATGGTGATGCAACTTTCCTGTTGAATTGAAGGAAATACTGTTACGTAAAATCTCACAGAATTAGATTTATATATAACAAGTACTTTGTGATATTGATTTGATGTTGGAGGGCAGAGCGAGCTATCAGTTGTTGTCTCATTTAACAAAACTGTTGGAGTAAGAAATCATGGCAAAAATAATCAAAGAATCACAGCATAGTTGAGGTGGTAGGGGGCCTCCGGAGGTCATCATCTGGTCCAATCCCCTGGCTCCAGCAGGAACACCTACAGCCAGTTGCCCAGGACCATGTCCAGATGGCTTTTAAATATCTCTGAGGATGGAGACTCCACCACCTCTCTGAGCAACCTGTGCCAGTGCTCAGTCACCCTGAAAAAGTATTTCTTGATCTTCAGAGTGAACCTCCTGTTTGTGTCCATTGCCTCTGATTGTGTCCCTGGGCACCACTGAGAAGAGCTTGACTCCATCCTTTTTGCACCCTCCCTTCAGGTGTTTATATACATGGATGAGGTGCCTCCTGAGCCTGCTCTTCAGGCTGAACAGCCCCAGCTCTCTCAGCACTTTCTCAAAGGAGAGATGCTTTGGTCTCCAGTTGCTAGGTTTTAATTTTATTTTTTCTAATTCTTTATAGAATCCATATGGACACACATTGTTAAAACTTTGCTGGAAAGTTTACTACTGGCCTGAGATAAATGTAGAAATTAGGGAAAGGAGAACATATTAGAATTGAAATATGAAGAAAACAGAGTGAATACAATGCTTGAGAATTAAGATGGGTATTACCTATACACTTCAGATAGTCACTCAGCTCAAACAGCCTTTTAAGGGCTAGATTGATATAATTTTTCTTGATGTAAGATAGTGTAACAGAAACTGGGTAACTGCGGTGAATGGCAAAATCCTAGTAATGCAAGGTAATTGGTACACTTTGGGAAATGCAGTGCTGCAATGTTGCGCATATGGAGTTAATTTGATGCTGTTGATGCTTTCTGATTCCTGTTGAGGCCAGCTGGGATCTTGAGCTGGAAGAAGTACCTCTGTGCCATGCTTCTCCCTTAGCTTTTTCATTTTGGGAAGCTCTGGTAGCTCAAGCACACTGCAGCACATAATGTAGGGAGCCAGGCTTGGTTAGATGCTTTCCTCAAGGTCGTATGTCCCTGGACTTATCAGCGTTCACTGCAGCAACATTCAAATGGCT
This sequence comes from Gallinago jamesoni, assembly GCA_025769975.1. Taxonomy (NCBI): domain Eukaryota; kingdom Metazoa; phylum Chordata; class Aves; order Charadriiformes; family Scolopacidae; genus Gallinago; species Gallinago jamesoni. Next base: position 69,941,567 of record JAOQGH010000012.1, on the reverse strand, counting down.
TTATGCAGGGCGGGGTTAATTCTGTTAGACTCAACTAATTTGGATGCTGCCTGAGACTGTGTATGCAGCAACACCTTGCCTCCCCACCCCCCCCCCACCAGTGTTTGTTATTGGTATGGCTGTCTGTGAGATCAGCTCAGGTGACTCTCTATCTATATCTTAACCCAGTTCAGTTACTTGTGTGTTATTTCTGTGCTCAGATGTAAAATCCGTTTATTTTCTATTTGTAATTTCATTTTTATGAGCTCTGCTATATTCCTGTCATGGTAGTGAGCGCTATATCTTCCTACTGCAATGTATCTGCAAAGTAGTTGTTTTACATGTCTGGTGATTGATTAATTTTTTTTTTCTGCTGTTCTTGGATGACACACACAGGTTTCTTTTCTACAAGTAGCTTTAGGGTTTTACCCTCATATAGATTCTATGATTTTTCATAGCTTGTTAATAATACACAGTAGGAAAAAAATGTACCTGCAATCTGGTTTGCATTGCCCATCGTGGACTAGTATTATCATCTTGAATGCCTGTTTTAGGTAATTTGTAAGTGGATTGCTCAGACAGCTTTAAAGTTAATTTTATTCTAGTAGTTTTACTTAAGTTGGTTTCCTCTTCATTTGGTGATCTTCTAAGAACATACCAAATTTGAGAATTCAGCAGGTCTTATTGAGTAAGAACACCTGGAAGAGAGCAAAAGAAGCACTTGCAGTTGCAAAGCAAGGTTGATAGGTGCTTACAATTTAGTGCCTGATGCAATGAATTACTTTAAGGTTCTTAGTTTCATCTCAGAGTTATCGTGGTGATGTGGAATGTGTTGATCTGGTAAAATTTACTCTGCAAGTTCAAATTGGTAAAAAAACCTGATAACTGATCTGGCATAAAAACCTTTATGTAAGAAACAGAGTTATGTATTTGCTGCCACGGATCAAGTTTGCTTTGCTGGCTGATGCAGCATTGGGAAGCTTGGAGCAAGTTGAAACATACCAGGAGTTTTAGATGCAGCAGCCATTTAAGGCTTCTGAAAGCAGTATTGCTCCACAGTTGTGGATGAAATTTGCTAAGGCTTAAAGAAATTTGTGGTATCATTTATGGGGAATTAAATAGTTTAATTCATTTGTTCATATGTATTGCACAACGCATTGTACAATGTATCTATTTCAATTGCTACATAATGGAGACATACACACAAGCTATGAACTGATGATCACTTTTTAAAGTGTTAATGATGTCTGATTCTTTAATTTAATGTAGAAAGGAGTCCACTAAAGCTCGTCAGGTTTCTGCATTATTCCACATCTTCTCTAAGTGCTATCCCTTTGCCAGCTGGTTTGTTCACATTATGCATATGTGCAGTTCTGTACTAATAAGAGGCTTAAGCATGTGCAAGTAAATGCAAGAGGAACTTTATTCTTTCTCCCAGGTAGTCTCTGTCCCTGGTTTCCTTGGCCTGTTTCCTGCTGTTTTTGCCTGTGCTATTGTGCAGGGCAGCTGAAAGTGCAAGTTATTGAAGGACATGCTTTTACAGAGCAGTATCTCTAGAAGAGAGCAGGCCATCTCTCGCGTGGCTGGAAGGGCTGGTTTACTCTAGGCCTTGAATATTTAAGGTAGGTAAAATACCTAGTCTGCTGACTTCTCTGCCACCAACAGAAATGGCTTCAAAATATATATTCATACACTTGCATTTCCTTAGGACTGAACTTCAGTTCTTTTTTTGTACCTGTAGCACAGAGAATAAAGGAAAAGTGAAAGACCCGAGTAGTTCCTAAGGAAACTACTCAATTGCAATCTGTTATCAGAGCACTTGCTGGTTTACCTGCATCTCTTTGAACTTAAAAATTAGGTTGGATGTCCTAAAGGTAAATATAAGCTGTACCCTATGAAATATGTTGTACGCTTCTCCTTTTCAGATGTATATTAAGTTTTTTTCTAACCTTTGATTACAGACCCCTTAAAAAGTTTGTCTTGATCTCCTTATTACATAGTTTTCTTCTGGATGGAAAATTTTCTAGCAGAGTCCTCCTTGTGAAAAGGGTTCTATGTGTGTATTGGGAGGAGGGATAGCTTAACTCGCAACAATAGCACAACTCACCAGGAGAAACTTCTGTGTATTTTTTGAAGTTACATGGAACTACATCTCTTGTTACCTTAATGCTTGCCTTAGTAATAGTCCATGGGTTGTAGGCTAAAAAATATTGCAGTAGGGGGCTTTTTTAGCTTCTCACTTTTTGTGGATATTTTAGAATTCGAAAAGTTTGAATTGGAATTCTCTCAGGTACAGCTGCAATTACATGGTTTTCTGACATTTAGAATCCCCAAGTACTTTTGTAGAAGGTAGTTCATAATATTTGCAATCTAATTTACTGCTGTATAGTAAAGTGTAGTGTGTCTGTTGGTTGACAGACATGCTTTTTTTTTAATTCATAAGAAAACTAAACCTTGGCAATTGTAATAATTTTGTTCTACAAAACAGATTTTCAATAAGTTCAAGAATGAAGTACATTTTATTTCTACAACTGCAGAGAATTGCATCCTGGAGTCCTATTGTTTGGTTTTTTTTCCTTTTTTTAGAAGTAGCCATTAAGATGATGACACAGGGAATAGTTGTTGATGCCCTCAAGTCATTCACTTATGCAACTTTCAATGTCTGTTCTTATTCGGGAGGAGCTACAAGGCATTAACCTGAGATGATTTATAAGTAGTGTTATACCTAAGACTGAAACGAGAGATCTTGTTAAGGTTTCTCCCTAGTGAAATCCTATTTAGTGAAACTTTGATTTCCTAAAGAGAGTGTATTATTATCAAATAAAATTACTTCTGGTGGACTGAGTTACTTGTGAAAGACTTCTAACACCAGTGTTAAAGCATTTTAGTTTTCCCTAAAGTAAAAAAAAAAAAGGCAGCTCTACCTGATATTCAGAATCCTCTATATAAATCTTTTGTTGTGTCTAGTAGCATGAACAATGTTCCACAGCAGTTTCTTCAAAGCCTGTGGTATGGTGGTATGTTGCATGTTCCTGTTTGGTAAGGCTACAGTAGGTGGTTCTATAAGTAGAACTATATTAAACAATTGAGTATAGTGTCTTCAAAGAGTGGGTTTTGTTTTCTTTTTTTGAAATGCAAAGTAGTGGTTTTTTTTTCTTTTCCAAATAATGATATGCAAGGGTGGACTCCTGAAGAGCCTAAATGATGGTTCTTTAATAGCACGATAAGCGTAAGTTATTAGCCAGACTAGTGGATTTCGGACTTTTACTATCTTAAAAAAAGGTTGTATCTTCATATGCTATGTGTGAGCTGTCTGCCTGCAACCGTTTCTTGCTACTGTATCATTCATGTAAAGCCTGGTTTAAACTGGAAAGGATTTTTTTTTTATGGAATATCCAGTGGAAAGCTGTTTTGATCTGGATTGGGAAGGATGCTACTTTCCACTGCATCTTGGTCCATATGGTTACTAATCAAACCCAAATTTCCAGTAGCCAGTTATTTCTCAGATCAGGTTAAAATGTGGTTAGCCAGCTCTTTTGTTCATCACATACACAGCTACAGTCTTTTTTTCAGGGTTACAGATAATTTTCAGTACAAGTGAACACATAGTTAGAGATGCAAAGTGGATTTGTCTTATACAGGCATAGTATTGTTATTGCTTCTTGAATTTAAAGGACAAAGATGGAGTTCTTGGTCTGCGTGCTCCATTTAGTTAATCATTAGTATATCATGATATGACTTCCTGTGATCTTATAGAAAATCTGACAACTTACCGGCTGCTTTACCAGCTAGTAATTTTAAAAATCAATTTAGATATTTGCTAAGTACATGCAAATACCTTCTAAAACATTTGTTGACATTTTTTACTTTTTCTTTCATGATCCTTTCTATCAAGAAGTAGTATCGCTTGGTTTGGCTATATTTTTAGCTGATTTACAATGTTATGTTCATGTAAAAAGTATTCAATAACATATTTTTGTAGAAGATCCCAACTTATATCTGCTTAACATACTGTGAAACTATGGCTAATATGATCCATCTTGGTGTCTCTTTAGATAAGCTGGTAAAAAACTTTTTTATTTTACCATCAGAGTGAATAAAATTTAACCTCTTTCCTGCTATATGTGACAATGAAAGGGAATGTATCACTTTGTTTTGAGATTTTTTTTTTTTTTTTACATTATCCTCCTTATAGTTGTACTCAAATTTCAGTGAAAGAGCTGAATATGCCTAGGGAGCAAAAGCTGTCACCAGAAATGTGCATGTCATACAGGTGGCAGTTCTGGGAATGAGAAAGGATTAAAATTCCTTTCCTCTAGAATGAAGCAATATTTTCAAAGATTGTGTAAGGTAATAAGCAAAACATGGTGCTGAACCTGATCTTTAACTTCACAAATGAAATTAAAGCCATTGCATTTTTCAACAATTGATTTAAAAAATTTCGCAGCTTTGAGTGTCAAATATGAATTTGAACTTTATTACTTTATTGATCCTTTCCCAGTGGCAGAGGTAAGAGACAAGAACTGTATACAGACTCTTGTTTAATATTCCAGTCGATTTCCTGGCATTTCACCAGTATGAACTATGAAAAGCCTAAGCCTATTTTACTTGTTTTCTGTGCACATGTGGCGTTCTCTTGTTCCATATTCCATGTTGCATCTTCCAATAATGCTTTCTGGAGTTGTTTATAACCTTGTCAAAAGTGTTCTTGGTAGGTTTCTTTACCATTTCTGAAACATTAAACTGACAGCAATTACTTTTTCACTATTCACTAGGAAAGCTAAGCTTTTAGCAAAAGGGAATTGCTGATTAGAAAGAAAAGTGTGTTCATTCAGAATACTAGAGAAAGAAATACAAAATCCATCCACAAAAGACTGTTAGTAGGAATGAACATATCATGACAGCAAAATGGCTTCCCACTGCTGTGTCACAATGGGTTTTTTTTCTAAAAAAGAAACAGAATTCAGCCCAAGCATACTTCTCTTCTTGAGCGGTTTCCCCCTTCAAGATTCTGCTTTGTTTAATTTTTGCCAGATAACTTAAACCTAAGATTTCTATTTTTCATCAAAAAACAGGTGAAGAAATACAAGTTTTCCTTAAAAAAATTAATTGATTTTTTTCTTTTCTTCTTTCAGTCCAGATAGTAGTCCTCTTTTGTGAATGCTTTAGTTAAAATACTTCCACTCAGTGTACTGGAATACAACTGTCTGTACCTGAGAAAAATGGTGATGTTTCACATTCCTCAGGTGAGCTATGTGGGTGAGCACAGCCCTTCCCTTGCCGACTCCTCTCCTTCAAACTTCCTACTGCTTTTCCTGGTGAAGGAGGCTGTTGCGTTGCTGGCAGGGAGGTACCAGTTTCACCCTCTGATCTGTTGCTGAGCAGGCACATCCTTTACGGAAGTGTGAAATTTGAGGCTGTAAGATGCTAATCCATAATTTTTTGGATGATGGCATTGGTCTTAGGAGTTAAACCTCCGCTGATGACTGCCTATGAAGACGGGTAAGGAGTGAGAAGACAGATACTGTTACTCCCACGGTAAATTTTAGGGAGGTGAAGCAATGAAGTCAAACAGACTTTGCTGTTGATGATATATCTGGCAGGCTTCCTGGCTCTTGCGAGCCTGATGGATATTTTCAATTAACTGTGTCATTTGGCTTTCTCTTCTCACCTTATCTCAGGTGATCCTGTGGCTGATACCTAAGTTGGCTCTATCAGAAATCCCTCTTTGCTGTTTAAACTCACTGTCTAAGTTCCTGTGTGGCACTTACCTCTGTTTCTTGAGAACCTTCAATATGTTGTACAATTAACAGCTCTAAAATTGACTTCACTTAGTTCCAGTGGGGGAAGATCCAAGTCAGTAGTGCTGCTGTGGCATTCAATAGAAGGAGCGGGTCCCATGGCTGCTCGCTCTTCCCTCTGTCTTGGCTCTGCCGCAGCTGTGACTCTGGGCAGGGATTGTGGTGAAGCCAAAGCAGGCAAGGGCCATGCAGCGCTACAGGCTTTGCAGCATGAGTGCAAGGAGGTGGAGCTGCCACTTGGACCTCAGCCAGCCTGGCTGTGCTGAAAGCCCATCTTTCCAGGTGGGTAGCAGAAAATAGTAGCCATACCAGCACTGAAAGCAGAAGGAGCAGGTCCCCTGTCACTTCCTCTCCTGCTGCTTGAAACAACTGCTTCAGTGGGAGCGATGGCTGTTCAACACGGTCTGTGACTGGGCTTTCCCTGTAGCTGGGGCTTGGTAGGCTATAACCTTAACACTGGTGATTCATTGATGCTTGTGGAGCCGATTTCTCCAGGATGTCTCTCAGCTGAAGTGCTTCAACACTGGTGGCCTCTTACCTTAACAGCCAGAACCACTTCCACATATTTTAAAGGTAGTATCCTATAGGCAAGTAGTAGTAGAAGTCTTGTTGTATTATTCAAACTAATCATTTAGTTCGAGTTGCATCATGGAAGCTATAGTTTCCCAGCTTGATTGAGTTATGCAGTATGTGTCATCTAATGGGACACTGAACTGAGAAGACACTGTTTGGCATATGTCTGTATGTGGTTGTCTTTGTGTTTGTTTCATTTCCTTCAGCATTTATTTGGATATCTGTACACAGTTCTCTGTGCAGATTCAGATTCCACCAAAGTGATACAAAAAGACAGTTTTCATTTTAGAACCTATCTTCATATTGAACAACGTGGACATAATAACTTCTAGTACCAAAATTGGCTTGGTTTAGTAATGACAGCGTGCTTGGGGGATGGTGATAACTGGGGTGGGTACTTTTGTGATGGGAAGGAGGATCAACATTACTGGGCAAGAGAAATAGTGGTAGCAGGAAACAGGCTGTGAGGCTGGCACTTCTCAGCACATCTTCACTTGGTTGAATCAGTCATAATCCAAATTAATTTTATTAATTTTTATTTTACCAAAAGCCTTTACACAGGTCTTTATTAAAGCCTTTCCTATAGGATGTATCAAGCCACAGATTGCACAGACTATATATCCTTGCATCAGCAAGGGCATCACCATCAGAGATAAAGGAAGTCATTATCCCACTCTACTCAGTGCTTGTCAGGCCACATGTGGAATTCTGTGTTCAGTTTTCATCCCTGCTATACCAAAAATATGTGGACAGGCTGGAGAGGGTGCAGAGAAGGGCCGAAGAAATGATCTGAGGACCTGGGAAGCCTGACATATGAGGAAAGGCTGAGAGAATTGGGTTTGTTCAGCCTTGGGAAAAGAAGGCTTAGGGGAGAACTTATCACCATGTTCCAGCTACAAAGAAGATGGAGACTCCCTTTTTACAAGGAGTTGTTTTGAAAAGATGAGGAGTAATGGGTACAAGTACTCCTGAGGAGATTCTGATTGGACACAAGAGGAAAATTTTTCATGATGAAAATAATCAGCCATGGGAATAATCTCCCCAGGTAATTGGTGGATCCCCCATTGTTGAACACTTTTTAAGTTTCAGCTGGACAGGGTGCTGGGCTTTCTTGTCTAGACCATGCCTTTGCCAAGAAAGGTTGGACCAGATGATCCTTGAGATCCTGTCCAACCTGGTATTTTATGATTCTCTGATTTGTGTCTCTTTATAATGCTAACGTGTATGTTAAGAGAGTGTTAGATGTTTGCTGTTATCATGGATAGGAAATAAATCTAAATGGTGAATGTACAACTTTCACCCCTAGAAATTGATGCTGTGCATGTAAATGTGGTGCTTAAGACAGTTTCTGGGTGTTAAAATCATAAAACTCCCTTGGGTTTATTTAGTTTCTGTAAGGACCCTTAAGGTTGCAAATCCTTAAAAATGTTCACTGGTTGGGAATTGTGGATTGTTGGTTTCACAGATGCTGGTATGATTTTAAGTGGCTTCTGTTGTGTACATCCTGATACTGACTTTGATTACTTTTTTTTTTTTCTAGACAGCTGCTTTGTTCTAAGTTTATGACTGCTTTTGCAAATAAGTTGGTGTTTTATGTCTAGATTTGTTTTATTACTTGTGGTGGGAGAGCCTTTACCTCTAAAGGATGACACTAGTCATATGAAAAAGGTTTTGTTGCTTAGGGCTTTGAATGCTTCAGTAATTATGATGTGGTTGACTTTACCTGAAAATTTGTGCATTGGCTCTCTTGATATTACCTGCTTCATAAGAGAAATGGAAAATTGAGCAGTGAACATGGCAAGACTGCAAGAGCAAACAGTTGGTTTTGGGCTTTTGCCATAGTGATGCCATATATGAGACTGGGTAGCTTTTCTTAAACATCAGCTTTTCATTGAGTATTTGAATGTTGTCTGCTTCTTTAACTGGAGTCTTGAATTTGATTTCGGAAAATTATCTTAAATTAATAAAATTAAATCAATTGGAGCAGTATTTACTGAAGAAGATGTTAGATGTTTTGAAAAAATAGCTCTGAAGAATCATTCTGTCCATGCAAAATCCATGTTTACTATTGAACTTAACCACTCTAACTGTCGTTCCCCTTATATAAGATCTGGTTTGTTTTCACACAGGTCCATTTTGCAAAGATGTTGTAAGAAGAAGAGTTTGTACTGTGCTGCTAAGCACTGTGGAACAGCCAAGAGCAAATTATTAAATCAGATTGTCTGGGAAGAAATGCAGTAGATAAGACCAGAATATGCACACGAACAGGGAGTTTTAAAACTAAATACTGAATAGACGCTCACCGAGGAGAAGCAATCTCTTTCATTGCCTGGATGACAAAGCATAAACTGTATGCTATCATATACTTCATGTCCATAAAAACAAACCAGAGAGGGTTGCCAGGCACTTTAGTTTTGGTACTGTGTAATACTTGGCCAGATTTGGCAGATTGTATATTCTCTATAGCTTTTCAAGTGAGTTTAGATGCTTTAATCAGCATCAGTCCAGATATTCTTGCATCGGTCTAGTGCTGGCCTGTATGTAGAGAAGGTGTCACAAGACCTTAAGGGACAATTTAGACGTAGACATACAGAAAAGAAACTCATTAATAGATTCTTCAGAGGGGTTTGTTTTGTGGGTTTGGATTATTTTTTTTTTACTTTGGGGGGGAGGATTTTAATACTTTCTGTAATGTTAGTCACGACAGAATTTGACTGGCAAGTGATGAAATTGCTTCTATTTCCACTGACAGTTATGGGGTATTTTTTTTTTTGACAACCTTTATGGAATTTGTTCTTTGTTCCTGTGACAACAGCCCTACTATAATTAAAATTATTTCTGAAGTGCTACATAGAAATTAATTTGAAAAGGAGGGGAAAGATGCTGTTACTTCATGTATTTTCTGAATGTTCAGTTGTATTAGGAACATGTTCTATTTATTTTGGTTTCTGTCAATGAGTAATTTCTTTGCACATTTTTCTAATAAAAAGGTGAACGTGTGCTTCAACAGGCTTAAAGTTATCAAAATTGCTTTTTTTTTTTAATTCCACCATCACCTCCTTTCTTTCCCGCCCCCCCAAATGAAAAATATCAGTCAGACCAAAACCTGAAGCTGTTTACTGAATTTCTTGAATGCTTTTTTTTTTAATTAACAATTTTAATTGTAGAGTGTGAATATTATACCTGCAATAGCACGAATTGTACTTGCTCTGCTTTAATTTTGCTAGGTAGCGCATTCCTTAGCAAATGTTTTAAGTGTATATGTACTGAAGTTAATGGTTAGATCAGGATTTACATAGAAGAGTATTTGGTTATGTTAACAGACCTTAAAATACTAAAAAAGGGAGAAGGAAGTAGCGTATTGGGTCAGTTAATGGTTTCTGTAAAATGGGAACATAACTGCTTGAAACTTGTTGAAGAACCATTTTTATCTGCTTGGTTTCTTGTGCGTGCTCACCTGCATGTCCAAGCAAAGGTCCTTGGCCGTTGTAGAAAAGGGAAAGCATTACACTGCACTGCTCCTCATTTGCTGTGGACAGGGTAGAAATTCAGCCTTTTGGAGAGCAAGGGTGAATTTCTTACAGTGTTGGTTCACTGAACTTGCTGTAGTGCTGTATTTTTTTTCAAATTTTCTGACATACTCTTTACCTAGAGACAGACTTTTAGAAAATGCAGTAAAATTTCAGTCTTGCAGAATACATACTTAGCCTTTGATTTATAGTTTCTGAAATGAGACAATGTTTCAACTTCCTCTGTCAAAGCCAGTCAACTCTTCAGAATTGTTTCTGATGTCTTTTTTTTAATTTTATTTTTTATTTCTCCTCCCTTAAGATCGCGCTGGAAGCATCAGTACTCTTGATTCCTTAGATTTTGCAAGATACTCTGATGATGGCAATAGGGAAACAGACGAAAGAGTAGCAGGTAAGTTTTTTTTTCTATGGTTCAGAAACTGCAGAATGCTAACTTCACTGTTTGATTTGTTTCTAGCAGCAGTATATTTAAATGAACATTGCTGAAGATGCCAAGACTTCATTGTGGTAGTTTAACTAGTCGTTTCCTGATATAATTATGTTTCAGACACTTCTACTATAATTATGGTAAATTTTCATGCAGGTGTACTTCTGTATCATTCTAGATAGCACCAGGAAAAGAAAATGAAAATTGTGCCCAGTTTTTGACAACAGAACAATAACTTAATATTGTCTACTTACTACTAATATTCAGTTGAACACGCTGAAATATTCTATGTAGTAGTCTGTGACTACTGCATGGGTGATAGCTTTCTGATATGAGTCATAGAACGATTTGCATTGGAAGGGACCTTAAAGATCGAGTTCCAATCCCCTGGCCATGGGCAGGGCCATCTCCCACTAGACCAGGTTGCTCCAAGCCCCGTCTAGCTTGGCCTTGGATACCTCCAGGGATGGGGCATCCACAACATCCCTGGGAAACCTGTTCCAGTGCAAAGATCTGTAGCAAGTCATCAAACAAGCATTACCAAATCCAGAGTAAATTTGAGATTTTCTCAGTTCTATAAATATTCTTTGCTATAAACCTTAATTGTAGTGCTTTTCTCCTCTCCAATTTGATTTCTTGATTGCATAAGATTGCTTCAAAGGTTTTAGCTCTTGCAGTTGTTCTGAATTTAGGAGCCTGTGGCACTTTTAGTTTCAGGATTTATGATTATCTCGCCAAAGGCAGAGACTGCTTTTCTCTTATTTGAAGTTATTATAGAAGTCCCTAATCCAGGCTTTTTTTTCTAAATTCAGGTATTAAGTTATTCACAGCTTCTGTAGAGAAACCCGTAAAAGTTCTATAGAAACTGCTGCAGAACTCTGTTTACTTCTTGTCAATTAATACTGTTTAATGTCATGAGCACATGAAGGTTGTCTGTGCTGTGACCTTTGTTCATGTAGTTTAGCTTTATGAAACTTGAAATAATGCAAACTGCTATGTCTCTGCTCTGAACAACCACACTTCATCCTAGCAGAAATACTGCCATGTTCTTAAGTAAAGAAAAGTCTGCTGAAATGTAGTTCATAGTTCTGAAATTTTCTCTCTGTCAGTCTAAAATGGCAACCACTATTGACCCAGACAGAATAATAAAAGTGTTGGGAAAAATCTCATTTTTCTTAACTGGCCAGTGCTTCTTAGGTAAAGGACTGGATTAGATTAATGAACGTGAAGCAGATTCGGGTATTTTGATGCTCTGGTGTGGAACTGTAGGTACTTACTGTCACTTGATTTATGTGGGAACTTCCAAATTCTTATTACTGTCTAACTACTTTCTCTTTCAATATACATAGTCAGTTTCAAGGAGGGAAAAGTTGTAAATACATGGCCAATTGTCTAAACAAGGTATGTTTAAGAAACTCAAATATTTTTGAATTTTTCCTTGGAATACAAAGAAGAAACAAGCAAATTCCAAATATCTTATTTTTTTCATTGTCTTGGTAGATTTTTCCTGTTTCTAGCCAATATTTCTTGGCAATAATATTATTGAGTGAAATAGTTTGATATTTTCTTGGAGATATTTTTAATAGCTGAATTGGATTAGAGATGCTTATAGACAGTAAAGACCAGTCAGAGTTGACATCCAGTAGAAGAGTTAATCTACTGATGGAACATTAATGACAAAATATTGATTATTTCCAATATAAAATTAATATATCTTAAAATTAAATATTAAATTTAAATGAGAACATCCTAAAACACATAGATTTTTGAAGATTATGGTATCTGAATTGACCACTATCATATGTAATAGACAAGCAAGCTATATGGCAGGATATTTACTGTATATTTCTGTGTTTCTTTAGAGAGGTTTTTTTTCCATGAGTTGTTAAAGTGTGACTCGCAGAAAGCAAGACTGGATGTTATTTCTGGATGTTTCTAAAGATTTGAAGTTTTCCAAAATATCCTACTTCTACTTAAAATTCTTGTTCAATTATAATTGCTTAAAATCTTTTGCCTCAGTTCTGTTCAAAACCATCTACCTAAGCAATAAACTTCAGAAAATGGATAAGTATTTAATTTGCACATAAAATTATGTCAGTAGAGGTTTCAGAAACTTTTCATATCCAGTTCCTTCTTTGAACAGACTCTGGCTTACAACTTCTGTTTTTGAAGTAGTTCTTAGCTGCAAATGCACTTTGAAACATAACTAGAAGTCCATCCTGCTTATTTCTTCTCATATTCTCTCTTCTCAGCAAAGAGCTTTAATACTTAGCAGATAAAATTGTAATCTGTTGCAAGAGCTTGAAGCCATGATCTGATTGTTATATTTCTATATTTTGATAGTTCTCAGAGTGAGAGAACTAAATAGTCTCTTTTTGTAAATGCCTTTCTCATGCTGTTATCTTTGCTTTTTTACTGTTTGGACAGAACCCATGATTTCCATATCAATTCCCTAATCAAATGTCAAATGAAGGGCAGAAAATAAATGCATATCAGTCTTTGAAAAATATTGGTCCGGAGTCAGGAGGACTTCAAAACTGCAGTTATAACACATCCATTTACAAATAATTTTATACCATAGCAATGTTAGAAAGCACCAAATCAAAAAATGTATGCCACCCAAAGCCATCTCTTTTTTTTTTTTGCCATTATGGGTGGTGGTAGACTTAGCTGCCATATTTTTTTATTTTCCTAATCCAAGAATTCCTGGAAAGAACTAGAAAGATTCTTATTTAAAATGGATTTCAGTAATTTCAGATCTGTTAGCCCAGCTCATTCCATCTGGCATTAGAATCAAAATTTGACTTTAGAAGCACACGTTTTGAAGAGTTGATGTGAACTTGTCACTTCGAAAAAAATCTGATTGAAGGAAACTAAGCAAGTGTCTTCTATACTCTTATTATCAGCTAGACTGAAAAGATGCATGTCACAAGCCAGTCAGGTTGTGGATGAGCTTGACAAAACTAAATGTGATTTAGAAAACATCAATTTTCTTCTTTATCTGAATTTCACTGAATTTTTTTTTAGAGTTGGAAGGGACCATAGAAATCACCTAGTCCAACTCCCCTGCTGAAGCTACCTGATATTAACATAAATATAGAGAGCTGTATAACAAATTGGATAATAAATTTGTAATCCATGCACAGTTTCCAAAGATATATGCATCCTTAGAGCTTACAACATTCTAGGTGTGTCCTGGTTTGAGGTTTGTTCTTTAAGACTAATAAATCTTGAATACAAATTAATGTATAAAGTCCTGAAATAATTGGTGCTAAGTCAGTACTGTGGGATTTACTAGGCTTAGTAAACCCCCTCCAAATATTCGTTTTCATAAAACAACCAGAAATGCAAAACCTGTTCCATGCCTGTGAAGTAAGAGTACACCTAACTTGAACTCAAATACCCACAGCGTTTGGTGTAAATAGGTCATCTGACATTCAATCTAAGGAACTGAATCTTCTGCAACATCATAAATTGACCGTCTGCACAAGTTTATGCTTGTGATCTAAAAATCCTACTTTCTATGATTCAAGATACTTAGTATTGCTAACCTGCCTTTGACATCTCCTATTCTGAGAATCAGGTAATTTTAGAAACACAATGCTGTGCTTTCAATAATAAAAAATTAATTCTCATAGTCAAACTCCATTTCAGTCATTTGTGTTCTCGGATCTCTCTGCATTAGTACTGACTTCTTGTTAGACTATGTATCTCTGATCAGCAGAATAAAATACTGTCCCTCTTGGGATTTGAAGAGAGAGACAAGTTTAAAAAGCACTTGATTATTTTTGAGGATTTAATTCATCTAGATTTAGGTTCTCTGTTTCTGTTTTTTATAAAGACTTTTTGTATATGTTTTTAATAAGTACTGTTACTTGTGTGCAATCAAAATCAGAGGAGAATCTTGAAAATAACCAACCCACAAAAAGCCATGAACAAAACACAAAAACAGCTGTCACTTGCTGACGTGTGTTCATTTTGTTCATCCTGGAAGTGGGTCTGGCTTTTGTTTTCCCATTTCCTGTCTCAAACCCTGTTAAGCGGTTGTAAACCTTCTTCATTTCCATCCAGGTCAATAGTTTCCGATGGTGGTTGAACTTGAAGATGAGTCTGCTGTAGTTCAGGTCTTCTCCTTAGCTGGTCCTGTCTCACTAATGTAAAAGCGTTAATGAGGCTAGTAGTCAAGTGTCGACTTCCCACTACTGGAATGATAACACAATCTCTGTTAGCTTGGTTATAAACTCTCATGCCTATCATAATTTTTTGTAGCTTGGTAGTTACCTCTCATGCTGCAGTGCAACTTTCTAGTTGAGGTCTATTTGTGTTACAGCCTGCAGTGATTCACACTGACTGTAAATACATTCACTTCATTTCTTCTTAGGACTTGTATCAGGAAAGTGGGAATTAGGATACATCAGGTCTTGAAGTATATTCTGGCAGTGGCTTCATTGCCAGACCATTGTGGTCTGAGAATTTAAATGTCTCCTGAATGATGCAGAATGTATGCACAAATCCATCCGAAGTAATGGGTTGTCATACATGTTTTACAATTATTTAGATGATCTAGAGTTTTACATATACTTTAGAAGGAGGAAGAACTTGAAATGACAGTTAAAACCCAAGTGACAACAAAACTGGTAACAGTATGTCCAAATTTGAGGAAAGCTAGGTAAGCACAGGGACCCAATGTCTTCACAACATAAAACTACCTCTCTACTGTGATCTGAAGTGCTTTCTTCTAAAGCACGCAAAAGTCTGACAAGATAATTCATATGGTAGGATGTAAAATTCTAGTATCATTGGAAAAATATTGCTTATGCGAAAGTAAGTATTGAAAATTTTTAGAAGTACTGTTTATTTCTTCAACTTTTTGGCCTTGGCCCAACAAAAGTGCTTTTTATGTAAATCTCAGCTTGTTCAATATCCCAAATAGCAGGTTGTTCTTTATAGCTAGTTTCTCAATCTATGGTTCAATAACTTATGAAGTCATTAACAAATGTGGATTAATAGGATAAGATCCTTGAGAGAGCTTAATTTCTAATTTTGTAAGCTGAGTAGACGAAGCTACCCACTCCTGATCCGTACTTCTCTTTTAAGGTGTATTAGATTACCTGCATCAAAAGTGAAACATCTAAAAATTGCTAATCTGAAAATCTACATCTAATACTTAGTTGCTTGCTTGAAAGATTCAGTTCTTATGTAAGTCTGAGTTTTTTGAGTTTTGATTTTTCCGGAATGGTAGCTGTAGTAATTTTATAAAAACCAAAAGCAAGAGAGCCACTTAAATTTGGAACAGCTTTCTCCCCTAAGGCAAAACAGATTGTTCAGAAGTGCTCTCTTCTTGTGCAAGATAAACTAAACTCAGAGCCCTAAGACTCTACTCTTCTGCTTTTCTGAAGAAGAGGGGCAGATTTGGTTCTTTTCTCTCCTAGACTATGCAGCAAAACTCTTCTGTGCATCATTATTAAGGAGCATCAGCTCCTTTCACCAAGTACTATAACGAGTTATACACGTTATCAGTTCAGTCAAACACAAAGTTAAACTTTAGCTGCCTTTATCAATGCTTTTGAAGGGTTAACTTCTCTAAGGTACATAAGCTGTACAACAGAAGGAGAGGGGGAGAGTGAGATCATGTCATTTATTTTAAGTCAGTGCTTGGCAGTGGTTACAAAGAAAGAGGTTAGAAGTTGCTTTTTTATTTGAAAATAGGGATTTCCAGTGTTGATTTCATTAGTCAATGTGCTGAGTTAAAAATCATTATACATTTTGCAGAAGACTGAATTTCAGTAGAGCTTCTAAAATAAAGAGCATTTAATCCTGACTTAAAATTTGATTGAAATTATGTTGTAGCTACTTAAAAATATTTATGTTTTTATAAAAAAATCTACAAACTTCTCCAAAAAACAGCTAAATTTGTGACTGACTGAAGTGCATCAAGGTTTGTATGGTGGCAATTATAGTGTTAACCTTAGTAAGATTAGGAGATGAGGTACAACTGTAACAATGCTGTATTATATGGCTGTTGTGACACGCTACAAAGTGTCAACGTCTCAAATATACTGTGTCCAGAATCTTCCACTGTATACAGAGAAACATGCAGCAGAGTAATCTACTTTTAAGGTTGAATGGGTAAAGTCCTAATGGTTTCTAAGAATTTTCGGCATCATGACAGCTCACTAAAAACTAGTTCTTGCCGTCTGACATGGGTTTGTCTGACATGAGTTATTTGGCTTTCTACGCCTTCAGACATGTCTTATTCCTATTTTCCTTAATTAGATTCCTGATTTTTTTTCTAGTTTGTGTTGGTTTTTTCTATTTTTTTTAGTTATTTATATCATTCTAGTGCAGGGCACTCCTGATCTGCAACTGTTCTGGTCTTTGAAAATGTTTTACAAGAACTTTAACATGTAGTCATTTCTGTCAGAAGAATTACTTAATTTGAATTCTTTACAATTTTCAAAAACTAACTAATTAGTAGCTTACAACTTAGACTTGTAACTATGAATTACTAACTCCAGTGCAAGGAAGTGCTAAAATTATTAGATCCTTTACTACAGAGCATTTTCTAACTTTGTTGCACAGAAGTATTTGCAGATCAGCATTGCTGAATACTAGAGAGTTTATACTTATTTTATTCATCATATCCTCAGTTGCACTTTTGTATCACTGCAGTAAAATTCTGTGCATCAAACAAGTTACTTTCATGTAGCAAATGTGGTGTACTGTAGTTACTCCTTCAGTTTTTATGGATAAATGCAAACTGAGTGAATTTTTTTTCCATGCATGCTAATTATCAAAAGATTCTTAGTAATGTATGTTCAAAAGAGGAAACCATTTTATTTGGATTCTTCCATAGCATTTCTTACAAGCAAGAACCAATGCAGTGTTTCTGACGTGCATTGTCCTCTGTGTAAATATTTCAAAATGCCATGCTAAATTGTTTTCGGGCAATGATTAAAAATCTTATTAATATTTCCTTACTAAAAGCAGCTGCAACATTTTTAGCTGTGCATAGGAATAAAGTAAATGCTAGATAATCTATGTAGAATAGTTTAACACTTCAGTATGGTAGCTGTTCTGTGCTTATCTCTTCTAGTTAAGTACAAGAATCTTTTCTGGTAACTGTATATTAAAGTGTGATGATTATAATTGGAGAATTAACAAAGTTCTCCATGTAATTATCTAGTAGTTTTTAAATAGGTTCCCTTAGATGCTCTAACTGGCAATGGCTATAAAAAGAACATTTACTATGTGTTTTCAAAAGTACAGGATTTTAAAATTTGAAGTCACAGTATACATGTGACTTCGACATAAAAACATGTGAAATTCCAGTGCAAAGCACTGCTGACCCTTTCTGGATGAAATGTTGGAATGTGAGAAATACGTAACAGTGACCAGGAGGGTGAGGGGATGGAGCAGGTGATAATGATAGCTGGAATTAGATATTTTTGAATCTCTAAAGGTGAGTCTAGGTCATTGAAAGTGTTGTATAGTCTAGAGTCACTGGAGAGTTTTAGAATAACGGAGCAGAGGTATTTTTGTTGCAGGCTTCTCTGTTAAATACTACATGAGAGCTGCATGGTTTTTTTTTTTTTTGGTCTTGAGCATCTCTTAAATGTATTCAACTAAGTTCAAAATCTTAACTGTAGGGTATTCCTAAAAGTCTACTGTTTTAAAACAGATTTAAAACAAGATTTATTTTTAGTGGTAAAATAAAGTACGTTTCAAGTTCGGCCATTTAGACTACTGAAGTTTCAGTGTATAATTTTATTCAAAAGAAAAATTTGTAGTCTCAATGGGATAGTACATTCACTTCATGGCTTAAGCTTTGCTACATGAAGACAGCTTTCTCTTCTGCCAGCATATATTTGCTTCCTTTAGATCTGTCCTATCGATTGCCTATGTACTCTTCTTGCCCCAGAAAATTTTGACAATGTTTGACAGTATCAGCTGATTGCAAATGTGGGGAAGAAATAACAAGTGTTTCCCAGTAATATGGAAAGCTAAAAGCAAGGAAAAAAATTAAGACCCCCAAACCCTACAGCGAGTCCTTGTCAGACAGCTTGAAATTTTGATTTAGCTAATTTAAGGCCAGTGAAACTATGGAAAACGTTCACCAGTTTGCTTTCAGACCAACTCTGCTGCATGTATTCATAAATTCCATAAAGATTGCATGCTTTCTGTTTAATACAAACTGTATATTTTTTTTCACACCCATCCTTGCTTTTTATATTTTATTTTTGTTTCCCTTGCCTTGGTTGGATGCCTGTGTGTGTTTAATCCAAATCCCTGTCCAGTCCTGGAGTTTGAACTACGGAAAGCCAAGGAGACCATACAGGCGCTCCGAGCCAACCTGACTCAGGCTGCAGGTGGTGTACATAAACCTTTTCTTAAGTCTCTACTTTGAACAATGTAGAAGTAGCTGAGCTCATCCTGTGTGAAAGAGTAAAACTTAGTTACTTTTTTTTCTTCCCCAGAAAATGAAGTTCCTTTACAGGAACGAAAAAATTATAAATCAAGTCCTGAAATTCAGGTAGGTGGCTGGTGGTCACTTCTCCTTGCATGGACTTTAACATGGATGTGCTTCCATAGTTGGAAGGAAGTTGAACCAAAGATGTAGTGTATTGTTTTCTTTTTTCTAGGAGCCAATCAGACCTCTTGAGAAAAGAGCTCTAAACTTCCTAGTTAATGAATTTTTATTGAAGAATAGTTACAAGCTTACATCAATAACATTTTCAGATGAAAATCATGATCAGGTAAAGTTTTCTTGTGTTTTTTTTTACATGCCTGCTTTCCATATTCTGATCTTGTCTCAAGTATTTCCTGTCATGTAGTTCACTTCATACATATGAATCTAATAAGAATTAAATATGTTAGCCTTTTCATTTATAAATTATGGTTTCAAAGCACAGCACTTTGAGGCGTTATTTTCCCAAAATTTGTAGGAAGGAGACAGAATACTTGCATTCTTTAAAGGAAGCAAAACAAGGAGAAAAATATTGTGAGTTTAGGTGCCTACACACATTCTTGGATTCTGATGGACGCCCTTTCAGTTAAATTCAAGGATCTGAATGTAGTAAAATTTTGAACATAATCTTTTCCTTAAATTTTAATCAGTTAATATTTGCAGGATATACAAAATAAATAGTTTGTTGTCTCCTGGGCATATATATGTGTATGAGTATACTTAGTCATATTGTGGCATTATGTCTTGGAGAAACTCTCATTAATAAGGTGTTATCGTAGATATTTCCAAACATAGCTTTACTTCGATGCATTTTTCTTAAAATGATCAGTTTTATGCCTCTGTTGGCTTATGTTTTGTAGGAAAAATTTCTGCAAATACTTGTGAGATTCTAATTACATTCTAACTGTTAGAGGGTGAACAAACCACCTGATAAGGTCAACGCTCAATATATATTCAGCACAAAACTGTGATATTGCCAGGAGAATTAAATATTGAATTCAATATTAAATATTGAGTTTCAGCCAGTTCTTTCTCTAATTTCTCTGATTAGTCCTCCTATATTTTTCCTACAATAAAGTAAAGAAAGTGGGTTGCCAAATAAAGTGTTTGGATCGTCCACTGTTTGAGTTTAACACTTCTAGGTTTCATGCAAATACTTGTGAGGATACAGCCCTGAAAAGAGAAAAGATGAATAATTTATCCTTAGTTTTTATGTGGTCTCAACTGAACATGTTTTCTGTTGTGAGACAATTAGCAAAAAAAGGGGAAAGTTCTTAATTCTAAAAAGTGACTTTAAGCATATATACATATATATATAATGCACCTTTTTTTTCTAGATTATTCACATCATTATTGGAGAAAATAATCTTTCTTCAAATAGGTGTATTTACAAGACTACACAAAAAATCTAGTAAAAATTGTGAACAGTAGGAAAAAAGTTAAAGAAAAAATTTAAAAATTTGAAGTGTAATGTCATTGAAAAGACCATCAAAATTCCTGTATAGATGCTTATTTATGTGCATGATTATTCCATGCAATCATGGAATAATCTTATTATAATAGAATAGTAGCATGTCAGTCAGAAAAGTAAGGACTTATAGTGATGTTTTGAGGCAGTATTGCTTACATCTCTACACAATCAATACAGTTATATCCAAACTTCCCTGAGAACTTGCACCCCATATTTCAGTCATCTGCAAAGCTGTTTGACTGTGTGCTTCTGGAAAATGACATCTGTACTTGTGCATGAGATCAGAACAAAACGATACCCCTATCAATAGAAAGCCTTCTGGCAACTGTAGTGCCGCCTTCTAGAATTTGATCAATGTTATATCTGATTATAAAAAGCATTCATGTCCTAGAAAAAAAATAAAATTGCAATCTATGTGGGTTTGGAAGGTCCTTTCTTTAGTATGTTACTTAGAACCGACTGAAACTGCTTTGGGTCATGAAATGGATCCTGTTTCTGCTGTTGTTTCTTGCTGTCTGATTTAAGCTTTCATCTGCTGTGCTACAGTGCAATCTTGATGTGATCATTTTGCTGTTTGTATAACATGCTCTGTCATACAACAGAGGAAGAGAAATGAAAACAAAAGAAAATATATTGTATACTTGAGTTTCTCCTATTCCTTTGAAGGATTTTGAACTTTGGGACGACGTAGGATTGAACATTCCAAAACCTCCTGACCTGTTACAACTCTATCGTGACTTTGGAAACCATCATATTACTGCGAGAGATATGGTGGATGTATCAGTTGGTGTAGAAGATGATGAGTTAGAGGCTGCTACTCCTGTACTTGGGGGTGTCCCTGTATTTGAAACAGCACCACAGTCAATAGAAGTAAGAGATTGTACAGAAGAAAAGTTTCAGCTGTTTGCAGTACTGCTTAACTTTGCTGTAAACTTTGCTGTACTAAACTCTTTTGTTTCTATCTTGTATTTAGCAATGTTTAATAGTGCAAAAATTAGAAGATCAAATTAGTGTGTTAAACAGTGAAAAATGGTCTTTGATGGAACAAATCCAAAGACTTGAGAGGTATGTACTTACCAATCTGCTCAACTGCTGATAAATGTTGGAATAGCTTTTGAATGTTTTTCTAGCACATATATGAAGACACAAAACTTACATTGATAAAATTAGTAGGAGTTCTTCAGAGTAGAGTAGTATTTCTCTTTTATTATGCGATATTTAATTTACAACAAGGAAGAGTCTTCAAACTGACTATTTCCCTTTTATTGCCCACATAATTTAATTTTGTAATCAGTTTTCATTCTTTCAATGCAACTTCTTTATTTACTTCTTTGAAAACAGAATCAGTTCTGATGTGTTTTGTGTAGGTTTTATCTTCAGTCTGCTTTATTTCGCCCCTTAGTACTATGGTATGTACTGTTTGCAAACACTATTAGAAAGATGTTTCTTTTAATGACTTATTTCAACACAGTTTTTCTTTCTACAGAGCAATACTAGTAGAAATGACAGTATCTTTAACAACAACAATAAAAAATCTTAAAAAGTTTGGTCAAACCATATGAGTCTGTAAGCTATAAGATACTATTCCTCTTATACCAGTGCAACATATCGGCAAGTGCATAATTAAGTGACTTGCATCACTTAAACCACAACATGACAATTTTTATTGACTTGCATAGTTACCACTTCAAATCCAGGTGGATACTATATATTAATTCACCACTATAATATATTAAGCTTTGCATCCCAGATAAGAGTTTTGTCTCCTGATTTCAGCCAGGAACAGATAACACTATTGTTATTCACTTATTTCATTGATTCACTCACTTTGCATGCAGTGTTTTTCCTGCTACTAATTAATGACTAAAGAACTCCATTAAACCAGTGCCTATTTGAACAGCTTGTGTGATATGTTACTTCTATTAAAGGTTTTTTTTGAACGTACTGGAGTTGAAGAAGGAGCTCTTCAGTATGTTATCCTTATTTCTGTGCTGCAGTCTTGTGATTTTAACAACCTTCTCATGATAACTACAAAAATGTCGTTCTTTGTTTTTCCTATTTTAGTGAAATAGATTTTCTCAAGAATGAAAACTTTGCTGTGTCAACAGTTTATGGTGTAGCTCCCCATCCTTCTTTAAAACAAGTGCCTCTCACGGTCTCAGAGGACAATGGACGGTACTTGGATATCAAGAGCTCTGAGAACGACAGCAAACATGGAAACACTGAGGAAACAAACCTTTCCTTATCAGCTGAAGTGGATTCAAGGACTTCTAAGGACGATACACTAAATTCTGTGTCCTGTAAAGAAACAGAGAAACTGTCCTCTTGTGCTCCATCCACTAAAGCTGCAGTTCACTTTGATAAACCTAATAGGTTAGTGATAAGTTTTAAACTTGAATGCTTTAATTAAAATTTCTTATAAAGTGGATATATATGTGTTTTTTTTAAACAGTGAAATTCTGCAGAATTTATAGATCATTTGTGTTTTGAATGCAAATAAGTCGTAACATACCTTTAGGATACAGTGCTGATATTTTCATGATTCCTAATCTTTTTAGGAAGGGATAAATTTGACAAACTGACGTTTTTAGTATTAAGTTTAAGGGTTTATTTTCACCTCCTGCTTTTTTCTAAAACCAGTCCTGTTTCTTGCAACAACAACAACAACAAGCTGAAATCAAAACGGTGAGTGGGAAAACAGGATATTTCCATTCTTTTTTAAATTTTAATTTCATGATGAAATATCTTCTGTTCTGCTTGAAAATGCTTGGGAAAATTTTTGCTTTTCCTATGTAGACATATAACTCTCTTAGAATATCTAAGAGAGCTGTATGAATTTTATTTTATTTTAATAATCAGGGTATCCGATGACATTTTGCTTTTTGAGTTTTGATTTTAGGGGAAATCTTCACT
Source organism: Gallinago jamesoni (assembly GCA_025769975.1). Lineage (NCBI taxonomy): Eukaryota > Metazoa > Chordata > Aves > Charadriiformes > Scolopacidae > Gallinago > Gallinago jamesoni. Next base: position 69,918,406 of record JAOQGH010000012.1, on the reverse strand, counting down.
GGGTAACTGATTCTTTAAAATGTGGTATTTGTGTTGTGCTATTACATGGAGACTGAGTTTGTGTGTCTGGGTGTTGTTGAGAAAGTCTTTTAAAGCATTATATTGAAGAGAGAAAGTAATGTGTTCATTAAGTAATAGATAAACCATTGCGTAGCCATCAGGAGTAACATGGGCCACAAACTTTATGAGGGTACGTATAACTTCAAAAATTATCATTGTGAACAAAGGTGCCCAAGCAGCTCACCTTATGGTCTTACCATTGCTATTCTTAGGGGAGCAAATAGCCATTCTGCTTTGTATTTTTCTGTTCCTTAGTGTCTTTCTTGCTGGTGTTGATACAGTAATATATTTCTAGAATTCTCTTCCGTCTGAAAATACCAAGTAGAAATCTGGGGAAGAAGGAAAAAAGAGTTACTGCCCTTACTTGTAATTAACATTTGTTGCAATCCCTGAGTATCCTGTTTTCTCTGGATTTCCTGGACTTCTTGCACTGAATCCTAGGGTCAGGGACAGTTTTTCAGTGCTGTCTTAAGTTTAGAACTGAACAAGAGGAAAGAGTTCTGATCTCTGAGTACAGTACCTTAGAGTTGTACTACAAATTTCGTCTGTCCTAGTTGAATATACTATACCAGTGTTTTAACAGGGAAGTAAAACTTGACTTAGATTTTTCTGGAAAGTTTGCAGTGGTTCCATTTAATGTTTCCAGATATGTTTTCTTTAATTTCTTTCATAAACTAGCTGAATACCTACACTATGTAATAATCAATACTTACAGCTGTCATACATTGCTGTAAACTTGTCTACCTACTTTAATCTGTCGCTTGTTGCAAATTTCTTTTTGCTCAGAGTAATTGGGAATGCTGGGAGGCATTTGAGTACATGAATATTAGATTGATAGTTTGAGGATAATGAGGATGGGTATCAAAATGGGATGAGATCACTGAGTGAGGAAAGAACTATAAGTGTCTCCAGTGGGATTTATGACAGTAGTCTCTAGAAAAACAGAATTTGTTTTGCTGCTCACAGCTCTTTTCAAATATAACTGCACACGGATTTATTTGAAAAGTAGTTGAATAAAGCCTTAAATCCCCACTGAGTTAACTTCAGAGGTCTCCTCCAATGCAGTTCACTGCAGAAATAAGTGTATTGTGTATGCATGTGTAATTTTTGTATTGAGTTTTGGGTTCAACATGTCAGTGAAGGGTGACCATATTTGATACAGTATTTTATAAATCTGTATCACTAAATTTTCTTCTTGGATTATGCACTTGGTTTGTAATAATACGGTAAATTTTTTCATTAATATTTACATTATTTGTTAAGAATCTTGACGTCTGTGGGAGAGGAAGCACGGTAGAAGTCCTGAATGTTTGTTTATTTCAGTCTAGAGGTGGTTATTTGTAGAAGACATTAATACATTCTGAATAAATTGCAGTAAAGGGGATTAAAAACTAAGACTTTATCCTAAAAGGCAAGATTGTTACTAGTGTAGCTACAGAGTGGATTCTTGGCATAAATCTTGCCCAGATGGGAAGAGAGGATAGAAGAGCAAGTGAGCCTACTTTGTGTGACTGCGCTCAGAGCAGCTGTGCCTGGATGCCTGCAAACGAGGACGTGGCCATCATTGGAAAAATGCCTCCTCTAACAGATTGCAGTAGGAAGCACTAGCAGCAGTTTAAATAGACTGCACCACATGTATTTATACAAGTCATTTTAGGCGTTTGGTAGTTTGCTCTAAATACAAGGTGTTTTCCGTATATAGCAGTCACTCCTGACTTCTTCAGTAAACTGACTCCTTTGTCCTTGTGTTCTATGGAATAGAATAGTAGTGCTTGGGTTTTGTATTCATCAAACTTCCTTACATTTGAACGTCTTCACGACTGGCATCTGTTGGCCTTTGAAAACACTTTCCATTGACTTGCGTGGAAGAGGTCTGTCATCATTTGTCCAGCGTAGCCATCAAGGGTTTTACTAGACTTCATCAAGAAGTTTTCTTGACTCTAAATATAGCCAGCATCGTAATGGGTTCTGTGCTGCCCAGAGCTTGCTGTTAATTAACCCACAGGGAAATTCAGTCACATTTTGTCATATGTACTTTTCAGTCTCTGGCGAAGTGGGTGTAGAACCTTGCCCTTATGTAGGGTTTTAATTACGGTTTCAAGTAGGGAAGGATCTGACGGTCTGCAGAATGAACACCAAGGTGAAGGACAGCTTGAGCGAAGGAATGGCCAAGGCCTTGCCACTCTATTGATGTTAAGCTGCTGCTTTGCAGTGCTTGCTGCTATGCTCCTGAGTGGTGCCTGTAAGTCTGTCATTCAGGAATGCTTTTGCAGATTAAGGACATGTCGGTAAACAGAGCTCCTTTACAACTTGCTACCAAGTCACTTAGTAACTTTTTAAAAGTGAACCCTTGCACAAAACCAAGCCAATTTGAGTTAAAACAAACATAATTCATTGAAATTTAAAATGTGTTTTAAAAACCCATACTGTCAAGAAAGAAACTTGATTTTAAGTAAGAAACATAAATTCTTATTGATCGTATTTTTTAAGTAGAAGAGGAAAACTACTCTGGTATATTTAGCCATATCCTTGTGGGTTAGTTTAAACAATAATAAGTAGGAACTTAGATTCTTAATGTACTTTTTTTGGTTAGAAAAGGATGAATGATGCTGTATTTACTATAGGTATTGTGATCTTCCAATCTATTAGATAAAAATAAATATGTCCATACACATAATTGCACGTGCATAGGACTTTGTGCGCTATGCACAAAATAGCATTTTTAGAAGCTGAAAGGTGATACTACTTTCTACATAAGAAATAGGAATTGCCGCCTCCTATCATTAGAGGATTCAGAGAGCAGATAATGATATAGAGTGAGATGCTTTCTGTACATGTTTTGGAAGACAAATATCCTTTTTCCTCTTTCAGCATAGTGGATGAGGCAGTGTTAGATTAGCATCTAAATACAGGCTTCGGATAAGGCAGAGGGAGTTGTCATTACTGGGAAAAATAAGATACTGCTGCTACTTGCTGTTTTAGCTAATGGTTTATCCAGTAGTTGTTTTCTGAGAACATTTCTGCCAAATTATTCTCCTTGGACAGGGGTGTTTTGAGACTCTTGTCAGGGTTTTATGTGTATGCTTAAGGCTTTGAGTAGCTCAGCTGTGTTGGCTAGTGCTGTGCATGGCCAGGAGGCAGTACTTCTATAGATACGCATCTACATTAGGGGTTGGACAGCAATTTAAGTTTAGTTTTGAGGCTCTTGGTGTCCCTTTGAACCTAACGTTTAGATCCCAAAGTGTTTTATCCTGATGGTTGTGCGTGACTGTCTACTCAAACGTTTTTGTGCAACGTGCAGAATCAGAGCATTAAGCAAAAATACTGTTTCTTGTGATTTCTGTCCTCCCCCCTCAGTTTGTGTAATTGTATGCTTCCTCTTGTATTGCTAAAGTTTCCTTTTATTCATGCTTTAGTTCTGGTTTTGTCTGTGCAGCAAGTTGAAAGATGTTACTTTTTTTTTTCAGAACTAAAAATTATTTCTTTATTAGGGCACTCACTTTCTTGCTATAAATTAAACACTCTAAAAGTCAAAGAAAATTTTAAACAAAAACTTCTGCCGTATGCTTCGCTTAAAACATGCTTTCTGAATGTCATTTTACCTGGCTGGATAAACTGGAGTGAAAGGACTTGTTCGGTCACCTTCCTAATCTCTGCTTTTTTCCCCCCTCTCTTTTTGGTGATATTTCAGGAAGTTGTCACCAGCTTTCCATCAAGCACTACTGTCTTTCTGTCGGATGTCAGCAGACAGCCGCTTGGGATCAGAGGTATGGTTGCCACTTGACATGAAATAGAAGATCCTTTGTTCTGCGTAGCAGCAATAGTTAAACAAGCAATAATTGCTTCGAAAAAGAGAGTTATTAACATGTGTGGAGAGATAAATTTATGTCCATGAAACTTAAAAAAACAAAACAATAAAACAAATAAACTTTCAGATTTTAGCTTAAATATGAAACCTAGTGATGTATAATTACTGGGCAGTTTTGAGTCTCTACAAGTGTATTCATGCTTTTGAAGTTATTGCCAGATCAAAAACTTACGGCTTAACGTGTGTGAGTAAATTAAATCTTTTCTATTAAGTGATCAGTTTGCTGCAATTCTTATTATTCCTTTGAAAGGATTTTTTTTTTCCTGTGCTTCATTTAAAAAAAACCAAAGAACTTTGTTTTCTAGGTATCTCGGATTGCAGACAGTGAAAAAAGTGTCATGTTAATGTTGGGACGCTGCCTGCCTCATATTGTTCCTAATGTGCTGCTTGCAAAGCGAGAGGTGAGGAACCTCAAAATTTTACTTTTCATTTTTACTGGGGTGTTTTCTTGTTCATTTTGACAAAGTTGTGTCTAATTTCATGAAAGTCTGTTACTTGCAATCATGTTCGTTCTTTTGTGCATGCATCTCTGTTCCTAGAAAATGGTTTTACGCCTCTGTCAGGTGAGTTCAATAAACCTGCATGGTATCCTAATATTTCTTCCTTTGCTTAAGGCGCTGTTAGCATTCAGCAAGACTAACTGTTACTGTAGGTCCATCTGTTTGTGGTGGTACAAATGCTTTTGTTAGAGAAGACCACAGTTAACATATGTTATAACGAGCAGCAGATATAAGCTCAAGTGTTAAATTTGATGTATTTTATTGATCTGTTTTAGTAAGGATTAATATTCAGGTTCTTTTACAGCGCTATGTACTTCAACAAAAAATGTATTTCGTTGTCATTTTTTAGAAGCTCCCTGTATCAGCCAAAATAAGGTTCATCAAAAATGCCCGGCTATAAGAAAACCAGCAATCTTGCTTGTATGTTTTCCTTAAATTTAAAATGAAGCTGAATAAAATTATGAAAATGTAATGTTTATTTTGATTGTAAAAGAAGATTGCATAATCATCCATATTAGATAGTGTAGAAAAGGAAGACTGTGACTGAAGATGGAAAACAAATGACGGGGTTTGTATTGCTTAGTTGTAAATATTGCACATTAACGAATGTGTAAAAATAGAAATAAGAAAATGCATCAAACAAAAATTCAACATCCTTATAGTTGACACCAAACGAAAGAGTTTGAAGTAGCATAGCTTTTTGAGTAAGTTCTAGTCGTTTTTGAGGACCTACAGTATGGTGGACTTAGTAGTGTGTTAAGCATAAATTAATTTTAAGGCTTTGAAAAATCCTCAAGGAATTTGTACTGATCCTATAATCTAAAATTTTACAACATATAATTAATTATCAGCAGTTGACATAGTGAGTTTGAGATGTACCATGTTTTGAAAGTCTCAAACTTTATAAGAGTTTTGTTTGGGTTTTGGTTTGGTTTTGCTTTTTTTCTGAGGGATGGGCTGTTAACTGGGTGCTCTGGAAATGGTTTTGTTAATAGTCTTTCAGAATAATTCTGTGAATGTTCCTGGATCAGTGCTTAATTTCTGTTCTCTTATTTATTCCTTTCCTTCCCTCTGCTTGGCGGGATAGGATGTGGTATTTTGGCTTCTTTTCGCAGCTTGTAGCATAATGTGTGTAATGTATTTAATACTTCTGTGACCTTTTAGGCTATTTCCTACCTATTATGTTTTACGGTTGAAGTTACATTTGATTACATGTATTTAGGCTTTAAATGAATCATCTGTTTCAATTTGATTGAAAAAGCCTCAATAATTGTGTAACTGGATTGCATGGGATGCTTAATATTCCAAAAATTGAAATTTGCTTTAAAAATAGTTTTTCTCAGTTACCACCCATTGCTATAACTATGGTAATGTTGTTTCAGATGTAGTCATGGAATTTGAAGGAAAATTGGCAAGACTATCTGTTAGTATTTATTAACATTAGTGTTATGAAAAGCTAACCTAAGAACTAGGCTCTCTTCAGCAAGGTACAATTTTAGGTCTTGTCCAAAACCAACCTTATAATGAGAAAGTTTTAGCAGAATTTTACAGAGATGTGGTGTAAAAATGCACCAAATGATCACTGATTTGAGAAAGATACTTCACAGATTCAGGTTATAATGCCCAGTGATTATCAGTCTGCTCTGAAAATATACAGTGGTAGTACTGTCAGTGTGTTAGACATCAGAATTAAACATAATTTTCAGCGACTCCCTAAAGTACCTGTCTTTGTTCTTTGTTCATCTGTCATGTTGAAATTGGTTGCAAAACATTTAGCTGAAAATGTTGTGCTATACTTTTTCATTTTGGAGAAACTCAGTTTGTGGAAGTTGGCAATCAGTAGGTGTTGACCTTTTACCAGAGATTTAGAAGCCATTTCAGCAGTGCTTTTAACTCTCTTAAGGTCAGTAGCAGCCCGCATGAGTTGGTATAAGTGGTCCAGTAAATATTGCAGTTGGCATCTGAGCGACCAGTTAGTGTTGGAATGTCTGACACATTTCTGAAATTACTTGTGTCATTTTTGTGTGTTGGTGTGGCTTTAATCGATCTTCAATGTCTCTAGTTCAGGTTCCAATGGAAGATTAGAAAGAAGGAAAAATACACTATTGAGTAGGGTGGCTGAGGACATAACTTTAATTGTTTCTAAAAGAGCAGTTCAACTAGATAAAATAAATAATGCATCATGTAGAATAAGTCCCTGAAAGCAATTCATAGTCATTAAAATTCCATGTATCGACATATAAATTTAATTTTGGTTTTATCTCAAGTGTCTAGTTTATCCTTACTGCTTGAAAACATGTATGTCAATATTTAGATTTGTACGTGAATGCACTCACAAATGAAGGAGAACCTGCAAGCCAAATAGTAATTGGAATGAACAGTAAAAAAATGCTAAAAACCTGTTCTTCAAACAAAACCCCTTTGGCTGGGTATGAAGTCTGTGATAACATTTTGGGCAGATGAGCTGCTTGAGCTCCTAAAATTTCATCCACATTGGAATCTGCATCCTCAATTGTGTTTTTACCATTTAAAATTGAAACATTTAAGACTTAAAAAAAAAATATAAAATCAGCTATTCTATTTGTCAAGAGGTATACCATAAAAATACTCCATTGGCTAAATTGTAATTAAAGAAAAGCACTCTTTTAAAATTTTTGTGATCACTAAGTGGTGCAATACTGATTTGTCACCCTTTATGAGATGTAAAAATCAGTATCTTTTTGTCAGGTAACAGGAACAACCTTGTTTGTATGTCAACTTCCACGTTCTGCAACATGTAGTGCTTTAGTACAGTTTGGGCCAGAGTAACCTTTTTGGGCTTAATATCAGGCTCTTGTGTTTCTTGATTAAGAACAAGAAAAACTTTTCCTTCACTATTTAGACCTTTCATCTCACCTATTATTCTAGTGTTAGTTTCTGTAACTTTCATTTGTATTACAGAAACTTAGCAAAACCATGATAGTAATGGTTTACTAATTGTACTGCTAAATGTTTATACTGAGAAACTGTTATGTATATGAAGTTCTATATGTGAAGAACAGAGTTTTGCTTTTATTTCTTTATAAAGCTGAAGCAAAGATAATGCTGAATCTGCAAACGCTGAATGGATGCTATTCTTGATTCTGGTAGATGAAAGTAATGCTGTAGATCTACAGTTGTTCATGTTAGTGTTCATGTAGTAAGTACAACACATCACCTGGTGTTATTTGTAGGTAGCTGTCTACTTAAAACACAGTAGAGCTGTATATCTTATTGCCTATTTTAGTCTCTGCCTTATGCTTTAAAAGCCATGAAATATTGGCTTTGTTAAAAAATGTAAAAGAATGCTGTTAGAGCTATTTAAGTTGCTGTTTACAGTGGTTGTTCCAAGCAGATGTCATTCTGGTTGGATATGGATAAAGATATATAAGTTTGAGTTCCTGGGCATAAAAATTGTCAGCCATCGGTATCTTCTAAATGACTCTTTCTATGTCACAGGATAGGAGAAAATAGAAAAAAAAATAAGTAAACAATTAAAATACTTTCTGTTATTCTGTAAAACTTAAGTTGTGGTGGGCTTCTGTAGATTGTCTTTCTGAAAAATAGGGATAGTGTTGACTGCAGCCTGTTTGCTGGTTCTCTTCTGCTTTATATGAGGTCTTGGGTTTGGATTGGGGGGGGTTTTGTTTGGGGGTGGGGTTGCTCCA
>JAOQGH010000012.1:69879704-69910272 GCA_025769975.1 Gallinago jamesoni | reverse complement strand
CCTGCTCCACACATGCATAAGAGACAGCCATTTTTTAATTTAAGTCCTTTAGTTCCCTTCTCTGGGTATGAGGCACCAGTGTAGTTTTCTTAGAATGAAATTGCTCAATCTCATAGAGTATCCTTTTTATCTCCAGTGTGAAAGATGGTATCTTTCAACACCATGTCCTTAAACATAACATAAATCATGGATGCAATGAGTTTAATATTTAAGAATTGAACTGCAAATAGTTACAATAGTTGCAAATAGTTAGTTAAATATTGATCACGGTAGTTTTATATGTTAGTTTCCAAATAAACAATAGATACAAACAAAGTACAAAGCTTTTTTCACACACTGCATTGAATCTTAGGTAAAAGCTTCCCTTTGGGATCTATGAGAGGTTTAATTTGGATCCTGGAATAATAGTGTTATCCCATGAAAGGTAATTAGAGTTGTAATTTTAATATTAATAAGATGAATAGCACAAAGTTCTGAGTCATGTATTAATCCTATGATTAAATATTTTTTCACTTTAAAAATGTGAATTCTGAATTTCAAATACATTTTTGTGCAAAAGACACAGAATCAGTAGTTTGTCCGTTCCCACAGCTATTTCAGTTGCTGCAGATAAGATTATTTTATTTTATTTACTGTTTGTCAGAGGCTAAGTTACAGAAGAATTTTAGCATAGGGTTGGTTTACAAGCACTGACTATTAGAAAAGATTAAAAGGTACACATTTGCAAAATACATAAACCAGCATGACATTGATTTATTATGTTGTCATCTGTTTGCTATATTATTGTATTAATATTTGAAATAATAAAGAAGTTTACTACCCTAAGCTATTGAAGCAGTCTTGACACTTAACACTAATTAAATTTATTCTCTGAGATAATTATTTTGCATATGAACACTCCAACAAAATGACACTAATGAGTGAGAGGAACTAAGATGTAGAATCCTTTTGTCAGCATGCTAACCCCAAAAAATTATAATGAAGGCAACAAATCAGAAAATTCTTTGCTACCTTGTAGGAAAATGGTTCCTATAGTATGCCATTTAAAAAGCCCCAATTTTTAATATTTTGTTTCAATACGTCAAATGTGTTGGAGGAACTTTTTTACAAATAGTTGAGACAATACCAGTTCCCATTAAAAAGCCAACTTCTTTTGACCATAATGAAGAGCTGCTCTATATGCCCATCTCCATGCTGCCTTTATTGAGAACTTGAATCATTTCAAATAGTGAATCCTGTTCAAAGATAACAGAACATGTTTGTTATAAGTTAGTGAGAAGTTGTATTGCGTAGTATGGTAAAAAAAAACCTGAATTTTTCTTTGGAGAGATCTATATGGACAGTTACGCAGAAGTAGAACAGAGAGAAGACAGGCCTTTTCATTTCTCCTGTGCAATGCATTAGGTCAGCTTCATAGCCATGTTCATCATTTACCTACGTGTACTTAATCTCCCAGTAAAACCAAAATAACTTGTTTTCTCTCTATTCTGCATCTGGGTAGCTTGCAGATATAAGCTGGCATAGATAAGCCTTTTCAGTCACGGAGGTGAGACCTCTGATGCATGATGGTTTATTTCATCAAGTCACAAGAGCTGACAATGTTGTAATGGCAGTCTCCTTGGCATCTAATGGGGAAACAGTATCACAGCTCTGAAAGTCATTCCTCCTGGTATTGTTGACTAACACCAACGTGAACTAATCACTTTTCTTAAGTCAGAGGCAAAAGGGAAAAGAAGACTTGGAATGAACAGGACATTTAGGAAGAATCCCAAATTAAATAGAGTGACAGTTATTGCTTTTTAAAAAATTTATGTTCTTGCTTTATTACTGTCAGCACAAGTGGTATTCCTTCCCAAGGAAGGCAGAGTGTTTCAAATAGCACTGGAAGTCCTCTCCTTATTTTTAATAATTACTTACAGTCTCCATAACGATGTATGAACTTTCTTCTTGAATTTAAACAGCCAAATGTAATGCTGTTCTGTTGTGTTTTTTTTGAAAATTACTGCTTTATACAGCACTTCTGCTGTTTCGAGAATGAAAAATCTAAGATTTATTCAACAAGTCTACATCTAAGGCATGGTCCTTGGTAACAGGAAAAAATGAGCTTGAACCTGCCTGTAGGGTTTTTTTTGGTTTTGTTCTTAATCATCCTGAATATTCCCTTTTAAGTCTTTGAGAGACTTCACTTGACCTGTATTGTCCATCTACAAGAACAGGCTTTTTGGTCTTGTCCCACAGAAAGTCCCTTTCCCCTCCAGTTTTACCTTCCTGTCCACTAAGTCTATAGGGAGCACATAAAACACTGTTCAAGACTTCTCACTGTTTCTCCACTCCCCTTAATAGAAGGAACTGTAGAAGCACTGATGCAGCGATGCAGAGAACACTCTCTTCTCCCATAGTATGCATGAAAGAATGTGACCAATGGACAAGAAAATACAGCTAATTCCATCAGCTGTAATAACCAGCTTTCTGCAAGGTAAAGAACCAGCCTTGTATCTGCCCCATGTCAGTGGTGCTAGGTTACTCCTTAGCCGTTCACGCACATGGTAGTAGTCGTATCCAGGTGAATATTCAAAGGTGTTTTCCTTACAGACTCAGCTGGAAAAAAGACATCTTTATTAACTTTATTAAATTTAAAAAGAAGCTTTAAAAAAAACCAAAACTTCATGGCATTCTTGAAATCTAGCAGCAGTTGTGAGTGAGCAGTTGCGATCTTTTAGTAGGTACTCAAACATACTAGGAAAGTGAAGCCAGTGTGAAAGTTTCAACAGATAAAGCATAAACCCTAGATCATAAAAATATACATTTCCCATTTCATGAGGTATATTATTTTTAAAAAATTCTTTATAAGGAGTACTTATAAAGTACTGGAAAGAGTAGAATTTAGAAAGTTAGATCTCAGAAAAGTAACACAGTTTGGTTTTTTTTTTTATTTGAAAGGTTTCCATGAGCTATATTCTTATGGATCTTAGCTTAACGTATAAGTAGTGGTATTAGAGTCTCAGGGTTTTTTTTATTTCTGTAATAACTTTAAAAGCTTTGAAAAATTAAAACAGTGTTTGCAGGGGAGAAAACACTTACGTGAAGTACCAAAAAAAAAAAAAAGTTCAATAGGTTAACTCCCCTGCCTTCTCAGAACTTTATATGGGTAAAAACTGTGTGTTAAATATACAAAAAATAAAATCCTAAGTGCATTCTTAAAAATTCTAGAGGGAAAGGAACTTTCAGCTGAAGAAAGTTATTCAGCTCTGTGTGATGTAATTTGTAAAGTTTCTTTGTAAAGCTTTAAGTTCACATTAATTTGTGTTGTGCTACACTTATTTACAAATAAACCCAAAACCTGGCTCACTTCAAAATAATGAGAAATAGAAATGTCAACATTGTTCAAATTTATTTCTCATTTCTCCTATACTTTCAGATTTTTGAGGCCATGGGTAGGATTTTTTCCACGTTCATTCCTCTGCCTTATCATAAATTACCTAACCTGTACCATTATTGGGTTCAATATTGCCAGAATGTTAAAATACATTTTAGGATATGTCTCAGTCATCTTCAGGGGGAAATAGAGGACGCTGAGTGGAATTGTTGTAAACTGAAAAAGTTTATCAGGAGTTGACTGGCTTAGGCGGTGTTCTAAAATGGAGTATTGTTCTATGTTTTAAATAGCACTTGAGTTTTGTCTTTGAGCATTGAGTGTGTCTTTGATATTGTTTCCACATGTCTACCTTGTTTAATAGGCTCACTCTCAAGTGCATCAAGAATAGGTCACTTCGAATGTCTGCAAGGAAAAACTGCCACCTCCCAGCAAAGTTACTATAAATAATATAGCTTTTTTTCAGGTTTTGTATAATCTCTCCTAGTAACTTCGGAAGTGTTTCCCACTGTCACCTGCTTGTTTGTCACAGCTTGAAATTCACAAAAAGCTTGTCTCCTGAAAATGGCTGAAAAGTATGCAGCAGGTGGGAGAGGAAGTCTCCAGATTACTTGTCTATGTTTTCTCTGCAGACACCTAGCTTTGTCTTGTTCTTTTCTCCTGACCTCCCAGTGCGATGTTTCTGTCCTTAAGATACTAAATCACCTAGAAGTTCCAAATTTGATTGGAGAAAAGGCTTATGTCAACAATGTCAAGGAAAGGGACTTCCAGTCCATGTTTTAGAAATGTTTGTTTCTTCTGGGAATGAATACCATGAGCTTTGAAGGCATATTTAGAAAAGAGAAAGTCTTCACTATTGTGAACAGCCTTATATTTTCTTTCAGTTAATATTTTACACAGTAATTTCTTGGTAGTTTGTTCCTTAAGGGAAGTGAATTGCTCTAAAAAGGAAAGTCAGCTTCAGATATTGCCCCTTTATTGAAAGGAAAAAACAAACACCAACACCAAACACCAAAAAAACCCCAAACAAAAACAACCAATCAATTTTTAAATTAGTCATATTTTGAGGTTATCTGTCTGCAGTCACCTTTACCAATGTGTGTTTCTCGGTGCTTATTCAAACTTGTGCACAAAACTGTGTGCATGCTTAATTGGAAGTTTTAATCTTTAACTCCATGGCATCAGAAATAGCTTTTTTTTCTGTAGGAGCTTTGTTCTGTTAGATGTCTGTGGAGTTTGCTTCAGTTCACTAGGTAGCGAAGACAATTTGAACTGTGATTGTCCTCTAATTCTGGTTACAGGTGACCTGCATATGTTAATTGTAACCTTTGTAGAGCTTTTTATTTTGTGTGCTGGTTCTCCCCTGATCTTTCCTAGCAGGAAAATAATTCTAACTTTTGTAGACCTTCACTTTTTTCAGGTCACTTAATAAGAGATCAAGACTCTAAAACATCTTCTCTAACTGTTTTGATGTTATGTGACTAGATTTATCTTCTTAGTTTCTTTTGCCATTAATGAATATATGCCCAAAGTGTTTTTACTTTGTTTGGTTTTCCCCTACTCGCAACGTTTTAGGAATTGATCCCACTCATACTGTGTACAGCCTGCCTCCATCCTGAACCCAAAGAGAGAGATCAGCTTCTACACATACTGTTCAATTTGATCAAACGACCAGATGATGAGCAAAGGTGTGTTTGCGTTTGTGCGGGACAAGAGGGAACCTTTTTTCTTTGTCAAAGAAGCAGAACTGATAGAAACTGGATATTATTGGGTGATTGTAGCCTAGTTTCACTTAAACTGATATTTTGCTGGTATAGTGTTGACAAATTTATGTGGACTTCGGGACTTTCCATTTCTATGAACTGTACTTTCTAGTTACTGAAATGTAAGAATGAGCTTCATAAGCTGCAGTGTAATGTTTCAGTTCCTTTTTTGGTTAAAGATGAAGTGAAATGCTTTGTTAAAATGAGCCATGAAATGACCATAATTTTTAGCAATAGTTGATACACGTAAGACAGAGGCTTAAAAAAGCTGGTTTGACTTCTGTATCTTAGTGATCCAGATGTTTGTAAGTTCACTGCCATGTGTAATTTGGGAAAATGGCATAAGAAAATAGTACTATTCCTACTTACGGTTCAGTACTATGGTAGCAATAAAAATTTGGAAGACTGAAGCAGTGATTTAGTTCTGACAAGTGTTAAGAGCTTTGTTTCTGTTAAGATTTTTGAAACATACTTTTTATTTTGTTTTATAAATTTAGTTATTTCTTAGTACTCAAGAAGTCTGATTTTGACCAATTTTATTAAAAATATTCTTAAGGTTGAAAGACAGTACCCCAGCTGGTATGTTTTCTTTTCTAACTGTGGAAAGATTTTTCATATGTGATCTGTAGCTCTTCTGTCATTTTCACTAGAGATGTTTTGTAAACATCTGTATTTATCATTGCTCTATTCTGTCTTCAGACAAAATAGGCGTTATGAAATAGATGGGAAGCATTTCTTTTGAGGATTCTCCAAAACTGAAGTGTTCTGGTGTCTGTCTAAATTGATCTCATGGTAAAACTGAGATATGGGATATAATTGAAAGAGATGGCTTTGGAGACAAGAAAATGCATAACTGAAAGTAACTTTGAGCACAGTGGCACTATGCAGATTGAAATTATAAGAAGATGCAGTTCTTGTTCTATTTCAGATTCATTAGAAATCTAATGTCTACCACTATCTAAAATATTTTGAATGTCCCATGTGGATTGAGAAGCTAAAATTATTTTGTGAATAGAGGGGAAGGAAGTTACATCTTGCTTGTAGTATCTTGTAGATAATTTGTCACAGGGTTGGTGGCCTATCAAGTAGATTTTTCATGTGACTGCTGTTAGATGTGTCATTTCCAGCAGCTAAGAAAGAAAATCCAAGCTTCTTTTTCCTTGAAGTTGTTTGTTCTTCGTTGTGAGTTAAAGTTTTATATCTAAAAATAACTCATTTTTGTCAGAAATTTGGGAAGAATATTCTGCCATAACTTCTCCAGGACAAAATAGGTATATACATAGTATACATTTACACACATGAAAAACATAATCTCTTTAAAGACAATACTCAGAACTTCAGTTTTTTTATACTTGCATATCTCTACGGAAGTGTATTATACATGCTTGGTTTTTATCTAAGTAAGTTTAAGTAATGTTTTAGCCGTCTTGTGTGATATGAAGTAGGCAAAGACATTCACGTTGGGTCACCAGAACAATGGTATTAATTATCTGATATGCTCTTTGTTTACCTTCTGCTATACTGTATGGGCCTATATTATACATTAAAGTAGCAGTTGATAGCAAGTTGACTTTTTTAAATGCAAGAGACTGAAATGTGACATTGCTTTTCTAATAATGAACCCATTAAAATAAATCCTTTACTTAAAATAATTGATTTTTTTTAAAGTATGTTAATAATTAGGCAGAAGACAAGTATTATACTACTCATCCATGTGAGAGGCTTTTTGGTGCTTGCAGATATAGCATATTGCCACAGTCTTGCAAACTAACGCTATATTTAACAAGGCCACTTTTATCCCCAAGGCTTTGCTTACTAATGCACTATTCATCTTTTCAAAATGTCTATCAAATTCTCTTCTGCAAAGGAACAAATACGCATTAGCTTTACTTCTTTTTGGACAGTTACGTGTGTGGCTAAGGAGCCATGAAGAAGTCAGATTTATGTTGGGGTCTTCTCGGACAAGTTTAAAACATAGTTCAGAATGTGAACTCTTTAAAATTTCCAAGTAACATACCCAGAAGCAGCACTCTTAATGAAAAGAAGCTAAAATACATTAAATTTAGTGTATCTAGTATGACTTTTCATCAGTCATATGATATCATCTCTGAACAGAACACACATACCTTGCTGATATATTAAGGAAAACTCTATTATAAGTAAGTTTTTAATACAACCTTTAGGAGCGATGAAAGAACCTTGAACTGTGTAACATAAGATAGAGTTGCTTATCAATGCATGCAGGCACTTTCTAAAACCTCTAAAAAGAGTTTAGAAGTGTTAAATTGTACTTGCTGTACTCTAACTTCTGCCTCTTTCCTCTAGTCTGATTCTTGATTTCGCTTTAGTTTCTCTACCAGTGAAGCAAGCTAGTGCTCCCCTGAATTGTACCGATTCATTTTGCTCCTGCCAAAGTGATCATAAATGCATAACCTGGAGAGAGCTCTTTGAGGAAAGCATTCCCAGCATCTTGTTAACATAAGAGATCATTATGACAATAAGTAGAAAGAAGTTTTTCCCATATCTAGACTAGACAGCAATTTTTGCAGCAACTAAGTGTTAACATTTTTTTGTTTCAATGACCTGTTGTTAGATCCTTAGAATCTTTCCTTCCCCTGCAATACTGACTGTTGTCATATACTTTTAAAGTGGTTACAGTAAAATATTACAAAACATTATTTTAAAATATTTTTGCAGTATCCTGAAGTTCCCTAATTTACAGGCCAGGCAAAAGGAAATCTAAGTTAATTTTGAGATTTCATGGAACTTTTTTGAGAAAGTTTGATTTTTAAAAAAAATAATTTTTTTTGGTTTTCTGCATTTCTAATGCAGAAGATTTCAAGCGATTACTGTATTCTGCTATTGGATTATTTTTTAGTATCTTTTAAGACTACATGCTGTCACCCAGTTCTGTGATGAGGTGCAATGTGTAGAAACAAAGGCAGGTATGTGAATAACTGTGGTTTTTTGTTGCAGAATTTAGAATTACTATAGACTTCTGTCTCCACATCCATATCACATACCAGCTGTTGATTTCTTGAGTTTTATCTAATCATTGCCTTTTTGTTTTCCCTCAACCTTTTTCCACCTTTACCTTTACCAGCAGAATCTCTGCCTTTCAACCTTAGGGGCATACTCTTAGCTGCAGTAAATATTTAAGAGTTTAGGCGTGACGCTAAAAGTAATAATGAACAGATTTTCAGTGGTGTTTTCATCTTACCGTGGAGGTGATAAAACAAGTATTTTACGTCAACATATTATTGTTTGAAGGTGGTTATTTAGGTGCTGATGTAGGCACTAAAAGTAAACAGAACTGGTGAATCACATGTAAAGTTGTTAGTCATTCCAATCCCATTAAGAGGATTGGAGTCCTAATAGAGAATTCTAACTAACATTAGTTAGAATTAAAAAATTGTAGCAAAGTAAACAGTCATTGAGTAAAAGTTAATATATCACAAATGACAGTTAAGTACAATTTTACTGAAATTTTAAATATAACTCTGTGCCTATGAAGTTGATAGAATGACAGTAATTTCCTGCAAAATTTGAGGAAAGTTTAAAAAATGCAAGGATATAAATACAGATTACTGGGATGGTTGTTGATACTACTGGTTGATTAATTGCTTCCCTTTTATAATACACTTTAGACAATTTCTGACAAGAATAAAGTCCAGTATTTTGGGAGAGATGACAGTAACTTGCACATTAGTATGTTGCAAAACCATTTCATGAAAGCATTAAGTTACTTTTTTTGGACCGAGGTCATTAAATCTCACAAATGCGTCAAAATAAAAGCAGCATGTGTAGTTGACTAAAATACTGATAGTAGGATAGTATTAAGTAATTTAGGTCCTTTTAGTGCATGATGAATCTTAGTACCCAGTAATAAGAATTAAATGAGATTTAGTCAGAGATTCCCAGTCTCAAACATTAGAAAATCAGAGATTTCCAAATTGGAGAGTCTCAGGCTCTGGATCATGAAGTTTGGAATCTGCAAGTTTTTGGAAAAGGCATATTAAGTAGAAAACAAGATAGTGGTTTTCAACTTCAGATTTAGCCTTTAAGTCAGAGTGTATAGTGTGAAATTTTGACTGTAGACAATTACTTGTTGCCTGAGAGCATTTGCTTTTCCTAACCTAAGGAATATATTGTATTTGTATTAGAGCTTTGCTTCATAAACAGATTAAAGCTTTAAATTTATATTTTCAGACAGATGATACTGACCGGGTGCGTGGCATTTGCCCGACATGTTGGACCAACACGTGTAGAAGCTGAGCTTTTACCACAGTGTTGGGAACAGGTAAATGATTATTCTGTGCTTTAGGCTGAAAAGTTAATTAAAACTTCATAAACATCGAGTTTTACTCATTTGAAGGGCAGGTTGTTTTGGATTTGTTTTTCAATGAATGGCAATTCAGAGAAAGATATTTGTATGTTCTTTTTCCTCATTATATATGCTTTTATATAACATTAAAAAGAACTCAGAAGCAGAAAATTCATCAAAAGATTTTCTGGAAATTCTAGTTACCTGCATATGTCTGTTGTTTTGAGATTTAGATATGCACATGTTCGTCATTGATGTTGCCCAATCTGTTGCCAGGTAGCTAGCTGCCTTTATAATTCATACTGTGATATCCAAACTGTTGGAAATCCGTTTTCATTCAAAGATTTCACTTGCTGATTTTTATATTTTAATCATTTTTGGAGCAGTGTCCACACCAGTTTTATTCTTAAACAGAAAATTAGAGATCAAAGTGATCAGAAATAAGTCCCCTGCAGGTGGGTATGGTTTTAAATCTTTAAGATCAGACTGAAGCTTACATGCAAATTCTAGAATCACCATGACCTTTTCCACAGGTATTCTAAATTAATAGAAACATAGAAACAGAACAGCACGAGTGAAAATCCATGGTATTTTCCTACCATAATGAAGAAGAGGGAGTTGCCTAAAAGACAAAGAATAACTAGGCTGTGACGGAGTGGTAATGCTTGCTTTGATGGCACAGTCTTTCTGGTCTGATAATTTTCTACTGTTTCTTGCATAACTCAGCCATCTGTGTTCCACAATGAAGTCCAAGCTTTAATAGTCTTAATGCTTTCTGACAGCAGAAGTATCTATTATATGCAGCATTTGTGCTTATATGTATGACCGATGTATCTATTGATTAAATGAAGGACTTGTGGCAGTAGTAGTTGAACAGACAATAAACCACGTTTTGTTTTCTTAGTCCTTTTCATGAAATTTAAACTGTTTAAAAAAAGTCTCACTTTAGTAAGAGCCCATCTTCATCATACCCATTTGTTGTTAATTGCTGATGTAAAAGAGAAACCAGTCTAACTGTAACGGTATAGTATATCAGGCTGTGAAGCCATATGTTATCACACCTTTATTTAATGCAGTTTGCCAGACTTTGTTTGCAGTGCTGAAAACAGGTCATTATTTTCTCCAGCAAAATACCAGCTGAATCTCATTGTCACATAACAGAGTTTGTAGAAGGAACTCAAAAATACACGTAATTTTCTACCTTTTCTCAGTAGATGCTTTAATCATGAGAGCGTTCATGCAGTTGCTCTCCAACCAAAATATATTTACAGATACAAAAGACTGGGCCCTCAGAAGATTCAGCATTTTCATCTATATGTTCTGGAGCTCAGAGGTACCAGACTAGTCTTTGTGATTTGTCTACGGGCTCTTCACAGGTAGAACTTGGTAGCTGGCTCACCTGAGTGGCTCACCTCAAGGCTCTGTGAATGCTAAAAGTTCCCTCAGAATTAGTGACTAGTTAATCGGCTTCCAAAATTGTACTACTGCTTAGTAGAAAGGAAAAGGAAAAGAAATAGTAATAAACATTTTAGTTATGTTTCAGTTTCCAAGGGCTAATAACACAAACCTTGTGGAAATTTGAGTCTTTTTCCTCCAGTGTGTCAGTATGTCTTTGCAACATCAGAGGTGATACTTATGTTGTCTTGCCAGTCTGCCTAAACCAGTTGAAACTAGCTTTTGCAGTTTCTCTTAGGTAAGCAGAGCTCCAGAAGGCAAAGGGTATCTCTGTTACAATAGGGAATTTGCATTTGGAAAGACAGTACGTAAGTCAAAGATAGTATAGTTATTAAAGCACACTGTTGCATCCCTATGTTTCTCATCTATTACATCTCCATGCTTCCAAAAAATACTACAGGTCCCCTACTGGCCCATGACTGCAAAATTATGATAGATATTTAAAGAAGGTTCTTCCATGCTCGAGAGTTCAGTTTAATCCTGAGGCTCACAATTTGTTCATTTGAGTCTCTTTCAAATGATCTTTGCCACACTTCATTCTTGGGAGAGTTCTTAGTGATTTTTAGATCAAAACCGTGAGAAAGCTGAAGACATTAATTAATACATCAGTGGTCTGGCCCCAGTTGGAACCCCTTGAGCCTATGATTAGTTCAGCCAGTTTTCCAGCCACCTCACTGTCCTTACCTAGCCCACGCTTCATCAGTTGGTAAATGAGGACGTTATGGGAAACAGTACCAAAAGTCTTGATGAAATCAAGATAAAAAAATATTCACTGCTCTCCACTTGTTCACTGAGCCAGTTGTCTCAGAAAGCTGGCAGGTTGATCATGCATGGATTTTCTTATATAAATACATACTATTCCCAACCACCTTCTTGTCCTTCACATGTTTGGAAATGCTTTCTAGGATTAATTGCTCCAGCCCTTTTCCATGTGACCATTAAAACTGACTCCACCAGGGTGCAAACTTGGTTCAGAAGTGTCAGTGTCGAGTTTGTAAGGCACAATTTTATAATGGGCTTTGAGCAGAAAGGGGAGAATAGGCAGCATAGCATCAAGAGGTTCTCGGGAAAAGGATCTGTTTTCAGTCATACTTTAGAGACGCAACATGTTTATGCTTGACTTGAGAGCAGAACTTCAGTAGAACTTCTTGATTCAGTATGTACGTCTTTTTTTTTTGACCCCAGCTGCTCAGGAAGACCGAGGCAGCTATGCTCCACTGTTTGGGTCAGAGCACTAGAGGGCACTTGTGTAGTTCTTAGATGAGCAGAGCATTTCTGAAGGGCTACACAAGACAAAAATATTTCATGATGTGCCAGCTGAGAAGTTACTCATTCTTTGGAGTGACTTGCAGCCCATATGCTGCCTTCCACCATTCTTTTTACTTCATATATGTACATACTTCTCAGATTCTTCTCTTACTATAAGCTCTGGTCTATAGGACAGCTAGGGAAGGCTGTATCTGCCTTGCCTTTTTGCCTCAGTGCAAGAATTTGAGGCTGCTTATTACCCTTATGCAACTTCCACAGACACAGTCAATGCTTATTTAAGAGGTGCATCTGTATCCCTCTATTGCAGTTCATTCTAACCACGTTTTGAATACTGGTTACTACAAAGCAAATAGCCATTCTGTTTCTCTTCACCAGATCAACCACAAATACCCAGAGAGACGGCTACTGGTAGCAGAATCCTGTGGAGCTCTAGCACCTTACCTTCCAGTAAGTAGTAGTACTGACTCCAAATGCTTTGCTAGTGAAAGCGAGGTGAAAATCTGTTGCATAATGCAGACATCCTTTATAATTTTAAATATTCCCAAGGGTGTATGTTATGCGTAGACAGTCACATTTTCTTCTATGTTATATTACACATGTTGAGATTCAATAAGTGACATCAAGAAGGAGATAGTTTATTATAAAGCAATACAGGTGAATAGTTATAAAATGTCTTTAAAAAGTACATTCTGAGAAAATAATCTTTTATTCAGTGAAGATGAAATGAAGATAGTTATGAGTAATTAAGGAAATAATCTCTGAAAAAAATAATTGGCACCCAATAATAGAGTTCTTCAGACACTGTGGAATGTTAAATGAAGAGTGCTGCCAGTCAAAAGAAGCAGCAAAATTAAGTCAGTGGCGAACTAGAATTTGAAGCTCTGGAGAAATATGAAAATAACCCAAATTAAAAACCTACTTTTCTAATTTAGCAATGGAGTGAGTAAAGATTCTGTTTAACATTTAGGCCCATAGTAGTTTTTTGCTGTTAGTTATTTTTGGTACATGCTTCCATATGAATTGAAGGACTCGAGTTCTGTGCTTAGTAGGTCAAAAGGCTCTCTAATAAGGCTACTGATATTTTATATTCATTCATCTTCTGTTGTGAAAACTGAATGTGTAATATTCAAAGGGATCCATAGTTGGAGGAAGGGTTTTTGTTTGTAAACACTAATAGAAGTGCAAATTATTTACGAAAATTGCTATAAACACACATTTCTTGTTTTATTAGATTTATTGAGTATGGTTTTTGTTTGCCAACAGAAAGAAATCCGTAGTTCGTTAGTACTTTCCATGCTGCAGCAAATGTTAATGGAAGATAAGGCAGATCTGGTACGAGAAGCTGTGATCAAAAGCCTGGGCATCATTATGGGATATATTGATGATCCAGACAAGTATCAACAGGTATAATTGGTTTGGGTTTTGTATGTATGAAATATCTTCTGTAATTATTTCATCAGTAGGGAGATGCATAATTTCATGTACTCTTACCAAATGTTTTTAGATACTTTAAAAAATTTTGATGGTTTAAATGAATGGTGATTTTATTGTGTCACCAAGATCAAAAAGAAAACATATATATACAAGTATCCTTAGAAGCTTAGATGTAAGCCTTATATAGGAGAGCTTCACTATTAATTCAAAGTTTGTTTTCAAGAACATACCACTTCATTGGCCACCTGATACTATTAGCCAATTTGATATCATCACTTGCTAACAAAGATTCATCTACAAAAACAAAGCCTACTTGTGGTTCAACTTAATACTGTCTAATAATGTTTTAGATAAGTGAAAATGAAGATCTTCTAGTCCTGGCCTTGAGTTTTTGAAGTCAGAGTGGTAAAATGTGTTAGTATTAATTCTGATAACTTGACTGTAGAGAAATATTAACAGGGTCATTGGATCACCTACTGTTTAGCTTTGTAGGTGGGCTGGGAATATCTGCTGAAAGGCCTCCTCCAATGTACTACATTGTTTTATTTTTATTAGTATAAAACTATAAAAAAAGATTATAATCTTTTTCTAGACTGCATTTTTTGTGTAGAAAACTTCAGCATGAATTGTAGGAAAAGTAATTGTATTCTTTATTTTGCCAGGGCTTTGAACTGCTGCTTTCAGCTTTAGGAGACCCTTCAGAACGTGTAGTTAGTGCAACACATCAGGTATTTTTACCTGCTTACGCTGCCTGGACAACAGAACTGGGAAATTTACAGTTCCATCTTATACCTACACTGCTTAATAAAATTGAAAAATTGCTCAGGGTATGTGTACAGCTACTTCTACATTAGAAAGTTTTCTTTTTATCTTTATTACATATTCAGACTTTTTAAAAAAAAAATACAAAAATGTATATAACTACTACTTAATGTTCTATGGGGTAAAAATTTTCTGGAGATTTTTGTTATAACTCCATAACTTTTACTTGTCCTTTGGAAGAAAGAAAAAAAATACAACCACCAACACCCTCAAAAACCCACATAAAACAAACAGATGCTTCTTTAACAGTATTAGCCCAATAATTAAAGTGCAATTCAGAAAACACTTGTTTGAGGCTGCGACTAGATAACGTGTGTTACTCTGAGTGCATTTGCCTTAAATTGTTTTAAGGTATCACATAGTGTAATTTTTTTTTTATAAAGTCCATTATTTATTACCAAAAAAAATAAGTAGAATTGAATGGTTTAGTTATGTGATTTGCAATTACAAGCCCGTTTGCGCACTTGATTTGGTAGATATCTGGAAACTTCTGGAAAATAGGATATCTCATAACAATCTAACACACTTACTCTGATAATAAGAATGTTGGTTAATACTCTACTCAGTTTTTATATGCATTGGTCCCTAAGACCAAGGAATCCCATTTCCAAAACATACTGAAAACTTTTCTTTAAAAATATTTATATATTCATCAACATGAACCTCTAAATGCCAAAGGCAATTTTGCTTAGTTCTTTTGACGAGATGTGACTTAAGGGTGACAGGGGGACTTGGATGTTGACACAAACTAAGCTTGTGGTTAGGATAAATTCTTATATGATTAGTGTTTCTGTGTAGAAGCTCATCACAGATGTGTTGAGCTCTTGCCAGGGAATACGTGCCTAAGCAAGAGATCATCCAAACTGAAAATTTTAACTAAATGTACTGTTTGTTTCAGGAAGGAGAACATGGCTTGGATGAACATAAGCTTCACATGTATCTGTCTGCTCTGCAGTCATTGATTCCTTCGCTGTTTGCACTGGTGCTACAGAATGCACCTTTCACAAGCAAGGCTAAACTTCAGGGAGAAATACCACAAATTGAAGGTAAATGATTGATTTCTGGGATGTGGAATTTTTAGGAACTTAAGTATGATTTGGTGACAAATCTCAAATTACTGTTAACTTCAAAGGAGGAATTTCAGGAATAGTTCAATAGTTCATTCATATTGAATTTCAGTTCAATAGTTCATAAGTTTAGAATTCATGTGTATTTAGGGTAGCTACGTAAACATAAATTGCGGAATATACATATAAACTTCAGATTTTTGCAATACACTGTCTGTACAATAATGATTTAAGTTTCTGTCACCAAGCATTTTTTTCTCATCTATCTATTCTATGTGTTATATTCTTGTGTATAGGAAGAACGGGGAGAGAAATTCAGGGTATCTCTGTTGTGTTAAAAATTTCCTTTCTTTAATGTTGCTGAGTTCATGGAGAGAATTTTTTTTAAAACCAGATTTTAGCATAGGAAGATTTGTCGTGACTCTTTCTTTGTTCTGCTTTTTTTTCCTTTTTGGGAAAATGTCTTTCTACTTCTTTCCCCCACACACACTCCTACTGTATTCCTATGAAAGAAAAGTCTTAGTCCTGAACTCTAATCAGATATTTATCTAATTACAAATATCAGTTTATAGATACAGAGGAAATATGTAAATTATTATTATTTGCCATAGACTAAAGGAGAACTAAATGGTATCCTTTTGGATTTTTTTTTTCTGTCTTCACTTAGCAGTGTTGTGCACTGTAAGTTATAGATGAAATGACTTCTCTGTTCCCAGCGACATGGTTTTATGTAATCCAATTATAGTCTTGCAGTAAAATACTTTTTTGTCATAATACAAAGTACACATTGTGGAGGGGAAAAATTTTAAAAGAATACAGTTTTGCTTTCTGATTATCCTCTTAATGTTTCTTCACATTGGTCTCTTTTAGCAAATCCTTAAGCAAGGCTTCCTTTTTCCACCCATTTCGATGCTTGCTTGAGAGACATGATTATCACAAAAATAGTTTTTATTTCATCTTTCTTCATTTCTTTCTACTTCTTAAAAGAAACTTTTGAGAAAGCAAAGCAATCCTTAACTGGGCTTCCTAAAGTTGTCTGGAGAATTGTTTTCCACTAATAGCCACTAATTATATTAAGAAGGCTGACCTCAGTTTCAGTTAATTCTTCCAAATAAAAAGTTTTATGAAGTGGGAAAATTACAGGCTAGTGCAAAAGCTTCACCATTTGTTATGTATCTATGTAATACCGTAGCAGACTGGATGGCGCAATAGTGCATTTGTACTGAAATCATCAGTCCTAGCCTGTAGAACGTTTTATCCTATTACAAATACTTTAAAAAGATATTATTGGTAATACCTGCCACATGCTGATAATAGTGCTGTGTGTGAAGATTCAAAGAAAGGGTGACAACTTCAAAGGAGAATTTGGAAAGTAGCTGGTGGTACGTTACTGTGCATCAATGTAAAAATGTTAAACATGCCATGGTAAAACTCATTCAGCTGACTTGAGTCATTTGAAGATGAGCACTTTTTCCCTGGGTTACTACTGCTTAAATAAGGAATTCAAAATTTCAGGCTTCAGCCTAGTCTGACACCTCCTTCCTCCACAAAAGTGGAAGAAAAAATCTCATGTACTTTTCCCTAATCCAGTAGTATTGCAGGAACTGCAAGCTTGCTTTCTTGAATTTTGCAGTAGAAAAGATGATGTTCTTATCACTTTCCATTATTGATGAAAAATTTTTAAAATGCCAGATGTGAATGAGAATAATAAAAGCAATGTTGGTGTAGGCAGGCTTTCAATCCCCAGATATTGTGATGGTCTAGATTTTTTTTGAGGTCTTGCTTTTATGTGTAAATTATTCTCTTCTGCTAATTCAGCTAATTAAGGAGCTGGGGGAGGGATTGGGGAGTGTCAAAATCTAGTTAATGTCTAGAGGTTAAAGCAGTTAGATGATTGAAGTATTGTAGGTCAGGAAATGTTGCCTGCAAGTCACTCTTGTAAGTCTGTGGTGTGTTCTTTGGGTCCTTCCATCATCTTCCTGTACCTGCATTTTCTCTTTTTAAGTAAGGGTTATGTAATCTCTTCAGAGTTGGATTTAACTCATTAATTTTTTTAAAAAAAACAATTGGATGACTTTACACAGAAGGCACTAAAAAGTTTCAGACTTCCTTAGCTATCTTTGCTGACATCACTTCCCAAGTATTTTCATCTTCTTTTGTTCATGAGCACTTGTTCTCTGCTGTTGCAGTCACTAGATTTCCCCGACCCGTGTCGCCTCTTCAGGATGTGGCCATCATCATTGGAAGCCGTGAACAATTAGCAGTGTTGTTGCAACTGTATGATTATCAGCTAGAACATGAGGGTACCACAGGCTGGGAGACTTTGCTATGGGTAGTCAACCAATTGTGAGTTAATTTGTATTTAATGATTCCTAACTTTAAAATATGTCAAAATTAATAGTTCTTAAGCATTAATATGTTGAACAATTATTAAACATAAGAATTTTAAGTATGATTATTAAAGAAGAAAAGATGGATTTTTTTTTAAACATTTTCATTTTCATACTGACTTGACTTTGATTTTATTCAGAAAACATCACCTATCTAGCAGAATGTGTAGGTAACTACTTGCTCCAAAAAATTGTTTCCTTTCATCTTTGCACTAGTTTAGTAAATCCTGTGTTGAAGTGAAGATTGTTGCATTCTGAATTTCTCATGAAATATACTGTTCTGCAGTAACAGTTGTTCAAAAATATAGGCCAGACTTTTCTGGCACTTAAACCCTTGCTTTCTTCAAGAGTTGGGAATTGTACAGAACGTGTAGGTAATTATATTGGAACCAATAGTGCTCTGTGTGTGTATATATATATGGATATTAATATAAATTATATAAATATAACTGGAAAGAAACAACAGATCAGAGTAGTGTTTAATATCCTTTTGTTTCCTGATTTTTAGACTGCCACAGCTTATAGAAATAGTTGGCAAGATCAATGTAGCATCAACTGCCTGTGTCCATGAGTTCTCTAGATTTTTCTGGAGACTTTGTAGGACATTTGGGAAAATTTTTACGAACACTAAGGTAAGTTATTACCTTAATCATTCTATAAAAGTAGTACCTTGATAATATATATTCTCCACATTAATGGTGTGTCTGATTTACTTGCACTTTATGTGACCATTTATATTTGCATATCTCACTGATACTTGTCCATTACTACATTTAAACTTGCTATTATTAAACTTCTGTTTGCATCCTTTTGATTTTTGTATTTGACCATTTTGGAATGGCCTCTCATCTTGCCCAACAAGGAAGGATTTTTTTTTTTTTTAAACTGTATTCTTCGTATTTCTTTTATAAATGGCATAGGGAATGAGAGAGTTCATCCTAATTCTAGAGATTTAACCTTTCTTCAGAATAGCATACTGTTTAGTGTTTGTGGCACACGTAAGTACTTCATCCTGTAATTGACTGGAAAATTAAAATTTGTGCTTTCCTTGCCCAAAATATTTTCTACAGATGATATCTAAATATTTTTGTCAAGGAAATATATTATTTTTCTCAATAAAATAACTTCTGAATATAATTCAAAAATATTTTAGAAGGAACTCTTAAAACATGAGAGGATTACTTAAAGATAAACTTGAAAACATTATGTGCTGCCTCCAGAGACGATATTAAAACTGGTCTTTGAAAGCCCTTTCTGTAAGTTATCTTGAGAACCCTTGCTTCTATAAAACTGCTCTGATACTGATTATCACAGCTGTATTTTGGACTTCATGGACAGCAAAGATATAAAACACAATCTTTTTTTCTTTAACATATGGCTTGGTAAAACCCTAAAGCCCAACTAAGGATATTGCGAAGAGACTTCAGCTTTTGGTATCAGGAGTGCTTAATACTGTTACTTCAGTGTGGGTACTCAACAGACACACTTACTCTCTTTTGTCATAATTTCAATTTTCATATAAGCTGTCTATGCTTTTTAAAGTTGGTTTTTTTTTTTGTTCTGTATCTTCAAAATGTCCTTTTTTCTATTGTTGTTTTTTATTCTTAATTTTTTCCTAAGTTAATTGACACTGGTAGCAGGTTTTCTTATGTGGGATTCATCATCCTTTGTTTAGGTAAAACCACAGTTCCAGGAAATCTTAAGACTGTCTGAGGAAAATATAGGTAAGTAGCTTTTTACTGAAATGCATGAAAGATGATCTTAGCTGCAACTGGAAAAAAAACTGTCAATTTCTTGTTCAAACAGCAGTTCTCAAATTTTTCGTCTCTCTGAAATGTTGAAAATCTAATCTTAGTCTGAATGGAACACTCTGAAGTTATAGATGGTGTGTTTTTGCATGTAAAGTACATTATTTTAGGAGGTGTGTGTCTATACACACACATATATATGTGTGTAAAAGTTCTTCAAGTGTGTATATATATAATACTTAATACATGTGTGTCTACCCTATATATACAAAATATATAATATATATATTAGATATGCACATATATACACGTATATGTGTATATAAAACCTAAATTTTTCACTGTTTCATTAGATTCCACAGCAGGTAATGGAGTGCTTACAAAAGCCACAGTTCCCATCTATGCAACAGGGGTCCTTACATGTTATATTCAGGTAGGTTTGTTATTCTGTTTCTTTGTTCAATGTTTACTAATATGTAAAATTTATTCTACCAAAAATCCCTTATTGTTTTCTTTGAAAACTTACAGTGCTTTTGTGCTTTGAAGGTAGGTGGATAAGTGGGCAGCTATAAACACATTTAAAAGTTTTCTTTTCAGATTGTCTACTATGTTTAGATGATAGTTATCAGTGTTAAAACCTGAATTCAGTAAATCTTACAATGACATCTGGCGTCTTCACCACTGTGAAATCTCAGACATTGACAGCTGCCATGTGCCTCTGTCAAAAAATAGTATTATTCCATAAGTGTGTTCTTGGCCATTTAACTCTGAGCCCTGCAAACATAATTTTGCAAAATTTACTGAAACAGGTAAGCAGGTGAATCGCCATTTTGGGCATAGTTCGAGTAGTAAAATTTTAGTGCTACCTATTTCTAAATAAATGCTCCATAAATAATACTACCTAATCCCTCAGTAACCATTAGTTATGGCCTGGTATATATCTAGTTTACAGGAAAAAATACTTAATTGTCTCACAAATGTTTAGTGAATTGTGAACAATTACAAACTGTCAGGAGCTATGAAAGTGCTTCAGTACAAAGTTTCTTTAGTGAAATTATTTGGGTAATTTGTGCAAGAGTATGTGCTTAGTTGATGAAGTACAGAAATGAAGTACCACCTTCTGTTTGCTTTGAAAGGTTCATGTTCTTAAACCATGTTTTTGAAGTTCTTAAGAAGATTGTTAAAGGCTAAATCTAGTTTGTTCTCATCCATAGGTTATCTCTTTGGTAGCTGTAGCTCATCAGAACTGCAGCAATACTTCTGCTACACTCAGCATTGTACGCTCTTCTTTCAGGAAGAAGACCGCAAGCTGTTAGTTGGATTCTTAGAAGATGTAATGACTATGCTTTCACTGTCCCATGCTCCTCTTGACAGCCTGAAAGCTTCCTTTGTGGAACTGGGGTAAAGAATACAGTTGCAGTTGACTAAATATCAATATGTTAGAAGTTTTTACTAAAAGCTGCTAATCTGGCTGTAATTTTAATAACTGTGATTCTTTGGGAGAATAAAGGGTGTACTTGCTTTTTTCCTTGGTGTTTCACAAAATTTAAACCTTTAATTTCTAGATTAGAAACGTAATGGTAAAAAAAAATCTGAAGTGTAACAAAACACAAAAACCACACAAAAATCAGTCATTGAGGATAAAATAGAAATTCCTTTTGTATTTTCCATACTACTATGATGTGTTCTAGCTACATATTTGCATTCAGTTTAGTGTTGTAATTTATTGAAAATTATCTTTTTGTTTTTTAAATGAACTTCAAAATGCAACTTAGTATCTAGACAGCGACATCTTGCATGTCCTTCAGAATGAGATGTTTTGTAACCTTCAGAAAGGATAAATATCAGAGGTTTAGATTTGTTTAGCAATGGATTCTTAAGACTACATTTTGTAGGTAGAGAACTTGGGTTTGAGAGTTTGGTTGTGGTTTTTTTTTTTTGATTGCCCAACTGTTTTCTTTTAGTGCAAACCCAGCTTATCATGAGCTGCTGTTAACTGTATTATGGTATGGAGTTGTCCATACTTCTGCTCTTGTTCGATGTACAGCTGCTAGAATGTTTGAGGTAAGTGTTATCCAAACTTGTTTTATACCTTTTTAAAACTAGAGTTTATTTTTAAAAACAGTGATTGGGATAATATTGCTACATTCTTAAAAATTACAAATGGCTTATTTAAGTTGTGTACTGTGTGATGGAGCAGGAGGTTGTTGTGCAGTTGTTTCTGTATCTGTTCTCTGTTCAACAGCACATCTTTCATTAAGCAATTTGTCGTTAGCCACTTGCAAGGTGTTGCTGTAGTAACTGTGTATTGTTCTTTGATCTGCTGCTGACTTGATTGTTGCATTCTGATTATTGCATGCTGAAAACTACTTTCTGATTATGAAAACATATTTCATTGCTAAACTGTGTTCAAACCAGAGTTAAATGCATTGTCAAATGTGTTTGCTTAGGTCTGTAGATAAACAAGCATACATCTGAGTTCTAACCTTTGCTATTAATATTTGACACATCATCAGTAACCTAGTTCACAAGTTATTGGCTTTCAAGACTTTTTGCATATACTTGTGCAATGCATTTGCATTGTAATTCAGACTAGTTTCCACTAGTGCCAAATATGGTGGTAAAAACAGATGTTTGACCAATTTTGTATTTTTTTTAAGTTTAAAATAATTTACTATTACTTCACTTGCCACATTAATGACAGCTTCACCTAACATCTATAACTTTGTTCAAGATAAAGACTGTTACATTTAACTATTAAGCTTGCCTTTATTTCCATATCATGCCTTTTTTTCATCAAATGTTTACGGGAAAAGGCACATACAAAATCTTTGGGACATACTCAAGTTGCTGAACAAAGAGATTACCTTTTTTTGGCATTTTAGAAAGACATATTTCTAATTGCACTATCACAGTCCATCTAGGTTTTTTTCTGCTCTACTTCCACTTTGGACTCATTTGAATAGCTTTGCAGTGGACCTTCAGCTGAACCTGCCACCTTCTGTGCATTTACAAAAAGAAATTTCAAGTCTGCCTCAGAAAAAAGAGCACTTAATGTAGCTTTAACACAGCCTTACTGCAACTCTGCAAGTCATTGCAGGTAAAGCACTAAACAACCGCTTTTAAGACATATCCTGAGACCTCAGTTGAAAACATCTAATCTTGGTTTTTTGCTGTTTTTCTTTTTCTCTCATTAAAAATGAGATGACAATTTTTGGTCACCCTTAAAATATTTTTTGAGTTGTTGTTTTGTGGGGTTTTTTTCTTTTTTTAGTCTAACGAGCACTTTATGTTTGTAATAATGAGCTCTTTTTTTTTTTCCTTAATAAGCATTAGCCAAACCTGTGAAAGACTCAGTTACAACAGGCTGTTGTCTTGGTTGCAGTTTCTTTTCAAATTCAATAGTATGTTGATGATTTTTAAGCAGTCCCGCATACTATTTGACTGCTTCTTTCCTGGTAGACTTCAATTTTTACTAAAACACAGGCAACTTAGTTGCAGACACTTTTCTCACTTGAAAATAGTATCATATTGCCACACGCATAAAGATGTGGTAATAATTGCTTTTACTTTGGGGAAATTCCTTCATTCAAGGAATTTCTAACATCTGAGAGGCTGCTGAATGGCAAAACCTGGTGATTAGATAATAGGACAAAGATTATATCACCTGCAGGATAGGTGTATGAGAATTATAAAGGTTCTGGGCAGTGGAGTGATCTGTACAAGCAGCACAGTGACTCACATGATTTGGACCTGCAAGGCTGCAGTACCAAACCTTTACAGTCTGTCAAGGATTGGAAGGACACGGAAGTGATTTAGAGCATTCCTACCCCTTCTCTCCTTCGACAGCAGGAAGCTTCGTGCTACCGTTTTTAAGGCGTGTTATGCATAAGTAATGATCCCACATTGATCCAGAGTATTCAAAACAGGATAAAAATTTGCTTTGTCTGTCTCATCTTAGGTGCTGCTGCATGGCTTTGCCCATCCAGCTGTTTCTGTTGCTTCTGTGTTAATGTTTTCAGTCAGTGGTTTCCCATTTGAATGTTGATGCAAACAGATTTGATTGCTGCTGGTTTGAACATGAAGCGCGTAGTTGAGTTATAAGCTTTGTTGGTCTATTTAGGTTCAAGGCTAGGAACCCTTACCCTCAAAATGACACTTGAATTTATGAAGCATGTTTTATTTTCTGTAATACAGAATGGTGCTGTTTACCATGCTTTGCCATAATTAGAAGTGTGGCAGCCCACGTAGTCATGAAGCTGAGACCATACTATTTTGTTTGATAATTATACAAATCCCAAGCATTATTTTTTTTCCCAAGCACTGCATTACATCTAGACTTATCTCAAAATTAAGATTAGTAAAGAAAGCCCAAGTCCCTATTTGTTCAAAATTGAAAATAGTAATCATTCTCTATTTTAATCAATGGGAAAATCAGTCAATGTGCATGTGAGAGTAAGATCGTTGTAGTCAAACGGTGAGCTATGTCTTTAGCACCTGTTTGAAGAGTAGCCCATACATTCAGTACATCAGCACTTTAAGTTATTGCCACTATAAATAATCGTGAAATGTATTAATGTTAAAATGTAGTAGTTGAACTGACATTCCTTGTACTTTCTGAATAATAAATATAGGAAGTTGCAGCTTTCTCCCTGCAGGTGCTTTGCAGCAATAAGGCGAATGTTCTTACACAGCTTAGCAATTCTCTCCCTGTTCTTCCTTCTTCAGTTACTGTTTGTGAGGCCTCAGTATGTTCCAAGCATGGGTGCACCTATGCATGCACACACGAATATCGCTTAACAAAAGTCACTGCTTTGGATAGAAGGCTTCTGGAAAGTCAAGTTCCTTCCAGTCTTTCACGGTTTACTTTGTTTTAAATTCAGAGTTGTTAAGGCAGGAATGCTCAAACAAATAGCAAAAATGTAAAGCCTTCTCTAGTTGGAGGGTGTAAGCATTGCCTGCTTTTTGGAGTATGTGATGTGCTGACAGCTACTGCTTTCTCCTTGTGATAAGTATCTTACGTGTTCTCTTGTTAAACAGCTTGGGGGAAAGCCCAGAATTTAACTTGTGTTCATGATGTAATTTGAGTAATTAGGATATAGCTAAATATTAAAAATAAATTTCAAATTTCTTGCAGAAATGACTAAGAAGCTTTTCATGTTTATCTCCTAAAACTAGCAAATATATCCAGATTTCCTTACATGAGATACAAAATAGAAATATCAAAACTTTCTCATTTTTGTTAATGCAGACATAAAAGCTATTTTGCTGAATTTGGAGAAATTTTGGAACTTGTCATTTTTGAAAATTAGTAGGTTTTCATATGTAGAAAACATGTAAAGGACATCTGCTACATATGCAACTGTATACTTATGTATAGCTATATAAGTAATGTAAAAATAAAAAAAAAAAACACCTTGGGAGCATCTAAATTCAAACAGTTTCCACATATTTATGGGTAATAAATTTGTCTGCAATCTCAGATTTTAATATTTGGCATGTATTGCAACAAATACATCTCTTCCTTAGTTTACAAAATGTCTTGGTGAAATACATTTCATGGATAAACCAAGGATTCTCCCTTTTCTACCTGCATAGACCAGCAAGGGGCACTTGGGAAGTTTCACATATGTACTGCTTGGATGGCAGTTAAATCTAAAATAGTCCTGAATCACTTTGAGGAAAAATTAGTGGCATCTGGGAAGTGATACTCGTCACGTTGTAAAGGTTCTGAAAGGTATCACTCAGTGTGGGAAAACTACACACATTTGGCCTAGCTGAAGACATCTGTTTTGCTTGTGACAGGACCTACTATAACAAATACCATTTCATTGAGTTATGAGTATGAGTTAACTCATATGATTTGTTATAACATCATTTATATTAAACTGTCATACTCAAATTAGCATTGGTTTAGTATTTAATTATACATCATATGTATAATACATAATTATATTAGTGTTTGAATTATAATACATAATTACCTGCTTAACTTTTGAGAGGTCAAGTTTTAAAATAGCTTAAAACACAGAAAAGGTCATCATATCATTGAATTTGTCAGGTTTGTGCTGATTTCCAGACCACTTCAGCTTTCTTCATGCCTTTGCGTATATAAAGCACTAGTGTAGCAGTATTTGCTTAGCTTCTAATTTTGGTTTGCTTTTTGTGTTTTTTCTTTCTCTCTCTTGGTTGTGCCGTTCTTCTTCCCATGATACTGTGCTCGCTCTTTCCGTGCATCACCTGTGATACCCCCCTGCTCCGACCATTCAGCTGTTGGTGAAGGGGGTACATGAAACTCTGGTAGCTCAGAGAGTTGTTCCTGCTCTCATTACTCTCTCCAGTGACCCTGAAATGTAAGTTTTCTGACTGTCTTATATACCCAGCATCCCTCTTAATACTTAGGAAGAAATAACCATCGGTTGTTTCTTATTCTAGCTGAACAAAAATGGAATTACTTTTAAAGAAAAGTAACTTTTAAATCACTTACTTGTAAATGAAAAGATTTACTACAACACCTAAAACTAAACCAGATAAAATTGCTGAATAAACTTTAAATAGCAAACTTAAATTTGTCATTTAATTTTTACAGTGTTTTATATTAATCATATTCTCAGTTTTGAAATTTGCTTACATCATTTCTAGCAGAAAGCTGGATATTAGTATGTTTTGTAATCTATCAGCTTTACTATTGCAAAATTGAATATCATCTGCATTACTGAAATGTGAAATAGTTTTGGCTGTATCTAACATTCGATAGGCAACCATAGTACTTCATTTCCTGGACATACTGATGTGATATTTCTTCCAAGCTAAGGAGAGATGCTTTGCTAATCTCACTAACAGGTTGTTACTAATAAATGCTACAGCATGAATAGTCTTATTTGTTTTAATGCCTTGTGTGGGTGACTAAACCAAGAAAAAAAACCCAAGAGTCTGCCTGCCCATCCTCAGTCACAGCTAACCCACTTCTTCAAGTTTACCAAACCATTTTTTATTGCATGTTGACTGGTTTACAGCTGACTCTTCGAGGCATGAATGAAGCCTTAGTTGACAAGCGGGTTGCTCCAGCCCTTGTTACCTTGTCCAGTGATCCTGAATTGTGAGTTTCACATTGAGACCTTGAGTTAATCCTGTCTGTCTTTTTCCTGGTCTGCTTATTTTTTGCGTTATCATTGCTAGAAACTAATGTAAGTTGAAGTACTAATTTAAAAAATTTGCTTTATTTTTAATTAATGTTATTCTTAATGTTTAATACATCTTAAAGGCTCTATTTTTCTGTTGTAGTTCAGTGAGGATTGCAACAATTCCTGCTTTTGGGACCATCATGGAAACTGTTACTCAGAGAGAGGTAAGATACCTGTTGTCAGGCTGTTATTTTTGTAGCATAAGAAATGGGTGATTTTTTTTATAAATCCAATATTAAAATAATGAACTTGGAGGAACAAAAAAGGCATCTTAGAAATTATTTCTTCCTCTGTTAGATCCTCTTCCAAAATGCTTTCCAGTTCTGAAATGGTCTTTTTTTTTTTTTTCCTATTTTGAAACAAACCCTCTTCACTAATAAAAACATTTCCTTCTAAATAGCAAACCAAACATAAACAAAGAAAAACAGTTATGAAGGGGGGAGGCCTGTGCTAGAAGACGGGAAATCCCATGCTCAAAATGTTTTAAAAACTTTCTTCAATACAGTTGAGAAATCCAAGTCCATTATTTCCAAATAAAATAGCTTAACTTTAAAATGCTAACCAAAAAGTGGTGACGGGATTCGGTTACCTCCACAGAAGTATATTGTACCATTTTAGATGCTTTAGGATTATCCTACTTGGCGTCCAACTAATTTAGAAAGACACAAGTCTCCTATAGTTCCTGTCATATCTGCTGGTTTAGCCCATGGTGTCCAAGACGGCATTAAAAGACATCATAGTGATACAACTGAAATAATCCTTGAGGATAATACAGATACACAATTCCTTCTTGTTATATAAATGATGAAACTTTGGTAATAGATCAGAATTCTGAGAAAAACATGCAGGATTCTACTGTAAGCAATAGAAACACTGTATTTTGTTTTATATAGTAACTGTACAATCAAATTTCTTCTTAAAGTCTTTGCAGCTTTTTGCAGAGCTTGCATTCTTCCTGTAATTTCAACATATTCTAAAAGAATGTGTTTGAGGAAATGTGAGTAAGAAGTCAGTGATGACTCACAAGTACTTGGAAGATGGATAAGTTACAATTTTGTAGCTTGGAATGCATGCCTATAATCAGTTTGGGAAGAATACTGTTTTGTTACCACACAAAAATTACTGTATCCATTGCACTAATTATAATAAGCTTTAGAGTACAGAGGTGATACTGCCTTCCAAAATGTATCAGAAAATGTTGTTTTTACAACTTTGAATGCAAATTAAATTCTTATGTCATATTGGATATATTTGTATTTTCAGTTTTTCTAACCTTTGGTTTAAGAAATCTTTCTAATTCCATTGATTTTATGATGCTTGTTTTTATATCTCTGTCCTCTGCAGAAGATATTTCAGAATACTAATTAAGATATATTGCAAAAAAAAAAACCCACATGAATTCAGTTCTAATTAAACAGGAAAACTCCAAAGTTAGTAATAGTAAGAGGCAAATATAGCAAGTAAAAAATGTATTAAAACCAAGGAATCTCAAGGGGAAAGGTCAATTAAATGGAAGCACCTGTCTGTAGTTAAAGATAGATCAGATTAAAACACTGTTGACAGTCTTTAAAATGTAGAGCTGCATTGAGGAGTTTGGAACATCCTGTCAGAGAAAACCTGTAAATTAACAGAAGGTCCAAGGTTTATAATCTGAAACATGGAAGATTATAGACATACTGACCATAACTTCTTCTAGCATCTTCATTCTTTTGTGTACTTTTTATTTCTCTGGGAATGTTTAGCTTCTGGAAAGAGTAAAAATGCAGCTGGCATCTTTCCTAGAGGACCCTCAATATCAAGACCAACATTCTCTGCATTCAGAAATCATAAAAACATTTGGAAGAGTTGGACCTAATGCTGAGCCAAGATTTAGAGATGAATGTAAGTTGTATCAGTGGGAAGATGCACTCTTCTTCTTTCTGTCCTAAAGCTAATAGTATGCTGGTTATATTGATGTTTTTTTTCTTTACAAAAAGTTTGATGAAAACTCTTGTTTTCAGTGTTTGGTATGTCCCAGTATTTAAGACTTTGCTAATACAATATTCATTTTACCTAACATTGGTGTCTATCTAGAACACCTGCACATGGCGATGAATGATTTCGGAGCTGGAGGTCACTTTGCTGCAGAACAAATTTGAAGTTGTCTTTTTTGTAATTACTTGACATGTGAAATGCCTTTTTCCGCCTCCCCCATTGCTTCACCCCTGCTAGCAGAAAAATTTCAAGTATTCCACATATCTTAAATATAAATGCATCCCAGATTAACAAAACAGCTTGTTTTTTTTCATGTCCCTGAAATCTAAAGCACATAGAAGAGCAAAGTCGATTGTTAAACTGCCTCAAAGATACTTGAAAACAAAGCATGAGGAGCTGTCCTGCCTCGCAGCTGCAGGTGTCTGATTCAGTGGGCTAAATTCATTAGATAAGTTTCCTCTGTAATCTGGAGATTTCTCATGACATCTGTATTTCTGTCACTAGATTATCAGCTGTATTTATAAAATAGAAGCATATTTCGAACAGCTTTAGCAGCAGGAGACTAATAATGTTGCAAAATATTTTCTGTAAACTGTTAGCATTTCAAAGGTACTCTGAGGTACTTCTTTGTTTTAGATGATGTTTCCACAGTTTTATTTCAAGTTTGGGTTGATCAGTTAAATTCACAACAGCAGTCCCACCAAAAGCCATCTTTGCAGTTCTTGTTCCACACTGATGTGATGCTTCAGATGCCTGCAATTGCCACTGAGCAACTGTTTAATGCCAAGCAGGTCTACAGAAAACAATTTGAAAATTTATTCCAATATTTAAAAGTTATTCCAGTATTTTCTTTTTATAGTTGTTATTCCACACTTGCACAAGTTAGCCTTGGTCAACAACCAGCAGTCTGTGGATTCTAAGAGACTGGATATCGCTACACACCTGTTTGAAGCCTACAGTGCTCTTTCCTGTTGCTGTATCCTTTTTTTTATGGAGAGTTTAGCTGTTAATTCTCTGCTGGGGGGGGGAGGTAGATTTAAACTTGAAAAATAACTAAGTTTTGTCAGAATTGTTTGCAAAGAAAGTGGAACTGATAGGTACTTTTAAAAACAACACAAAACCAAACCTCTTGATCTTAACCAGTAACTTGAAAAAAAAAAAGTATGAAAGGAATGGTATGGGTGTCTGAAATACATGATGGTAAATATACTTAAGACTGTTATCTTGGATTTTGCTGCTATAGCTTGTCCCTATGTTCAGTAGAATAAAGTTGTGTAATTTCAGAACACAATCTTTATAATACCTTAACAACCTGGTTTTTAGTTATTTCAGAGGATTTAATGGTCAATCACTTTTTACCAGGACTTAAGTGTTTACGAACTGACATGGAACATCTCTCGCCAGAGCATGAGGTGAGCAGCTGTGTTTACTGAGTATGAAGTGCAGGTGGCAGTAAAAGTTGATATGTCAATGGTATTTAAAGCTAAAAGTTATGGAAAGCTACTCATAAGAAGTACCATAGCATCAAGGGGATCTTTTTTGATAAGGAGTCCATCCACATGATTTAAAAACAGTAAAATAATTTAAAATATGCTTCTAAGCCAAGTACCTCTGTGGAATCACATTCAAGTGTCAGAAATGCATGTAGAGACAGAGTGTTCTGCAAACTGAAGAAAAGGGAAATGGGGCAGGCTTGGGGCAGAGTGGCTGGAAAGCTGCCTGGCAGAAAAGGACCTGGGAGTGTTAGTGGACAGCCGGCTTAACA
>JAOQGH010000012.1:69822080-69865277 GCA_025769975.1 Gallinago jamesoni | reverse complement strand
TCTACCTTTGGAGGCATCTGCGCTACATGCTGAGCTTCAGCTTCCATCATACTTCCAACGTGGTGAAAGGATTCCTTAGACTGAAGATCTCTAGTTCCTAGAGACTTTTGAGTGTGAACAGTTCCACCACAGAAGTCAGTGACTTGAAAAGGTGCCTTGCAAAGTGGCATAAAGGACCAAGGCCATGAGAGTGGTCTGCCTGGTT
The DNA here is from genome assembly GCA_025769975.1 of Gallinago jamesoni. NCBI lineage: Eukaryota > Metazoa > Chordata > Aves > Charadriiformes > Scolopacidae > Gallinago > Gallinago jamesoni. The sequence goes on along the minus strand of JAOQGH010000012.1, from coordinate 69,865,072 downwards.
CCTTTCCCAGCACTGGTATTGCAGAATTATTTTGTTTGTGGTCTTGTGCTGCTGCAATTTGTCCTGCTCTTTAATGGAGATTTTTCCTATTCCCCAAAACCTGGGAAACTTCTTCAGCTTCAGTTGCAGCTGAGGTGCAGGCAGAATGGTAGAGCCCCCCTAAAGTTGCAGGAGCTGTAGCGTGTGCCCTGTTGGATCCTCTGTGTCCTTCTGCCAGGCCTGTTACACCTTCTCTTTAAATATGCTGCACAGGGATTGGGAAGTGGGAATGAGGAAGAAGCAGCCGTAGTGTTTAATAGGCAATCAGGTGTCATTTAGATTTGCTGAGGGATGAATACACTCTATTGATCCAAGTATGAGTTATGCCGATATTCAGGTGAGTCTTCAAAGAAGTTGAAGACCATCAAGTGTGCTGTGATAAAATGTCAGGGTGATTCTGTGGAACTGGTAACAGGGAGTCGCCTGGTGGTTCAAAGCACTTATGGTCTCAGTCCTCTTGCTCTGAGGGGTTGGTGGGTGTTTGCCAGCCTTAGAGACTCATCTCCAGGCAGGACAGAGCAAGCTCCCCAGTTCGTGCCAGTATTATTCTTGTCCTAAGGATGAACATACAACTTAAGTCTTGGAGGTCATCAGTTGGTTTCTCTCAGAAGCATGAACAAGTATCTGAAGTTAAAAATTCCCCATGACTTTGTAGTTCCTTCCAGAAGTGTGTAGGCATTGTTATTGCCACAGTGTTTGGTGATAACCTGTCAGTTCAGTGTGTGCCTGCACGTACTCCAAAGACACGTTGGTGGTGGCTGGTTGTGAGCTTTTTTTTTCTTTTGAATGCTGCAAATTTCAGGTTTTTGACAGGCATTCAGCCCTGGTACATTTTTGTGGGGTTGTAAAAGGTGTGTTGTGTAAACCACAGCTGTGTGACTAAGGAGCTTCATTATAGTTGGTCTGTCATGAAAAATATTTGTGTTTGAAAATCCCAAGGAGACTGGGTAATGGTCTGGTATGGAAACTTGCATTTCACAGGAAGAAAACAGTTTCGGCATGGTTTTGGGGTTCTTTTAGGTAATATATAATAATTTGTTAATCATAATTTTTTTAAAATGCATTAATTATAATAGCTAGAGACCTCAACTAAAATTAGAGCTCTGTGTGCTAGGAGTGTGCAGATTAATTTTCTATCCCTTCATCTCATCGCCCATCCCTTGAGAGGATGCAAGAGGCAGGGGAAGGGAAGCACCTCCACCGCCTTTCTGCGCGGGGTGGGAAGGTGTCCTGGGGTGCAGCCATGTGCCTTTCACTTTTGCTTCAGCCTGCACGGGTTTCCTTCACTCTGTGTCGAAGACCCAGGTTTTATTTTCAGATAGTTACAAAGCTTTCAGTATTACCTTTGTTCTTTTCAAATCTTATTTAGTATGTACTTTCCACGTTGGGTTTTTTTTTTTTTTCTCTGTAGAAAGGAGGTGAGAAGAGATCCGCACAGACAGCAGAGCTGCTAAGCGATCAGCCGTGCTCCCTGTTTGTTTTCCGTGGCAGGATTCACCTGGGAAGGGATCCTGACATCACCCAGGTGAGTATTTTGATTCTGCCACACCTCTGAGGCTGCGCACGGTTTTCCATCTCTCTCCTTTGGGAAAGAGCACCCCCAAGGGCAGTCCAGTTCGGGCTGGCAGGCCCCAGGGGGGAGCAGGACCAGGAGGCACCCCAACGCCAGCCATCAGTTTGAAACTTTCAGATTATCAAGCATTTTTGGTTTTATTCAAGATAGGTATTTTTGCAAAGGTAGTGGAAAACGTAGTGTTCTATAACAGAAAAATAATAATATCTTCCTTATAAAAGAAAAAGCCGAGAAGCCAGTTTTGGTGTAAATCTTTAGTTTTTATTTGTGCTACATAGATTGATGTGCACAATAGATTTAAGGGCATTGACAGTGCTTTCTCCTATACGTTCCCTAGTTCATATTTTCGAGCATTCACATTTCAGTATCTAATTATCTACTGCAACACATAATTAAGACTATAAAACACCCAGTAGTGGCTTCTGCGGGTTATGGCTCAGAAACATAAAATTTAACTTGGAGGAAAACGTCTGAGCTCTCAAAAAGAGGCAGTTTTCACATAGCAGTAGAAAACAAGAGAAATTTCGGCCCAAAACAAGAAACACTTCAGGCAGGGTGAGGGGTGAGAATGCAAAAGTAATCAAGGTAACGTGCCATTCTGAACGGCCTGGAATTCCTCTGAGCCGAGCAGGGCTTGGCTTTCCGCAGAGCCTTCAGAGCCCGTACTCGGCCCCGTCAGAGCGAGCCGGTGACATGGCCAACCGCTTGTGACCGCCGGGGTTTGCTCCTGTAAATCTGGTTAGAGAGGGCAGCTGGTAAATAAACACAGCCTATAGCCCCGGCGCTGCGCTGAACGCGAAAAGGGGAAGAGGCTTTCACAGGCTGTTCTGTTTAAAAAGAAACATTTCCTTGTACCTTAAATGCGAACGTTTTAAAACACCCCGGCCGGCACGGGGCTGCGTGTTTTCGGCGGTGTGGAGATGCGGCCCTGGCAGAAGGTTCTCCAGCCGGCGCTGCTCCGCCATCTCCCCAGGGAACAGCACCTGCCTTACCCTCGCCTCAGGCCTTGCCGGGCAAAGCCCTCAGTGAAGCTGGCTTCCCACGTGTTGCCCACCTGGGCAAGGTGGGTGCTGCGGCCATCCCTCCCACCCCTCACACCCAACACAGGTCCTGTGCACTCCTAGAGTTGGAGCCTGTCCAGCCCAAGGGTGGTGAGACCCCAACTCCTCTGGCTGCTCAACAGGGCTCTAAAGGCCGCCATTGCGAGCTCTCGCTAAAACCGGTGCCCCAACAGCTGTGTCGTGTTGGAGGCCAGGCCAGGGCAATGGGGGCACTGAGACCTGCTTGAGCATGGATTGGGCAGAGCACGGGGCGTGGAGAGTGTTAAGGTTTGAAAGGAACTTTAGGAAGGTTTAAAAGGTCTGATTTCATGGCCTCGGGAAACTATGCAGAGGTGAAGTGGAGGTGGTAGCTTCGTTTTGCCGTGCAGACAGGCCCTCACGCTGGCTGTGGGAGAGAAACCCGGCAGCCGGTCCTGTCCTGAGCACTCCCTGGCTCTGAGGGGATTGATCCTCTGAGCAGAAATGAGACCACAGCAGCACAGGTAAAGGACTTTTTTTTTTTTTAAAAAAATATCTCCTCTTTTATGTTTGGTTGTATTGATTTATTTGCAAACTTAGAGCAACTTATATAACTTTTTCTTTTTTTTTTCTTTTTTTTCTCCCCGGTCAAGGGTTAAATCTAAATACACAAGTGAAAGAACAACTTCCTTATTTGCTGGAGTCAGCAGCATGCTCCCGGCTTATTAAACCGGTCCTGCCCCCTCCTCCTCCTCCCCTGGAGGATTCCCATTGCCTTTGTGAGACGAGGGGCATCACAGGCTGTGTCTGGGTTTGAGCTGTGACCCACCAGCCGCAGCTGCTCTTCTTTCAGGCTGCTGGGTCAGTGGTGGTGGCCATGAGTCCATTTTGGGGGTCGAGAGGCCGCTTTGCACTGTCCCAGGCCCAGTGGTAGGGACTGACCCCATGCGACCCGGGCATTTCTTTCCCCTGGCAGCCATCCCACCCACCGTCAGCCCAAGCAAAGCATCTGTGGGGGGGCCTTGGGTTGTGCTGAAAGGCTGAGGTCGGCACCCGTAGGGCTGTCGCATGGGAGCAGGGATGGGATAGGACAGGATGGGATGGGGTGGGATGCTTTCCTCAGTGCTGGGGGCAAGAGCGGATCAGAGAGTGAGATGCGAAGCTGCCCAAGACACGGCCAAGACCCAAGATGTCCTCTGAGAGCCTAAAGCCATACCCAGCAGCGGCGAGGAGAAGGCAGCGATCGCGAGGCAGATGCAGGGTGAGGGATGGCGCCAGGGAAGGGGAGGGCTGGGAAGGGAGGGTGAAGAGGGTGGGAGGCAGGTGGATGGATGGCCTTGCCGGGAAGGACCGGGAAAGCAGTCCCAGTCGGCAGGAGGAGGGACCCGGGCATAGTGACTAAACTTCTTGTAAAAGGGGGTGGAGAAAGGAAAGGGAGGGACAAGAAGAGGGGGAAAAAAAAAAAAAACACAAAACCTGCATGTCAAGTCTGAGGAAATGCTGTGGGAACTACAGCCAGGGGCCCTTTTTTTTTTTTTTTTTTTTTTTTTTTTCTCTCTTCTTCTTCTTCTCTCTTCTCCCCTCGTGTAGCTGAGAGGAAGGAAAGGAAGAAAGAGAAGTAGCGAGCCCAAATGTGCCTCGCTCTGCTGCCGGGGTGCGGGGGCTTGGCTGGAAGGATCTAGTTTCTCTTCGGTGGCAGGAAAAGGAGCCACAGGAGGAGGGAGAGACGGACTCCCAGACATGCCCGTCCCGTCAGGCTGCTGGCTCCTTCTCCTTTGCCTGGCTGCCGCTGGCAAACAGGTAAGGCTGGGCTGCCGGGGCTGAGCCGGAGGAGGGGGAAGGCGGGTGTCGCGTCTCGCCCCGGAGGTTCGTTTCGTCGCTGGGGAGGAGGTGGCGAAGTGGGATCCCGTGGCATCCTGCACCCCCAGCATTGGCAGAGCAGGCTTGAGCAGAACGGCTTTGCCTGTCCGTTTTCCCCTCTAGTTGTTTGGGTTTTGGTGGTTTGTGTTTTTTGGGGTTTTTTTTGCCCTGCAAGTCGCTCTGTCTCACAAGCTTCTCTCGCTTCTTTAAAATCAAAATAGCCCAAACCCAGAGCTTCGAAGGAAGCCAGAGGATCTGCAGGGAAAACAGCCTGCTCTTGCCCAGAGCAGGGTGTGAGAAACCAGAAAATATTTGCAGTGAGGTTGCTGAGGGATATAATTTGCATGTAGAGTAAAAATAAGGCAGACTCCACCCTACCGAACAGATTTATTCAAGAGAGCGTGAGCACACTTGTCCCTCAGACGTGGGATGAGCGTGTACGGGTCTTCGCAGCCCAGCAGCAGCTCTTCAGCCTCCCCCGAGGGGTGCAGGCCCCCTCCTGCTCCGACCGCCCCACATCCCGAATGCAGGCAACTCTCAAGTGGCCTCGGGATGTGGGGCGGTGTTGGGACCCCAGGTCCATGGGTGGAAGATCAAGGCCCAGACCGTCTAGGTGACTCCCTTGGAAGTCCAGGTGCTGCTCGTGACAGAGCCGGGAAGCAAACCCCAACCCCAGCTCAAGCTGCCCCAGAAGGGCAGCCCTTTCCTCTCCAGGGTAAAGATCTGTGCGAGGTTCTAGCCCTGCTGTTCTTTGCAAACAGAGCGTGCTCTTCTCGCATCTTCAAGCTATGCCAGGTGGCTAATGGTCAGCGTGTTTTACGGTTGGGATCGCTGCTGGTCTTCCCCTGTTTCTTCAGAAAGACCATTTTCTACAGCCAGCTCTTGCTGAGCCTTGTGAATCACGCACGTTGGGTTTCCTCCAGCTGTTTAAATTTGCAGAATCTTGCTTTGCTTTTTCTAATTATACAGCTTGAAAATTATTCCTCTCCCTTTGGTTTATTTAGAGCCTTCTAGACTGGCAGGCTGTTGGCAAATCCCATGCTACAGGCACTTTATTTCCTCCATTAATCGATGTTTGGCAGCCTCGCTGCCATTTGTGTGTCTTTCATTTGGACTTCTAGTATTTCTTTTTGTCTCATTATTCTTGATTAGTTGTGTCATTTTAAGTGCTTCCATCAACACAGTGCTGTAACTGGGTCATGGCTGGGTTCCCTGAGAGCAAGGTGCAGCTTCAAAAAAAAAAAAAGAAAAAGATAAAAAAAACCATAACAAAACAAAAACCCCTCTGCTGTCTACAGCTTACAATTTAATGTCTGACCGCACAGTCCTGAAAGCCTTTCCTCTGGATCCCTGGTCCTAAATACGTTGCCTAAAACCACACAGGCCTTTTTTCCCCTCTAAACCATATGTTTCATTTTGTCCACCCTTGCTCCTTAGGTTTCTCTTAAATTGCTGCTTTCCAGGTGTCCTCCGTATGTATATGAATGAGCCTACATATTTCAGAAGGGATTTTTACATCATAGCTTTCAGGTAGAAGTATCTGTCTTTGTTTTTTTTGGTTTTTCTGCCTTGGTGTTCAGGACTGTGATCAATGCAGCAGGATGAGCAGACCTCAATGTTCTTTGTACCTTTGCTTCAGGTCAAGTTAATGCTTTAACTGACCATTAAACATTTTCTTCCTTCTCGAGCCATTTGGATTTGGGGCAGTCATTCCCTTTGGGATGTCCTTATTGCCTGAAACCTGCTCAACTCTTGACCAAACCTTGGAAATTCAGATTTCCATGCTATAGCTCCCAGCACATTTCAGGTACCCTGATGTAGGAGCCAGGAGGAGCCCCTCGTTATTTCTCACCTCTCAATTCATAGCCTTTCAGAGGATGCAAAACAGGGAACTTGCATTTATTTGGGGCTGATGTGTAAAGTCTTTCCACTGCATTCAACATGTGCTCTATTCTTAGTCTGTAAGTGGTTGCACAAGGTGCAATTTTCCATAGCCAATGCCTTGGACAAGTAGCAGTAGAAGATAGTAGGGGTCTCCAGGAAAGTAGCAGTGTAAGCTTACCTACGAAAAGCCACATTTTGTCAAAGAGCCAGTTACTATAATCATGAGCAGGACCTTCAAGCCAAGAATGTGAAAGGAAGGCAAGCTTGGAGAGATGCTGTTCCCAGCCACTCTTTCAGGTTCTTTACTTGACTGATTTGAACAGTGGTGTCTTGTAAGAGTGCTGGTTTCTGGTGGAACAAATTGTAGGAATAAGTACAGTAGGGCTGAAGTTTATCTGATGCACTTGTGTTGGTTTAGAATCGTCGGTGTGGTGGGGTAGTGGTAGGGCAGTGGTATTTGCAACGTATTTCCTGCCAAGAATGAGAACCACTTGGAAATGTTAGTTAATGAGTACTCATAATTCTGCTGAGAACAGACATGATCATTGTCATCATTTTCACCAAAGAGGAAATGGGAACAGAGAATTCGTGACTTGCTGTAGGTCACACACCGAGCGTGGAGCAGAACTGCCGGGAGCAGAGCTCAGCCCTCCTGGTCTTGTGCTTCAGCCACAAGGTGATCTTTCCAAGTGATTCGTCTTGAGCGCCTGTCAGAGGACACGATATTTTGCTTTCTGAGGCACGACCTGCTCAGCTTCTTTGTACAGAATAGTGACCTCCCTTTCCTTGCTTAACACTGGTGAAGAGCAGAGATGTTTGTATCAGTGGGAGTTAAATCCTGTGAGAATGTGCATTTCCAAATATACAACAAACCAGTTTCCTCGTTTAATGCCAAGGACTCTTCTTCTCTTGAGTGGCAAGGGGGTGGGTTCTTCCACTACTCCATAAGATTTACTTTATAGGGAAAGTTTACTCCCTGCAAGCATCTGTAATTCTTTGTAATATAGACAAATTTTTGCCCAAAAATGTTGATTATCTTTTAACTTCCTAGAATACAGAGTCTTTGTGATGAGAGGGGAAAAAAGACCATAAAAATCTCCATGCTGTGTTATATCATGGGCTCTCCTGGGCTCACCCCTGCTCTGATCAGGGCCAAAGGAATCATTCAGTAGAGCAAAACATCTACAGTATCTAAACTAAACTCCTGGATTTATTCTGTTGTTAACAGCCTGGGTTTCAAAGTTACTGTGATTCAGTTATATCACTTGTCAAAATGCCCTTGCAGGAATGGTTCCTGCAGGGGAAACTGGAAAGTTTTTGCAGTTTCCCCCAGAACATGTGAAAAATCTTACAGTACCTCAAATAAAAGGAATATAACACATATAAAACTGAACCAATCCACAATTTAAGAAACCTCTGCCGCTTCTCTTTTCATGTTAAGTGTCATCTTCCTGATGTAATTTCTTCTTTCCCACAAATGGGACCAAAACAAACCACCACATTTCACAAGTCAGTAGAATTCAAAGCTTATCAGCCATCTCGAGGGTACTGACCGATGTCATTTATGGCACAGGGCTTTCTTCACACTGTGCCAGAAGAAAAAAAAAAAATGCAGGTCAAGCAGAGAGTTTAACTGTGGCCCTAAGAATCTGTTCCTATTGCCTGTTGCTGTCGTCCCAAGTGCCCTCAGGCTCAGAGAAGCGGGATGTAATTTGACTGCAAGAACCAGTGCAGAGGGTAAAAGGGATGCGTGCGTAACTGCAGCGTAGAAAATCATGAAAACCTCGAAGTGGTGCCCTCTGGCATGCATACCTTAGTGCTGTTTAGAGGAGAATCATGTTTGAGTCACTTCGCTGTCTTTATCCGTCTGTCCCTTGGAGTTCAAGTGGTGGAAGACCCTGCTGCACGAGATTCATGCGTAGATGCAGCAAGAAGATAAGCCCTGTTGCAAGGCTGTCCTCTTGCTCCTCCCTGCCAACTTCCTCCCTGTATGACCGGGGCTCCAGGAGGTGTTTGCAGTGGCCAGAGCCAGCAGTGTTCCTGCCACCACGTGCTGTGACCGCAGGCTCCAGACCTCCATTCGCGCTGCAAGGGGCTGCCCCACAGCGGGAAGGCTGATGGACACTTGGAGGGGGGACAGTTGCTTCAGGTGCTGGTTTAGCTTAGTGGGGGCAGGCATTGGGGAGAAGAGGGAAATAGAGGTGGCCGGTTCATCACGTCCTCAGCCCCCTTCCTTTCGATGGAAACTCAACTTGTGTCTGCTGCCGATGCCCACCCTCTGGCTGAAGTTGGGTGCTGGTTGGTGCTGCCTGCATGGAGAAGCAGCTGCTCAGGGAATGGTTTGTTGCTGCCGATGGAAAACACAAAGGCAAATATTTCTGTATAATAAACGTAGTATAAAACTCAAGTGCTGTTTAACCAGGCTGCACTATGGACTTGGGTAAGCCTCAGTCTGTTTAACACAATAGCCTGCCTGCAAGAACTTGCCCCTTTTTATGACTTGCTCTTCTTTGAAAATGGTCCGAAGTCCATGTAGTAGAGGGAAGACTGTTGTTGGGCCTCCGCAGCACGGAGTGGCGATGGCTGGACGTCGCAGGGTGGGCTGCAGGAGGGTCCTGCTCTGCAGGGTGTGCTGGCACCCAGGGCAGTCTGCTGTCATGTCTGCTCGCTGGCAGCAGGGTTTGGTGTGATGCTTCAGCTCTGGGGAAATGCAAGTTTCCTGATTTATTTATTTATTTGCTTTGTTTGTGTGTGTCCCTGCAGCGCGCAGTCGCAATGTGGCGCTGGCAGAGGGCTCAGCACCACACCAGAGGAGCGATGCTGACTTACACCCGGTGCTCCAGGACATCCTGGTTTTTGTCCCATACCCCTGGAGCCACCTGGCTGCTCTTCACCGTGCTCCCCTCGGTTACCTTTTTGTTTGCTTTTTCAGGGTGTGAGTTCTCTGGGCCGAGGGCTTGGTTTTCTTTTGTGTTTGTACTGCGCTTAGGATGTCATGGCTGCAAACAAAGCCAAAGAGTTGTTAATCACCAGAGGATAAAGCCCTGTCCATTTCCCACTGGAGTCATGGGGAGGTCTGCACGTAAGGGCTGGGAAAGGGAGTGGCTACATCCCCCCAGCCAACCACCGTCACACAGCATCCAAACCTCAGCCTCATTCTCCAGGTCTTCTTCTACCCAGACACCACCGGCATCCCCATGGTGGAGGCATGTTCCCCACGCCACTTGGCCAAATGCGTTCGTGGTGGTTCCTTACCCCTTCCCTGCGATGTCCCCGATGGAGGGGCTGGGGCAGGGCAGCGTGGTGGGCAGGCAGGGAGCTGAGACCCAGAGCTGCCTCTCAGCTCCGCAGAACCCGCTGGATGCTCCCTTCTTGAAATCTAGATAAAAGATACCGAAAAAGGCTGTGTTCGGTAAAAGAGCCAAGCTGGCCGGTTTAATCCACTCTGCAAGAGCCAATTAGCCAAGGAGGGGAAAAAAAAAAAATGAGGTCATTCACCCTCACCACTTTGTGGCTACTCCAAAAGAAAAAGAAGTATATAGGCTCTGTTCAAGAATGACAAAGAACAACATTTGTGACTGCAGATGGGTGCAGAATATATTTAGTCAGTGGTCAAAGGGGAGGGAAAAGAAAAAAAATCTTGTATGGAAAAAAAAATACTGTGAAGTTTTGTTAGGCAACCCATTAATCTGGAATACAGATAGGGAAAAATGTGCTACTTGGTTCATATGGAGCCCTAAAAATTGCTTACATAGCAGGCAAGAGAATCTATTTTGAGCATGTTATTTTGCCACAGCGAATAGTTCTGTCTGAAGAGAATCATGTTCTTCAGTAACTTTTCATTGTTCAGGAGCAATAACAATGAGATGATTCCTTGGATCTGCTCTCACGGGGGGGGAAAATAAATCTCCACATGTAGTAAAACAGGCTGCTTAAGGAAACAAGTCAAAGCCCGTTCAAATCAGGGAGGAATATTATCACCAACTTGACTGGTCCACGTCCCTGGGAAAGCTGTTTCTTTGTGGTGACACCCAAAGAGGAAATGAACCGATTCTCATCCCAGTCCTGGCCCCTTTACTACAGGCGAGAATTGCTTCAGGCTGGAGAAGGTGCAGACCCAATCGCGTCATTCCTACTGTCATTCTTACTGTCACTCACACCGAGGCAGAACGGTCTGCAGGTGGTACGCGCATCCCCTCTCTGTGGCCATCGTCCAAAGTAAGGGCTACAGCTCTACCACTACCCTTCCTGTGTCTGCCTGCAGAATATTCAGCATTTGTTCCACGTGCAGTTCTAAAATCCAGGAGAAAGGAGCCAAAGCAGAGCATCAGGTGGTGAAGGCAGGCTTCCCATTTTCTCATTCTCCCTGTCAGCTCAGGTGGCATTGCAGGGTCCTGCCTCACTCCATAAGAGATTAATACGTTATGCTGGCGTGGTGACATGCTGGAAGTTAAAAAAGGGTACATAAACATACAGATTTTTAAGCATAGAAAGTCCCCATTGAACTCTTAATCTGACGTCCAGAAATCGCCCAGCCCAAGAAATCTCCCAGGGTTATTTCTTCATTAAGACTTGGCTTCAGTTGATGAAGCATAGAAAAATAATCTACTGAACTAAAATACTGGAGGTGTGTGTTCCCCATAAATAAAGTCTTTATTATTATTACTTTATTTTAATTAAGCATGAATGGGTGTAGAGTTACTCATGGCGAGTCATTGAGGTTGTAGCTGGAGCGGTGAGACTGCTAAGCTTTCCTGTGGAGCGGTGTTATTGCACCTGTTTAATCTAGAAGAGATTTGCCTTTGCAAATCAGCTACAAACACATGTAGGTATTAGCTTTGGTAATGTCATTATTCGTCAGTTTTTATTTCCGCTTGTTAGGAACTGTTAGCTTGTTGCCAAGCTTTTTCGTTAAATATCTTGGTTTGATTAGCTTTTGGGTTTTTACTCTCTGATTCATCTTTAAAACATTCTACCTGGTGGCTGTTAGTCTTTGTTAGCAATGCTGTGGCAGTGAGGACACGTAGGTTGAAGCATGAGGTTTTGCACCATAGCAACGTGCAGATGCCACCGAGCGCCCAGCTGATGAAGATGTTAGGTGTCCCCTTCTGGCAGTTGTCTGAAGATGACTTTGCCTCTGAATAATGACAAACGCTGCTCACGGGATGGCGAGTTTTCACTCCGCAGGGGAAGGCTGGCTGATTCACACGTTCAGTGGGGTGGCCTTTTCAGCCCTGCCATCTATCACCTTCGTCATCTCCCATATCTGATATACCTGAGGTTCCCGTCTGCCTTACCCCCACCACCCTGCTGTGAGAGTGGTCAGTCTGGCACTTCTCCTTCACGTAGTCTGCCGGCCAGAAATAACTGTGGTGGGTTTGAGATTGATGAATGGTCCTTCCCATTGGTGGAGCAGCACCAGTCGCTCAGGTGTTTGCTTTTTGCTGCACGCTAAAACAGAGGGGTGAGGAGAATAGTCAGGATGGGGCTTTTACCACCATTTGCCCCCTTCCTGACTGCAAGTTACAGTTTTCTCTTGACCTCTTTATTATTGTTTTTATCCCTCGTGTTCTTTCTGGCCTCTTTAGGTATTCAGGCTCTAGCAGGGTTTCAAGGGCCTATTTTTAAGAGTGAAATAATATTTAGTTTTTAGCTGTTGCCATTTCCCGGCTATATTTTACCACGTGGTGGCAGTTCTGTGATGTGGTTTACTGGTCACTGGAAAGTTGACATCACCAAAAGCATTTCATTCACAATCTACGATTTGCGTGATGAATTACAGACCTGCAAGCGAATAACTGGAATTGCAAAGCTGTGACTTGTGTGCTGCTTTGATTGAATTTTTATCAACAGCAAAGACTGTCTATGAAGGAACTGTTGCATTCAGCATCCGTCTTATTATGATTAAGTCTTTAACATAACTCTTCTTTCCCCTTATAAACGCAGAGTTATAAAAATTTCCAGAGTCGTTCATTGTGTGCATTACTATTATGTGCCTCAGTAGAGCTCCTGGGGGCACCAGCCATGGAACAGTGCCCATCAAGAGCCAGATTCTATTTTTATCCTTAAATAATTTTTCAGGCAAACCTCTGAAACTGGCAACGAGCCGAAGAAATCTGTTTTCTTTTTTGCTTAGTGATGCTGCTGACCCAAATCAAGTGAGAAGCTGGAGGAGGGCTGTGGGCACACAGTGGGTGTGAGAGGAGGGGGACTGATTCATATTTGAAGGAGAAAAAGCCCCAGACGACTGCAGAGGATGTCCTAGCTGGGTACCAGGGTGCTGCGTTTGCAGGGGCTACTTCAGATGAGGAAATGTTGATCGAAGCTCAGTCCTCTTGATGAAGGCAAATAAAGCCCCAAATCCACACAGCAGGCAAGACTAAGGACCTCAAAAGCAAGCGGTGTGAATAAACTCAGTCTCTGAAGTACAACGAACAAGTGGTGTGCAAAGCAGGACACACCACGGTTGGCTCTCCCATAGGTGCTTTTGAAAAAAATGTGCTTTGCTCAGTGAAATGATGACAGACAACTTGAACACTCTCCAGAAACAACTACATTGAGCAAGAAGGTGTCATCTTAAGGTAGTTACCCCTTGACGTGTCCCTTTATATCTCATTTTTTGCAAAAATAACATTATCGCTAATGAGCAATTCTCATTGAGGCCTGAGCTTCTTGTTCAGAAGTGACATGGGAAAAAGGCTGTGGAAACCCCCGAGCTTGTTCTTCCAGATTTTTTCTTCTAAAGGAAAGAGGCCCGTGCAACTCTATCTTCTCTGAAATGTCTGTCTGAACATTCATCTGAGCGAGAAAGTAATTTTAGCATCCATGACACACAGCTTCTGCTGCCATCCGATTGCTCAACGGCACCAAGAATAAATATTTCCTTAAGCCTGAGGACAGGAATCTGAATGCTGCTGGTTCCCCCTTCAGAAGCACCTGTGTGTGTGTGTTTTTTCAAGGTCTGAGTAACACAGTGGTGCTTTGTAGCTCTGAGTCATCGAAGCTCTCCGACCCTGCAAGCACACTCTTGCTGGGCGTCCTTTTCCAACAAATGGAGAGGGAAGGGGGTGGAAAAAAACGCAGCTGAAAAGGCTGCTGCAGCTCCACACTGAAACGCTAGTCTGCCTGCACACCTCGACGTAAGCGTTGCCTGTTTTTCCAAAGAACTCAATGACATTACTCATGTGCTTAAAAGTGAGCAGGTGTTGGCATGCTTTGCTGAACCGGATCCACCAAGCCTGGAGGAGGCTTGTCTTTTCTCCCCTAGATTCCTTCCCCAGCCAGATGTACTCGTTCTGATGTAATGTTAATCAAGCGGGAAAGCTGACTGGTTTTTAGGAACTGGTGCAAACTTGTGCGCTTCATACGCTTTTTTAGGTGACAAGTAAAATTTGCACAGGATACGTAGACCTCTTTGAAGCACCCATTTGCATGTGGTGGTGGGATTTAATGGACAGCTTCATCAACAGCAAGACTGTCAAAGGAATGAACAAACTGGGTTTTGTCTTAATGACTTCAGAGAGGCCCCTTTGCATTCATTGAGGCCCCTTCTCTCTCTAGATAAGAGCTTGGTGATGTCCAAATCACTCTGACCCACAGGCCAGCACCCGATGAGAGGAAGGATGTTTCAGGGGTTATGGGTCGAGCTTGAGACTTGGGAGACTTGGTTTGGTTTCCTGTCACCTCCGTAAATCTATCCGGCCTCCGAGTGTGAGTTCCTCATCTGCGAAATGAATTGCACTTCCCTGTCTCAGAAGGACACTGTGGCGGGAACGCGCTGGTGATGGCCACACGTAAGGTCATCCTGCTGGAAGCAGCCCCCAAGGGAACCTGATGTACAGTTTGACGATGAGACACTCACAGTCCCCTGGCAGAGGGTTCAACAAGAGATAACCCGACTTCAGTGCGGCTGTGTTAGTGATGGTTTAGCAGTATTAGGTTGATGGTCGGACTTGACTTGGTGATCTGAAAGGCCCCTTCCAATCTAGATAATTCTAGGATTCTATGAAGTTCAGCTCCCACCTTAAGAAACCCCCAAGTTGCTTTTGTTTCCCTTCCTGTTCTCTCCCTCCCCTGAGCTTTCACGCTTGGCAGCTCCAGCCTGTCCATACCAGGCCAAAGTCCTTTGTGAGGAGACTGGGCTCACGTTGGGGTTAGCAAATGGATGCCGAGAGTCTCGTCTTTATGTTGTTGAGCATAAATCAAAGGAATGGCGTAGTGCAGCTCTGTGAATGCATTGGTTTGTGTGAAAAGGGGAAGGACATGGTCGCAGAAGAGCCTACTTATTGACATAAGAGTGTAGATTTATGCAGCTGCAGCTGTGAGTGCACTGTAACACTAGCCCTCTTCATACAACAAAGTAGGGAGGCACAAGGCAATTTCCAAAAGGTGGCTGAGCTCTTGGAGCAAAAGGTCGCCTGCTCTCCAAGCCTCAGCACCAGGGGATTGCTGCTTCTCCTCGGGCTGAGTTGTGATTCTCAGAAATTATTCCAGACCCTTTAGCTGAATGCTCTTTAGAGATTTGCATATCCTTCCTTAAAAAGGATGACTTTGCCCTTGTTTGACACTTCAGTAATTTTTTAGTCTTTTCTTCTAAAGAGGAACTATCAAACTGGGGCAAACAAGGAAGAAGGCGACATTCTGTGACAAAAAGCCAGTGACAGGTCCTGTTGTTGGTCTCATCACTTTTCATCCCTTTTTGGATGGCTGGGAATAGGGGAATCGGTTGCTCAAGACTTCTCTGCTGCTTGGTCCTGCAACGTCACCTCACCCCTGTGCTGACCAGCTTTATGGTTTAGCAGATGCTGCCCAAAGCGCTTTAAAGAAAATGAGCTCCTTCGCTCACAGGAGTGTTTCCCCCGGGACGCTGAGCGGTGTCACTGTTCAGCTGCCACGCTGGTCCCAGCTTTCTGTTTCCTAGATCACCCACCTCTCACTTGGCCAGCAATGATCATTATCCTGTGCCCCTCTTGGGAGGTGCTGCACAAGCACAAAATGCAATGTTTGTTCTAAAAAACATAGAATCAAATCACGAGAAAGGTACTGCTAATGAATGCAAAGGGAGAGACAAGGAAACAAGACAACAGAAGATTTCTTGCAAGACTCTCTTAAATTCAACTGGGATTGCTGTAATGACTAAAAAATTGGCTGTAAGTTGTTTATAACCTGCATAAGACATAAGACCTCTGACTTGAGGCACTTGTTCTGTCCAGACACAGCTAGTGCAGTTTTGATAAACACAAGTCATGCAGCAACCCATAGCTCAAATTCCAAGCCAAAAGGGGGTGTTTTAAGAAAATTTTCAGCCTTTATGGTCATGTTTAAGTTACAAGACCCTTCCCAGCATTAGATGAGGACAAAGTGCTTCGCGAAAAATATTTTATCTTCAAAGAGATTGCTATTGCTGAAACAGAGAAAAGGAGGAAAGAGAAGTAAAGACTTGAAGGAAACAAAGGGACAACACTAAGTAGAGGAGTGGAAACCAGTGCTGGTAGGCACAGGGCTGTCATATGCTATTAGACAGAAAAAGCTCCCTTTAACCAGCAGCAGAATCTTTATTGCAGCTTTCTCCAAGTTTTAACAACTATCCAATGATGAAAGATTCCTTGCTATGGGCCAGATTTGGAATCATCTATTGCAAGATCAACAACTGGTTGTAAGGTGTTGAGATTTCCCGGAGGACCACTGCAGGGAGACATCTGGGCAGCCAAAGCAGGGTCAGCGAGGGACTGGGCACAGTCCTTGGCTGGCCAGGATCCCCAGCACAAGCCATGCCCCAAAGCCCAGCTGAGGGAGCCATGTGTGCTGGGCTGCAGGTAGGGCCACTGCGCAGCCGAGAGCAGGGAGGCAATGCTGAAGCCCATAAGAACTAAAGGCAACACTGCTACCTGCTTTGCAGGTGCTCTTTCGTTTATGTTTCAGGTGTTTTGGAGGGTGGTGGTTTGTGTTTTTTGGTTTGGTCTCTGAGAAACAAACAACTGTTGGCTTAATTGTACCAGCTCCCAGGGTGGCTGCCTTAGTTCCACGAGACTATCTCTGTCAGTGGAAGCCATAAAAAGCTGCTAAATTTAAGCCCAATATTTTCTGGGGCTAGCCAGGAGTGTTGTGTATCCCAGGGGGGGAAGCTGGGAACTTCTTCTTTTTCAGGAGTATAAATCGTTCACTTTAATTGTTTGCTTAATGCTATACATTAAAACTGTGTCTGTTGCCTGGTCTGAGGTCATATCTGTGGAAGAGACTACAAAAGTATCTCTATGCCAAGTTTTTTTCTTTACAATTGTTTTAAAGTGTTTTAATAGAGTACTGTAAGAATATGTTATATAGCAGGCCAAAAGTTCATGATAAATTGCAAGATTGTGTTATTTGTTTATCACCTGGCTGTATTACAAGTCCCTGTGTGTACAGCATCAAGTTCATATTCTTAGTGTGTCTACAAAGTGCCTCTGAAGTCATAAATATTGGGTAATTTTTACTGCCCAGCTATCCAAGATGCTATGCTGAAGAAAAGTTCTCCTCCTCTCTGCCCAGCATTGTGACCAGGTAGGTGTGAGGCTCTCCAGGTATATTGGTTCTCATGTCTTCTCTCTCCTTCTCTGCTGCAGCTGTCACTACAAATCACCCTGCCGTGTGAAAGCGAACAACACTATGAATACTCCGGACGGTGCTGCACAAAGTGTGAGCCAGGTACGCAAGCGCTGGGCTGTACTGGCTTCAGTACTGAAAAGCTCGGGAGAAACAGCTCTGTGGGTCAGTAAGGCAGCCTGCTCCTCTGCTAATCCATTGGCACATCCCCTCGCAGGTGCATGATTTCAAGCTTATTGAGTGTCTTCTAGGGCAGGAGTGGTCCTGCTGACCTCGGCAAAAGCCGTAGCAGTTCTTTTTTTGGGATAGTACTTAACCGCCGTGGGAGACAGAAAGCAGCTTGATTCTCTTGCACGTAGATAGGACTGCTCCCAGGCCACAGGCTTTGTGCCACGCTAAATGGGGGCCAGACTGAGGAACTGAAAAGGTGGCAGGAAGAAGTGATTGTCTACGACGGTGTTAGCCCAACTCGTTATTTTCCCTAAGCAATTTGGACAGCTGGCATGCTACTTGCGAATGACCTACTTGCCCTTCTCTCACTCACAGGAAAGTATATGTCTGCAAGATGCACTGGTACTTCTGATAGCGTGTGCCAGCCGTGTGGCCCAAATGAGTACATGGATGTCTGGAATGAAGAAGATAAATGCTTACTACATAAAATATGTGATCAAGGTGAGCTGTTCATGCTGATGAATCTTTTAGTCCAAATTAGTGAAGCATGGAGGTGGGATCTAGGGAAGTGGCTTTGTTCAGGAACACAACCCTGGAGGCTGGGCTTGCAGAAGAGCCTGGTGGAGAGGGAGGTCCCTCAAACAGCAGAGATTCTGTGACGTGCTGAGCACCACAACCATACTCTCCGTGCTTCTCATAATGTTTTTCTTCACTGGGGCCATTCACTCCTGTGAATTGATCTTAGAGGTTGTCCTTTGCCCGGCATACTGTGCATTCGCTTACCCTAACACATTTGTCTCACCCTTGCAAAAGCTCTGTTCATTTTCTGCAGCAGCTACGAGGAAAAGTTTTTCTTAGGAGTGCAGTCACTGAGGAGCCCCTTGCTGATCAAGGGTCTCCCATGCTTCTTGAAAGATAACACTTCCTCTAATGTGAATGGTTTTGCATCTGGCACTTAAGCAAAGCGAATAGGTAGAACAGGAGCTTCATAAACTTGAGGCTTTTTATCAGGTTTTTTTTTACTCCCATCTGTTGTTTTTTTTTTTAAGGGAAAGCTTTGAGAGAAGTGAACCCGGGGAACAGCACGTTCCAGCGGCAGTGTGCTTGTACGGTGGGCTACCACTGGAATGAAGACTGCGACTGCTGTCAGCGAAATACCATATGTGCTGCAGGGTTTGGAGCTGAGCGTCCTGGTAAGATACAGAACAAAAAGGGAATGTACAAGGTGAACTGTCCAGCTCAGGCCGTGAGGACAAGGCCGGCATCACTTGGGCTGTGATGTTAGAGAGGATACTTTAGACTTTCAGATGGCTGTCAACAGAAGATGCATATCTGAGTTATTGTTACTATTGCATATAGCCCTCATGGACTATTTGCATTTTGAAGGCTTCTGACTCTGTAGTTTAAATAATATCTTGAATCAAGTGATTTTTGCAAGATATCACATAGACATGGCAAGAGCTGCAAGGTGTTCAGTGCATTTCTAATGTTTGCTGAGGTGTCTGACTGTGAGTCGCTAGGTCACACGTTGCTCCAGTATTCAGAGAAGCAGTCCATGGGGGATTGTTCCTCAGGTCGGATTTGAAATCAGGTTTGGTCCAATTTTTGCCATTTTATAATGTTATAAGCAAGTTAAAAGTGTTCAACACCTTTCAGGTAGCACAAGTAATCTGTTTTAGATGACTTGTAATGCAAAGATTTATTACAGACGTTTAATTTAGTCTGAAGTCTGATCAAAACCAAAATGCAAGTGTTTTGTGGGTGGAAAAAAGACACAGTCAGATTCAGAGTTGCAATGAACACTGGGGACAGCTATGCCAAGCATGAGGAACCTCAAATAAGCAGCACATAATAGAGTCATGGAGGATGAAATGCTGCCTGGGCCGGGAGCACAGTGGTGCTGTTTTTTCTCCAGTATAGCAAATCCTGGTACAGCGTTGTGTTTGCTGTGGCTTCAAACCTGTCAGCCTCACTGTCTGTAGCATGGCATCAACATGAGGAAGTTAATGGAAGGGGAAGGATACAATAGCTGTGTGTTATTTTACAATAACTGCAAATGGCTCCTGGTCATTTCTCATTTTGATCATGTAGAGAAGTGCTCAGGTGAGACAAGCATACTTTTTTCTGCTTACGTGTGACTGCCGTTAGTGCTCTAATGTAGCCTATGATCCTTCTCTCTGCAGGGAGGCTTTCAGGGGAGTTGGGGGGTGTGGAGTGGGAGGATGGGGAGGACAGTCACCTTCCCCTCACCTGAAAGGAAGCTCAACCATGAAGTTTTTCTTCCTTTATTACTCACAGTGCAACAAGACAAGGACACGATGTGTACACCATGTCCCAGAGGCTACTTCTCAGAGGTCGCTTCATCTACTGACAAGTGTAAACCCTGGACCAAGTAAGTCCCTGTATCTTTTAAAAGGACTGTGACAGCCGGAAGGCAAGGAGAAGGTTGGGCGAAAGCATTTTTTCAGTGGAGTGTTTCAGGCTGTCTGCAGAGCCCTCAGAGCATCTCTGTTGGCTGTGTAGGGATCAAGTCATTCTCACACTGAAGCTTGAATTCTCCTTTGGGGGAGAGAAAGAGAGAGGAGTAACAACAGAACTGGTGAGCTAACACAGCTGAAAATAAAGAAGGTATCTGAGCTTCTTAAGGGTGGAGGAATGCAGGTTATAACAGGAAGTGCTACTCTATATAGCTGTAGGAGCCACAGTAAGTTCTCTTTTTGAGAACCTAGCCCCTTTCTCTTTCTTTTTCAGCTGTACAGCTCTAGGAGCGGCAGAAATTGTGCCTGGGACTGACAAGTCAGATGCAGTTTGTGCAGAACGGAAGGTGCCTGAGCCATCGGAAGATGGTATGTGTCCCCATACAGATTATCTGTTAGAAAGTACCAGGGAGAAGGAGGAGGAGGAATGTGTGTTTACCAGGAGTCTTGGCTGGCTTAAAACTCCATTCACATTGTGGATGCCTTTAGAGGGAGCAGCTGTAGACCAAGGAATGCTCTTGGAAAATCACAACTTCAAAGATTACTTTAAGCCTGACAGCTCTAAATTCAGTGTCCGCTACTGAGCAGAGCCTTTACACTTCCCACTGAAACTGCATGGCAACTAGGACTGTTGTTATACTCACAATCTCCATCACTTTTACTGCTCTTTCATTGTTTTTCAGCCTGCTGATTTCCATACACGCATTATCTGTACAAGCTACCAGCTTCTCTCCATGCTTCTTGTATAGCAATGCATACTTACTCAGCTGAATGCAGCTCTCCTTTCTTGCCCACTGCCCATTTCCTTCTCCAGTGTGGGCACAGTACCATGAAGGCTGATTGCCAGGCATGCAGTGATCCTTCATAACCTAAGATAAAGGGTAAATCCTGACAGCTGAATTCTATAGTCTCCATGAGATCTATGCCTTGCATCCCCTGAGGGAGAGCAAGCACGGCCCATGAGCTGCTAGCACATTGCAAGGGGACTTTCAGAGGAGCATGAGTGGATCACACCTCTCTGAGACTCCAAGACTCTGTTTTTTATGGAGATGGCTCAGTACCAGGTACCTTCAGTAAGGTTGCTTGTCACAGAACCGCACAAGCGCTGGAGTCATTGTCCTTAGTATAGAAACTGAAAATCAAATAAGAAGGAAGAATACCCCTCTCCTGTGGAAAGGCAGGTAAAAGGAGCAAGGATTGTCATACTGCTGAATACAAGCAGATGTTGATGGCACTACCTTTTTCACATCCTGCAGGAACAAACAGGATCTTATACGTGTTGATTGTCATCTTGTTTTTTGTGGCACTAATTGGCGTTGTCATCATCATCGTATACTACAAGAATAAGGGAAAAAAGCTGACAGGTATGTGATAGCTAATGATATTCATGAATGTGACAACTGCATGGCTCTCTGTGCACTCTGATTTTATGGGTAACCACCAGGTTAAGAAACTTGGAGGTTATTTTGGAAGTTCATGCTATGCCGATATCTGTCCCTATGGATATGCTTTAACGAGCACAAATCCAGGCTTCAAATTCCTTTCCTCTAGGCAGGGAGCGTGTTACACATAATGCATATTGCTTGGCATCCTCCTGCAGCCCTGACCGTGGGTGACCATCTTTGGGGCGGACACAACTGCTGTGTGGATGAAGGAAGGTTGGTGCTGGGGGCTTTGATAGCAGCACGGCCGCTCTGCACTACCTGGCACGGCAGATCCCACAGCCAAGGGGAAGCAGGGAAAGATGTAGGGGGCTTTCACCGCCCCCTGTCTCCTTTTCTCCTCTGCCTCTGGAACCTGCTTCTGGATGGGCTAAAATAACGGATTTCAAGACAAAAGGCTGATGTGTTTTTGAAAACGCTATGGAGGCAGTGCTTGTAGCTGAAGGCCAAAGTTCTGATGAGGTACAGAAGAAATACCAGAAGGAACAGAATAAATAATAAAAGTATATAAAAACTCTAGCAAAGGGATACTGGATAACAGCGAGGCATTTAACATATTATAAATATGGTGGAAATACCTCCAGTAGTTACTCAACTCTGTGTTAAGTCCTGGATCTCCTTAGTTAAGTTCATACTCCTATTATTCTGTTCATTTTTTGTTTTCTCCCCTTACACATGGAAAGCTTTTCCTCACGTAGTTTTTCTGTGATCTCCTTTCCCAAACCCTAGTAGTTTATGGATTTGTTTGGGAGCAGTGCAAGGGAAGACAGCAACCACCTCTTGTAAAGTGTATTTCAGCCTGTGTTTTAGAAATAGGCTGCCTCTGCCACACTAAACGCGGGTTGTGCTAAATCTGGAATTCCTGGGATGGGCTGGAGGAAATGGTGACTCTCCTTGCAAACCAAATATTTACGATGCAAAGCAGGTTTTGGGGGGGAGGCTTTTTATTTGACACTTCTATTGCCCTCCTGCTCTGCAGTGACAGTTCTTCATTGCCTTTGTAAGGCAAATCCTGCTACCTGAGACTTGTAGGGAAGAAGCCTCTGCCTGCTGATGGTAAATGTGTGCAGACTTAACATCAGAGGAGCAGAGTCATTGCTGGGAATGGCAGTGGCTACATAGCTGATCTATCTTCAGACATACCAAACCAACATGACCTTCAAACATATACTGGACTGGAGTCCTACAAAATCTCCTGAAAGTATAAATAGAAAGCAAGAAGAATTGCTAACTCCAAAACTATAAAGCGTTGTTGGACTTAAAGCTTTTCCTTGGGAGATACTCTGATTAAATGAATTTCCCCACTAAGTACACCCTGATGAAGTGGAATACACTGTATTTCACTGTGCCATCCTGTGGTTTCAGTGGCTCACCCTCTTCTCTCCAGGCTCCTCACTCTTGTCTGAGAATGGTCTTCGGGCCATCCATGTGACCTCTCTTGAAATAGACTGTAGGGCTGCAAGCGGGTCGGTATGGGGCCAGTCATAGCTTGGTGTGACATATGACCAGGAAAGAAACCCCATTTGATGTGGAACACACTTTAACCGTCATCTATTTTAGGAGCTTGGAAACATTTATTCCATAGAAATACATCCCTCTTCCAGTTACAATGAATCCTCAGCTAGACTGACGCTGGGACACTTGAACAGTCAGTAAAAACAGTCTTGCTGGTTTTCATTTAATATGATATTGCGGATTGTAAATGGCTGTGGGTGTTTAGGTCTGTGGCTAACTTCAGTGCCAGCTATACATTTCAGCTACTTTTTTTTTTTTTTTTTTCCCTACAGCAGATCTACAGAATTGGGCTAACGAAGTGTGCAGCCAAATAAAAGGAACAAAGGTAAAGTCAAAGACACTAATGTTTTCTCTCTGGTTTATTTTTTCTTTATGACATTCCTGACATCACCCTAACATGAAGCAGACTTCACGTTAATGTTTGGCTAGAAAGCAAGTTTTAAGTTCCTCAAAAAATGCTCACAGCTTTGGCTTTTTCACTCTGGTTTTCTGTAGATGTGAGGCATATGAAATCACTGCTCTCAAATAGTTTCTGAACCTGCTTTCTGGTTTCGACCAGTTTTAACAGTGCTGAAAGTCTCTGTGATGATATTAAATATTTATGAGGAGAAAGTTAAACATGAACCCACTGGTTGCTGAACGCCTGAGACTGCCTAGGAGAGAGCCTTTCTACTTCCTAAGAGCAGGAAAAGCTTCAGTTGAGTTTGCACGTTTTCACATACTAGAGCCCTCACAGGGGAGAAACCTGGATTTGGGGCAGCGCCAAGAATGCCAGACACACAAGGCATTAAGTATACACAGAGCCGCCAGCTGAAGAAACTGCCTGTGAGATCCCTTAATGCGAATGCTCACAGGAATCACTCCTGTCCATTCAGCTGCGAAAAAAGTAAGGCCTTTCAAGAAGTTTTGCTCCGGAGCAGCCCCAGATCCCATGTCTGAAGTACTCAGACTGGGGACACAGGTTCAACTTCATGTGCGCTGCCTGCTTCACACCATGAATGTGAAGGTGTCCCAGGTGCACGCTCTTCCCATCACCCCATCTAGGAGCTCTGTCCAGCTTAGCTGTCGAAAGACTCAAATTCCATTGCTCACAAAAAACCCCACCCAAATTCACCTTTTTGAGCAGGAGGTTCCTTTTTTTTTTTTTTTTTTTTTCCTCATAAGTGTTCATGCAGCCTCCTGCATTGGCAGCGGCTCAGATCCTCTGGGACAGAGGAGTGAATCAACAGCAATTAGTGGCTGGCAGCATTTTCACTCTCTCCTCCATCCGGGAAGATCTGAACAGACACTAGAAATGAAAGGTGGTGGTTCCCAGACACCCATCATTACAGCACAACTTGCATGAACTGAAGGGAACCCTTGAAGTATTTCCCAGCCCTGTTTTCGTGGAGCTGCAGCCAAAAATGTAGCTTTATTTGACAAGTACTGGCAACGTGACATCATGGGCCTTTGCATTTATTGTCCTAACATTTTCCAGGTTAAAGCAACCTTGCCCATGTGACTTCTTTTCTAGCTTGTCTCAGGCCCTCTGAATCAAATGAGTTTCTTTCTTTGATCATTACTCGTAATAAGGATTCTGGTAAGGTCTTCACAGATCAACAGCCCTTCAGACACATAAATGATTCCAGGGGGTTTCCAAACCTTATAAGCAGTTAGGTAGGTCTTACTGATGGTCCATAAGGAACAGCAGAATCCAGCGACTCTTCTATATTTATTAACTGTCAAGTGCCTTCTTAAAAACTAGGAATAGTCATCCCAAAATTAAATGTTATTGGCCATCAGATTTTTTTTTTCTAAACACCTGCTGAGCCCAGCATCATGGGCCAGTTTCAGAGCAGAACAGAATTATACTTCATGACTCAAATATTGTGGTGCTGCTCAACCTCAGCAGCTCCACACCAAGGAATAACTGAAATATGCCTGTTCCTTCTTTATCTAGAAAATAACCTTCTGCTGATCAATTTATTAAACATCGTTCTCTTTTGGATTTCTTTCAGGAGCCCCGCAGAGATGCATTTTGTACCATGAACATCACAAATCCTCCTGTCCCTCAGACCTCTGAAGGCATGTGTCTCCTGGGCCCCGCTGGCTCTCCTGCTTCTGGAAACTCATGCTGCACCAGCAGCCAGGCTCCTTGCAGGAACGGGGTCCCTGGCACGGCACCGTGTGAGGCAGGAGGAAGCCTCCAAGAGTTTTCTATGGAAACTGAGACTGGTGATGACCATTTCCCACCAGTTCCCACAGAAGATGAATACACGGATAAGGATCTCAATACCACTGATTATTTAACGTTACTGAGTCGGACTGCCAGTAAAACCGTGTCATCATTTTCAGAACCAATGGAGGCAGGGGAAAATGACAGCTTAAATCAGTACTTCTCAGGGGTTGGGAGCACAGAGGATGTATCAATCTCTCAAGGCTCTCACCCTTCCTCCAACATGGATGGGGTACACACTACCACGGACAAACTTCTTCAGAAATCTTGCCAACATGCCCACAGTTGCCTGAAGGAAAAGGGCAACAAAGACACAGATTGTTTTGCAGCAAACTATGACTCAGAGAAGATCTGTGTGAGGTGTGGCATTTCGTACAGGGAATCTCCCAGAAAATGGAGCAAACCCTGTTGTGCTGTGGCTGACACTGCCTCCACCTCCCCAGAAACTGGATCCTATGCACAGTGTACCTGTGGCTTAAATTGTCTCTCTGCTGGTCAGAGCTCTCTAGCAAGTGATCGTGGTAAGGAAGATGCATCTTCAGATAGTACCAACATGAAGTACCAGAGCACAAACAGAAGCACTTCAGGGACAAACAGCAGCACATCAGACCTTCCTCCAGCATCTGGTAAGCTCATTAGGCTTGACCTGTACACAGTCATATGTGATTATTCTCTGTGCTAGCTCAGTATTATTCAGAGGTTTTGATTTAGGAGAAGAAGAGAAGAATAAAATGATGCCTTTTTCACTTAATTGTCCTGAAGCTAGTCTGAAAAAAAAATCCCTAACCAACTCACCTGAAATAGTAAGGCCATTTGGTTTGTAGTGAGTTCTGCAAATAGTACAAGAGGAGTGAGGCATCACGATCTAACCAGCAACGCAGAACCCATCTTCTGGCTGTCACTGCAAAAGCCAGGGAATTCTGTTACTGCTCTGAAGTAGTTCAGTGACAGCAGGTGTATGTATTGGAGAGCACTTAGGAGGAGGAGAGTAAAGGGACCTAGAGACTGAGTCAAAAAAGAATGCATAGTGCTCAGACAGACAATTTTCCATTCAACAATCTGCACGCCCATTTTTGCCATTAGGTTTGAAGCCAGTTAGAATTTCATGGCAGTCAGAGAAACTCCAGCTGGAGCTGTAACCCCGTGGCCACAACTGGGTCTAAAAGATTATGTTCAATTTCCTGCTTTTAGCTGTCTTTGTTTTAATTTGCCGGAATATAAGTGTTCATCTAAAAATAATTTTGTACAGACGTTGTTTCTCCATATGCAAGTGTTCTGTCCCCTTAACAACTCTGAAACACTGTCACCAATTTAATAGTTGACAACCAATTTACTAATCAAGTAAATACATCAAAATTGTCAAATGAAATCAGGGAAAAAAATCATTGAAGCAAAACTAGCAGAAGGGAAGTTATGAGCCTTTTCTGGATAAAACCTTCCTCTCTGAGACTTTTTTTTTCTTCAGTATAAAAGTCTGCAATCTGTCTGTCATGTGTTATTAGTCATTTTAGATTACAATCTCTTAAAGTCATATTTTTATTTATGTCAATGCACTGCCAACTACAATGAGACCTTAGCTTTGACTGGGACATAAATGCGTGATACATACAGCAGTCGTAAGCAGTTGCCCTTCTTTAAAACCACATCGTGCCTTAGAGTTTCTTATGGAGACATTCTTGTCAGTCTGCCAAAGCCCAAAAGCATGGCTTTCGAAGGCCCTTCCCCTCCCAAGATGCATCCTGTGTGGGAATCTGGAAGTGTGTAGCCTTCGTCTTTCTAAGAGCAGATACTCTTTTGGCTGCTTCAGTTTCCTGACACAGTTTCACTGCCTGGTCTGTACAAAATTCAGCAGTAGTAAAGAGAACGTAGATTATCTTCTTTTTGTTGGAAGGTGACTCTGAGGTACATCTGAAAGTCAAGTCGTATTTGGCATTGGAGAAGTACTGCTTTTCTTTCTAAACTTGACATGTAAGAGGAAGAGAAAATATTAAGGAGCAGTAGGGCAAACAGAAGAGCCTGGATTTTAGCAATGTGCTTGAAAGTGCCATCTTAGATCTGCAGCACAGTTTTTTATATGAGATTTTAATTGCGTCTGCGCCTTTGGGTATGTACATGCTATAGTGCCATCTGGTGAAACCTGAGCACAGATACAGCATTCCTAATTTGCTGGTTTTTAGGCAGGACTGCCAGCAGGTACTGGCAGAGCTGTGGGCAGTATGCGTTACTTAATCTGTGGTAACATGGCTTCCTGCAGAGTAGTCTTTTCTGTCCACAGAATGGCCATGCCCCGCTGGCCAACACCTGGTTTCAGGAGGAATAGGACAGAGCTTAGCCATAGCTTCCACAGTGAAGCACCCCAGCCATGCACACAGAGCTGCAACAGCATCAGTCATTTTGCTGTGAAACACCCAGATAGAATAAGCATGCATGTAAAATAACTTTCTGTAAGCTTCCCAAAGCAACTGAAGCCACCATGCTTTGCACACAGTCATGCTTAGACAGAACAGTACAAAAGTCATGCAAGACAGAAAAATTGAAGAAAAAGGCCGTGGGTAATTCCATGAAGTTTTGGTTCCCTAATACTCAAAGTGTCAACAGAAAGTGCAAACTCTGTCCCTCCTGAGAAACAACCCTAGAGGACCAAAATAAACCTCTGGACAGGTGCCATTTACGGGGGTCACCACCAGAGATGGAGGTAAGCCTTCAAGTGCTTTTTCAAAACCCCCAAGCCAGGAGGCAGTCAGAAGATGAAGCATTGGTTCATAAGCACCTCAAGTCATGTGTAGTGCTACATCATAAAGCATGAGTGCAGGAAGACTTCGGTGACTTATGGTCAGGAATGGTTTTGCAGAGCCTTTCACTTCCATATCCCAAACCAGCCCGCTTCAGCAGCAGCAAACAATTCATACCACCTAAAGATGGCTCAGGGAAAACTAATCGCCTGCATTGTCCCAGCTCTTAGTGAATAATTACCTCAAAAATTAATCTGTCATTGTAATTAGTATCTTCTAAGTAGCCTGAAGAGGTCAAAAGGCTGAAACATTGCAGAGAACAATGCCTTCACTTATCCACTGAAGGTGTCTCATACGTTCTAGGCTGGAAGCACATCTCTTGGTGCAGTCTAGGAACCTCTTGTGTCCATTTTCTGCACTTTTGGGCCTCAAATACCCTTTTTTTTCAGCACCGTGTCTTCACAAGGCAGTGAGGATTTGCCAGCCATATTCAACTAAACATTATATATGTGTTAATCTGCCTTATTTTTTTCCTCTCCCCTCCCCACTGTCACATATATTTCTAAATTCTTGATCTCATACTGGTAAACTCTTCTGCAGCACCTTTTATGAGTGACAGGCAATCTGTATAAAGGCAAACAGTTATTTTTGTGCTCCTATTATGCCTAACAGTTGTGTTGATGGCAAACAGCTGAACCAAATCGAACGTAGGGGAAGCAACTGGCAGGGAAGTAACTCCTGCAGAGAAAACTTTTATTGACATCTCACGTTAATCGACAACACTTGGAAAGAAGGCAGAGAGTGCACAGCAGTGCAGTGGTTTAGCTAAAATAAATAGGATTGCTTGAGGGGGGATGTTAGAGAGATGCTTAAGTGCTACCCAGACTCGGTCATGAGCAGGCAGAGGTCCTAACTCAGCACAGCTGGAGCCCAGTGTCCATTGCTGATGTGCAAACATCACCTGTAGCTGCTAGAAAAACAGCATTTCTCTGGATCGGGCCATGCTTAGCTGCAATTAAAATGGGAACATCTCAAGTGTTGAGGAATATTAATGAGGAAAGACATCAAATATCTGAAAGGTGTCAGAGTAGTCCATAAGTAGTGATTAAGTGTAGCACAGCAGGAAGAAAATTTCTTAGGAAGGGTTTTCATAGGCTAGGAAGATATATTTTTTTTCTTCTCTTTACTTGGTTGCTTTGGTTTGTTTAATTTTCAAACTTCAACAAGTTTGTTGTTGAAAGTTTGCTCTTAGATATTTTCTTTCTGCTCTGAGGGAAGTTTATTAATTCACAGAGCCCGGTCCTGCTGTCACTTGAGTCAGTGACCTAGTCCTTGAATGGTAGAAAGATTGAATTTATACTGGAAAAACTCTAACCATAGGCAGACTGACTCAAACCGTAACTCCATTACGTTGCTATAATATAGACTCTGTCCCTTCACTGGAGTCAGTGTGTATCCAGGTAAATCTGTGAGGCCACTAGGTGAGTACTGGAGTGTACCTGCATGGAGGATCAGGACAATATAAGATAATCGTATAAGCTCTGTGTCATTTGGAGACTGTGTGACTATGTGGTCTGATGTTAAGTCTTTTAGTATTTATTCCATAAATACTGCTGGCTGCTACCCAGCCCACAGGGTAGGATTGATTGTTCACCAAAGGGGAAAACAATATTACAATGTGATGCCTGGAATTCTTATAAAAAAAATCTCATAATTAGGCATGATGACCATTTCCTCACGAACTGTGGGCAGAAGCAGTTTGGATGCAGCTTGTACATCGGACAAGCATGGGGAGTGTAAGATGGTGGCACAGCCTCTTGCTTCCCAGAGTGTGATTGAGAGAGAAGATGTTTCCCACCCTCTCAGACAGGCTCCCTGTGGATGACAGGCTTCGTCCTGAGAAGGCAAAAATGGAAATAATGAAAAGGTCCAGTGGAAGGCGTTGATTATAAGAGCATCCTCCTGTCACGGGGGGAAAAAAATAATGGAACAAGAGTAAAGCCACCAGAGTAGATTAAGTTCACCGCACTAAGCGTCTGTCTTGTGAGGGGAAAATATTAATCTTGTGTGTCTTTTTTTTCTCCTCCCCTCCCTCCCCAGGAAATGTGACTGGAAACAGTAACTCCACCTTTATCTCAAGTGGACAAGTAATGAATTTCAAGGGCGACATCATTGTTGTCTATCTTAGCCAAAACTCCCAGGAGGGGGCCGCGGCGGCGGGGCCAGGCGAGGAGAACGTGGGCAGCCCCGTGCAGGAGGAGAACCTCAGCCGCTGCGAGACGTTCGCCGGCAACACGCAGCACTACAAGGAGAAGTGTGCCGAGCTGCAGGGCCCCGGGCCAGGGAGCGGGGGGACACGGCGGACTGACGGCCAGCTGGCCCAGGAGCTGGGCCCGTCCCGCCACGGCCAGGCCTCGCAGCCCGTGCAGGAGGAGGGGAGGCTGGGACACTGCTCGGAGAAAGTGTTGAACTGAGGGGGGCCGGAGTCCTTACTGCGGGCCAGGGGCTGCCCACATCCCGGGCGTCGTGACAGGTTCGGAGACTGTTGCTGCTCCTGGTGTCTTCCGGGAAGTTTTACAGCTGGAAAGGACCCTTGTGGCACACATGCCGGTGGTGGTGGTGGTCCCACCGAGGAGGTTGCCACTGGGTGTACTGCCCAGCCACAGAAGCAGGGGCAGGGCTTTCCTGTCCCTCAAGGGGCGGCAGGCTCCCCGCCTGCCCCCCTGCTCCCTGGCACCTCTTCCCCAGCAAGCGGCAAAAGGAGAGCTGAGGAGATCCTTCAGGCATGTGGGGACTTGGCAAGGAGGAGAGCAGCATTGGTGGCCCTGGAACTTGGTGGCCAGGCGCGTGGGGCGCTCCCAGAGAGGGGATGACATGGCGGAGGGCCATGCTGAAAGGGGCCCATGAGCTCTGCCTCAGGGTGATCTTTTTGCAACTAAGCTGCACCCATTTTGCTGAGTCTCGGGCCTCCTCCATGCCTCTGGTGGTGGAAGTGGCGGCCATGCCTGCTGCTGAGCCTCGTGTCACTGCCAACCTTCACCTTGCTGTAGGGATGAGGAAGGTGGTGTCCACCCTTCCGATCTTTCCCCAAGGGAGCAGGCGCTCCAGTCTCAAACCAGTGCCAGATCCAAGATCCTGATCTGTCCCTTATTAACCTGTGGGCAGGAATAGGTGTAACCCTTCCCCGAGTGCACGACAACAGGGAAAACAGAGCTGATATGCCTTACAAGCCTATCAGATTAACCCTGAGCAAAGACCATTTATGGTTTTGGACCCTGATTCACCTCTGCCTTATTGCACCTCGCCGCAGGAATTCAAACCCCTGAAGATGAGTGATGTGCCCGGCATGAATAACATCACTGAAGTTTAAGATGCAGAGCTGCTAGCAGGTGGAGGAAGGGTCTGCTATAACCAGCTGTGCACATTTCCTGAGTGACAGGGGAGGGAGAGATTACCCCAAGATGGATAGTTTGGTCAGAGTCAAACACGTGTTCCTTCATCTGCCCAAACAATTTTGTCATTCACTCCTATATTTTCATTAGCTATCAGAAGTGTAGGTAGCATGAAGCTATTTCCAGAGCTTGGCTTGTCTGAGCTGAAATCGGAGTGTAGCTCCTGTCACACCGAGGGATAAAAAGCAATGGAACCAAAGGGTTGGATTTAAAGAATAATAGTAGTTGTAGTTAGAAAAGAGTCTCAGCTACTCAGTTGGCTTTGGTTTAGGTCCTGTATCCTGCAGTCCCCTCCAGCAGACACTGTGGAGAGAGAGGTGAAGGGAACAGAAGTTCAAGGAACTCCCAAGAGGAAAAGATAACATTTTTAAGGATTTCCTGAAAAGGGGTAATTTTCTGACATTCTCCGGTACATGTGAGTGCTGCAGGAGACTATCTTCAGTCTGAGCCTTTGGGAAGGTCAGTGCTGTGTTTCCTGTCAGACAGCAAAGAGATCTCTTATCTAGTGTGATCTCATCTGCCCTGACAGGAAAGATCTCTGGTAAGGTGGGCTCCTCTCCAGGGAGGTTTTTAGAGCCAAGGGGTTCACTGTGTAGCTGCTGTGTTTGCAATAGTACTGCTCTGTGGGTGAAGAGCACCTATAAAGCTGACAAAGCAATAACTGTGTCAAGATGACCACCTCATCCATAAAACAAAAGTATAGGCTCAGCCACCTTCACCTCTCAGGAGAACAATTCTGCATTAGTTATATATATGGCATATAAAGTTCAGCAGAGACATGCAAGACTCTCTCATGGGTGGCTGGCAGAAATGTGGTGCATGAACAACAGTCTCCCTTTCACTTCTGCATGGTCTTCAGAAAACTAGACTGCCCTAGCCTAGACTTGGCCAGGCAGGGAGGTTGTCCCATTCAGTGATGCCCCAATCTACCTCTGATTCTTTGAAGGTGTGTAACAGGCTCTCTCTTATCTGTGGTATTCTTTTGTCTTTCCTGCTGGATCCTTTTACAACCTCTTTTGAGCATCTTCTGGCCTAATCCTGTGTCCCCTAGGCACTGGTACAACAGGGACAAGGAAACAGCCACCATCACATTTGTGCAAGGTGGTGCAGATATTTCCCCACTTTATCTTCATTTTTTTGAGTCATATTTTCCTGGAAAGCATTCAACCAACCCCACTTACAGGGCAGGACAGACTGAATTCTTGTGTTTGGCTCTGGGTAAACTACCTGTCTGTAGGTCTGTCCCCTCCTCCTCCTCCAGCTTCTTTTTTCCCATGGTTTGTATCTGCCACCAGAGAGCAGGCTCAAAATCCTGATTTCAGAGAAGACAATGGGAAGTTTACTAGATGTCCTCAGCGAGGACATGTTTTTCACTCACTGAATCACAGATCCTACTGAGCAAGGATTGAAACTGGGGTCATCAGCAGGCGTGAAGAAATGGGTCATAATGATCTCAGCACTGTGCCCGCTCCCTCAGGGGAAATGCGATGTGCCAACAGATCTGATTCTTTTTCTTCCTCTGGAGTCTACCCAAAATTGAAGAAGCCATATCACACTCATCAGCATGCTGCACGTTCCCTGGGTCTCTGCCTGGCTGCTTAGCCATGGACCACAACGGGACTTCTTTATCCTCATGATTTCATTTGTTGTCAGTTTGGAGGTGGGGCTGTTTTTTTAACATCTGTTTATACAACAGGGCCCTATGCATTGGGCACTAATTTGGAGGCTTCTGGCTGCTATTGTAATACACATAATTAACAATAATAAAAATCTTAAAGATCTACTTGAGTGAAGACTGTATATAAATCAATGAAGAGAATCAAATACATTATCATAGGCCCCTGCTTATTTTGACACAAAAAAAAGAATCAAGTGTGAGTATAAAAACATTCCTGGTTGGGCTTTTGTAACATTTTTTGTATGTAGAATTGTTTTAAGAAAAAGTGCTTCCCTTCCCCAGTATGTGCCACAACAATGCACAAGCACACCCATGCACACGTGTGGAACCGACCGGGAGCTCCCTTAGATCTGGTGGGGTAATGTATTGCAGTTGGGCACTCGTTCCAACTCCTTCCTGAAGTCTCCTCCCCCACACTGTGCATTTTTAGAAGTCTTTCAGTCTGAGGAGTCACAACACAGCATTGTCCCCAGTGAATATACCGGGTGCTCTTGAAGCACAGCCTGGAAGGGCCGCAGTGATTCTGCGTATAACCATGGGAAAATGAGGAGCAGCCTTTTGGTCAAGGGCACCGGAGTGGCCCTTCTTATCCCCATGGAAAACAGTATGACATTATAGATCAATATAGACAATAACTGCTGCTAATCTGTGTGTTCATGCAGAACTCTGCTATGTGTTCATGCAGAGACTAAAAATCCCTCTGCAAGGCTTCCACCATCATACCTGGGAGTAGCATCGCTAAAATGTCACAATTTTTACTTGTCCATTCAGGTTCCCTTCCTTTTATGATATTGATGGTATTTGAGCAACTACAGCCCTGTGTTTATTATAAAACAGAACCTTGCTGAAGGATGTCTATGTGCTAATTGGGTATTTAACAGAGCTATAGCTTTATCAGATACCTCCATTCAAATTAGGCAGTAGTGCCCCCTCACCACCACCCGTAAAAGCCATATACAACAATTGGGGAATTCATTTCTGCCAGCACGTGATATTGGGCATGGTAAAATGGCTGTGAATTCTTCATGTGGAAAAGTTATTTTGCGAGTATGTAATATATACTATTAATAGACACTAATAGTCACTGGAAAACTGAAGTGTATTTGACCAAGCTGTCTGAGATTTCTTGCAAGGAATGCTGAACGACTCCAAACCTTTCCCTGCTCGCTGCAGGGGGCAGTTGCACTAGATGGCCTTTAAAGGTCCCTTCCTACCCAAGCTATTCTATGATTCTATTCTATAATTACAAGATAGCTTTCCAAACCTCCTTCCAAGTGGTTGTTGCCCTCTTCAGCCCATCGGGGATACTTCTGACCCACAAGGCACACGCTAGGGCAACCTCCCCACAGCCTGCCCAGGGCGCTGCTTTGCAGCAGTCTTGTTTGGAGATATGGGCACCACAGAGCTGGCAGCACTTGGCCTAAGAGGATTCTGCCCCCCAAGATGCTCAATACCAATGATTCACGTTCACCTTGGCTGAGCTGCAGTGGTATCTCTGGAAAAATCAAACTTGTAATCTTGTGGCAGGCACAGTCTCTGCTGAAGCAAGGGGAATAGGATCCCAGGTGCTGATGGGAACGCATCCCATTTCAGACCGAAAGATTGTTGTGACGTGTTTCCCCTCTCTTCCTCTTGCCTGCTGCTCTCTTAATTTCAGAATGAAGAGTGAATTGTTGCTACACAATAAATGATTTCTCCCAGAGCCCTGCCTTACTAGTTTACTCTGCCTTTGTTCGGTGGTGTCAATCACTTTGTTGAGTGGGAAAGTTGAAGCAGAAAACAGAACACAGAGGAACAGCTTCCTAACATCCCGGTTTATTTAACCTGATTACATGGTGAAAGGTACTACTTTACATACAATTACTGAGTCCACACGAGCAAAATGTTGTAAGGGGAAAATCAAAAAGCAGCATTCTTCTCCCCAAATTTAGAGGACAAACTGCTGCTAAGTGGTGTCGCTGATCACACATGGTGCCCTTACCTGAGGACATGGTGCAGGAAAAAAATCTGTCTTCCTTTTTTCCTGTTCTTGTAGGGTTTTTTGTACTTTCTGATTGCCTTCCCATTTCCACTGTATATGGGATGATTTATTTGCACTGAATATATGTTATTTTCAGTCTTTGTTATTCCTTCAAACCCATTCCACCCAGCAAGGAAGGCTGCACTCCTCAATGGGCAATGTGCAGTTTTTGCATGTACTCTCAAGGGCCTCTGTTATCCTGTGTTTGTTCCCTAGGGGTTCCCATGAGGATCCACCCCTTGACAAGCCCTAGCAGATACTTTTGTTTCCCATTGCTCTTATTTCAGTAAGTCTGGTTGCCCAGTTTTTCCTTCTGTAAGGCATCAAAGCTTGGTGTGGTCACTAAGTGGTAATGTCTCCTCTGCAGCAAGGCTTGCTAGCCCTCAGATCTTACCTTCAAGGCCCTCCAGCACTCTTGTTGCATTGTCAAACGTATGGTGTGATCTTATTTTTTTTAAATGTGAGCATACATGAGCACGAACACAGGGAAAAATGCATTATTACGATTCTCTCTGGCTTTTGAACGAGGCAATGACAGCATAACATTAAGGAACCCTGTTGCGGTAGATAAGTATGCCAGAGTGTCTAATCAGATGTGTTTTAACACTGCTTTTTTTTCTTCTTCTTCTTCTTTTGGCTAGCTGGCTTATGGTTTCTTTGTTTTGGCTGAGGATTACCACAGCCCTTCTGGCTCATTCCTTAGCCTGCCTGACCGCTTGATCGATCCTTGGGCATTGCACTAGCTCTTTCTTGCCTCGAAGCTGACAGGTCTGTTGCATCATGTTTCTCTCAGCAGTCTCACATTTCTATACATTATATGCTGATGATCATAAACAAAATTGCTCCTGATTTCAGCTTCCCAGGAAACCGTTAGAAAGCTTCCCAAGGAAGGCAAAGGAGCTCAGGAGTGTTGGGGACTGCCTGTAAAAGCTGGACATATACAAGCCAATGGGACTTGGCAGAAATGCATCCAAGGCTGCTGAGAGAGTTGTCCAGCCTCACTGCAAAGCCACACTTTAACATCCTTGACAGTTCATGGAGTTCAGGGGAAGTCCCAGCTTTAAAAAGGGCAAATATTACACCCACCTACAAAAAAGGGAAAAAAAAAATATTTGGGGAATTACAGATGAGTCAGCCTCACTTGAGTTCCTTGAAAAAGTATGGAATGGGTCCTCATGGAAGCTATTTCCAGGCATGAAGGAGAAGGCAACTGGGAGAAACCAACATCTACTTCAGCTAACTCAATCTTCTCTCACTGTCAGCAGTTCATTGTCTAATTTGTCATTGCTTCCATAGACACTTGGGAAGCTGACCTTACTCGTTAAGGTCAAGGCAAAGAAGGCATGAAGGAAAATCTTCAGGTTTCTCTCTGTCATTTGTAACTAACTTGCCAACCTCGCTCAGCAGTGGACCTACCTTTTCCTTGTCCTTGTATTTGCTAACTTACATACCATATATTAGTACCTTTTTGCTACTCTTGACATCTCTTGTCAGTTTAGGCTCCAGCTGGGCTTTAGGCTTCCTCTCCACATCTCTGCGTGCCCAAGAGGTATTTCTATATTCTGCTATGGAAGCCTGTTCCCTTTTCCATCTCTCTCATGTTCCTTTTTTGCAACTTAGTTCTCTCAGTGGCTCACCGTTTAACCAGGCTGGTTTCTTGTTGTGCCGGCTTCTTTTCCCACTTAGGTGGATGGACTGCTCTTGTGCTTGGAGAAGGCTATCTCTGAAAGTCTCCCAATATTCCTGAACACCTTTGGCTTCCAAGGCAGATTTTTCTGGGACAGCTCCCTGAGCAAGGTGAAATCTGCTCTTATGAAGTTCTGGGGCTTTATTCTGCCACCTACGTTCTTCACACTCCCTGGGATGTTAAACTCTACAATCTTGTCACTGCAGCCAAGGCTGCCATTGTCAGTCTTCAAGTGGTCTGAAGAATATTTCATCTGTTTCTCTTTCCCTATCAGGTTGTCCATAGCATACACTCACCACAAGCATGCCCTTGATGGTAACACCTCTGATTTCGACCCAAAGGCACTCAGCTGACCTGTCCTCTTGCTCATGTCCTCAAAATGCTCTTTTACACAGAGCATAACCCCTCCTCGTCTTCCACTTTTTCTGTCTTTGCTCAAAAGCTTGGAATCTGTCACTTCTGTTCTAATAGAGCTATTTCCTCAGCTGGTTTCTAAAATGACAGGGAAAAAAACCACCATTTAAACGAGTTCCCTGCTGTTATGCCTTTGTCTGGTTGTAGGTCTCAAAGCTTTATCTTGTGCCTGGGGAGGAGCCTTCAAATTTCCCACCTGTAGGAACGGAAGGGTGAGAGGCAAAGGCTGGAGCTGGTACAGAGAGGAAAGTCTGAAAGAGCCGTGTTCCCTCTTCTCACTGCCCTGTGGGCATGGGGACAAGAAGACGCCAACCTGCTGCTGCTGGAGAGGACCTCTGCCCCTCCAGCAGAGGCAAGTTGGGCAGCAGCATCCCGGAGACTTTGCCATCCACAGTGCTTAGCACCAGGTGTTACCCAGTGACACCTGAGTCCTCTCTCTCCCGCAGGAGAAGAAGCCCCAGCCGGCAAGTGATCCAGGCTTTCCATCAGATGAAATCAGCCCTGTGTCTGTCTCTCTCAAAAAAAATCAGTGTATACAAAACAAAGTAAAATTGGCCATAGGCAACACATGAGGACCAACCATTTCACATGCAGAAACCGCTGCCCTAATTAGGCTGTTCCAATTGATCTTCACTGGATTTTAATGGCAGGCTATTTAAACAAAGTCTCAATTATTTGAAGCACAAATGAGGGTTTAGAAGGTGTTTTTCAGCATGCAGGCCTGCTGTCACAGATCTCAATTACCTAGCCTTTATGAAGCAGCTTTCTTTCTTTCTTTATTCTCTTTGGTTTTGATCACTTCTCATGTTTATTTGTCTGTTTCAGTATTGTAGGCCCTTCCAAAGCACAGGAGTGCTTGCTCCCTCTGGGAAATACAAAACACTGTTTCCCCAAGGACATTTGCTTTTTGCATCATTTCAGTTCCTCCTCGGGTTTATTGCAAGCTTAGCTGGCCATAAATGAGCT
Source organism: Gallinago jamesoni (assembly GCA_025769975.1). Lineage (NCBI taxonomy): Eukaryota > Metazoa > Chordata > Aves > Charadriiformes > Scolopacidae > Gallinago > Gallinago jamesoni. Next base: position 69,827,347 of record JAOQGH010000012.1, on the reverse strand, counting down.
AGACAACAGATGGTAGAGCTCATGCTCTAACACAGAAAATTTTCCTTTAACGGGGGTGTCCACTTAAAAATGCAGCTGCCCGTTGGTGCACGGCCAAATTTCCTTCTGAGATCATCCTTTGAACGTATTAGGAGAATGGGATGGACGCAAGTGGCTCTAATGATCATCTCAGCAGGCTGCTCGTAAATGTTCCCTGCAATCCCCGTTCCTTTCATCCTCACTCCATGGATCCACCTTGTCTGCTGGATGGACAACGCTTCGTGGCTACCTTAGAAGCCTGTCCAGTTCATCATCTTCACTTACACAAATAATCACTGCAAGGATTTCGTCCCCTTTGTCTGAAAGGAGGCTCCAAGTATGATAAAGAGAGGTACATAAAAATAAATCCACTTCAAATGCTTAGGTTATTTTCAGCCAGGCCAGCCTGCTACATTTAAATGTTGAGATGTCAAAAGTCTGCTCTCTTCACAGTCATGTTCTTTGTCAGGTCCCATTTGGGTGTGCTGTGCTACATACTTCTATCTGCCCTGTAGTAAATTTTGCAGCTGGTGCTTTGTTGATGAAAAGTACTAGAAATTAGTTAAGTATTTTTATTCTTCTTTAGGAGGAGACTGAACACGAGGAAAAGCAGACTCAAGAATTCGGTCTTGTTGACCATTTTTAAAGTCTTGAAGACTTGTTTGCTTTTGGATCTCCATGTTTTGCTGAGCAGTTACTTTGAGAGCAAGCACTCTGCCATGCCACCATTTTTCTTCCCTCACAGCCCGTTTGTTGTTTTTTTTTTTGCTGGAGATGGCCAAAGGGCAGGATTGCCCTAAAGTAAAGACGGAGTCATTTTCTAAATAAAACACACAAGTGGTTGCTTTACTGGATGGATGGACGCACAAAGCTTTGCCCTGCTTTATTGTGGCCAGAACATGCCCGCTGCAGGGACCTCAGTGCTGCTGAACTCCTCAGTCCCTTGGAGTTCATGCAGATACACCAAACAAGCCCGACCACAGCAACACCTTCTTTAGCTCCTGTCTGAACAACAGCAGCTGACTGACTGTATTTCAAACAGCAAAGACATGCTAGGGTTTGGGTCCTTTTTTTTTTTTTCCTCCCTAGTTTTCTTTCCCTCTCCTAAGCTTATCATTCCTTTTTTGGTGCAAATACAAAGGTCATGGTTTTCAGTACGGTGGGTGACTCATTCTCATGTTTGAGCAATGTGATCAAAATGGAAACTTGGAAGTCCCAGTGTGGTGTGTATTCCCTGCAGCCAGAGTGCGTGAAAAATGCCATGGTGGATGCTAGCTGTCCTGAGCCGTGCCAGTAGCACATACAATTGCTGGTGGACTTCTGATGGTGTGAGATCAAAAAAAAAAAAGTGCTTTTAATCTGTTAGTGCTTTAGAGGAATAAGCAGATTACTTTTTGCTGTTGGGTAGGTGCGTGTAACACCTTTAGCAGCCATGTATATACATGTACACATGGGAGATGAGACTGTGCCCAGCACAGGTCTGGAGCCCTCAATGTAGGAAGGACAGGGACCTGATGGAGCGGGTCCAGAGGAGGGCCAAGAGGATGATCAGAGGGTTGGAGCACCTCTGCTATGAGGACAGGCTGCAGGAGCTGGGGTTGTTCAGCCTGGAGAAGAGGAGGCTCCGGGGAGACCTAATAGGGGCCTTCCAGTACCTGAGGGGGCCTACAGGAAGGCTGGGGAGAGTCTGTTTACAAAGGCCTGCAGTGACAGGATGAGGGGCAATGGCTTTAAGCTGGAGAGGAGCAGATTTAGATTGGAGATTAGAAGAAAGTTCTTTACTGTGAGGGTGGTAGAGCACTGGAACAGGTTGCCCAGGGAGGTGGTTGAGGCCCCTTCCCTGGAGACATTCAAGGTGAGGCTCGATGAGGCCCTGGTCAACATTGTCTAGTTGGGGGTGTCCCTGCTGACTGCGGGGAGGTCAAACTAGATGACCTTTGGAGGTCCCTTCTGGCCTGGACCATTCTATGATTCTATGATTTAGAGAACACCTCAAGGACGTAGAGAGGTAGGGGTTGGTTTCTTCTCCCAAGTAACAAGCAATGAGACAAGAGGAAATGGCCTCAAGTTGTGCCAGGGGAGGTTTAGGATGGATATTAGGAAAAATTTCTTCACAGAAAGGGTTGTCAAGCATTGAAACAGGCTGCCCAGGGAAGTTGTGGTGACACCATCCCTGGAGATATTTAAAAGATAGGTAGACATGGTGCTGAGTGATGGTTTTGACAGTTAGGTTGATGGTTGGACCCGAAAATCTTAAAGTTCCTTTCCACCCTGGACCATTCTACGATTCTAACCAAGCAGTCCCCCCTGAAGCCCTGTGGGGATGCCTCCCTTGGCCACTGCCTGAGGGGGATGGCCTCCCAGGGCACGGGGCGGAAAAGGCGGCGGTGCCGCGGGGTCGCCCACCGAGCCCCGCTCTTCGCGCCCCCTCCCTCTCTCCACCGCCCTCCCTCAGCAGCTGTTGCTCCCACGCCGGGCCGTGCAGCGGAGCGGGGGGCTCCCCGCCGCCCTCAGGCACTCACCGCCACACACGCTTCCCTCCCCCGCCCGCCACCTCCGCCCGCCGGCAGGGGCTGGGCGCGCCGCTAGGTGGCGCCGCAGGGCAGGGCCTGCCTTGAGGGGAGCGCGGCCACCGCTGCCGCCGGGAGGAGGGAGCAGGGGAGGCGGGTTTGGGGAGGGGTTGCACTTTTCTCCGAAGGCTCCGCAGAAGAAGGCACAGGCTTCGGCTCTGAAGGGCACCGTTAATGTCGCCTCGATAAGCGGGAGAAGGCGGGGAGCTTCCTTTCTGCAAGGAGAGCGAAGTGAGGTTCAGCCGACTAGCCCGGTGGGTCTGAAACTGTGTGGCCTCCTCTCTGGCCATGGGCCATGATCATGCAATCATAGAATGGTTTGGGTTGGAAGGGGCCTTGAGGATCATCTGGTTCCATTCCCCCCTGCCCTGGGCAGGGACACCTCCCACTAGAGCAGTTTGCTCAAAGCCCCATCCAGCCTGGTCTTGGACATCTCCAGGGATGGGGCCTCCACAGCTTCTCTGGGCAACCTGCTCCAGTGTCTCACCACCTTCTGAGTGAAGAACTTCTTCCTGACACCCTCAACCCTTTTGGCCTCACCACCAGGCATGGTGGTTCTTCTGCAAGCTGGGTGAAACTGCAGAGCCACAAACTCTGAGGGGTCTTGAAGAACCAGCCCAAAAGCCACATAGCTAGGCATAAAGTGCCGTATAACCTCACCTGACCTTCAAAATAATCTGAAAGATGGAATCACTGCAGCATCCTATGGCAACATAGTCTTGCAGTCACTGCCTCTATTGCTAAATAATTCTTCCTAATGTCTGAATTAGGCCGTAATTTTAAGTTAGGCCACACCACTGCCACAAGCCTGTATTCTTGTTTGCAGGCCACAGAGAGTATATTATCCCTGTGCTCTTCAAATGCATCTTTTAATGTCTCACCCATTGACCAACCTTTAAGTGAGGTGTGTAAATTCTGTGCCAAAAGCCCAAGAGGTTGCTGTCATGGAGCTTAACAAAGGTCTATAAATAGGGTAACTAGGATTCTTCAAGGAAATGTGAAGAATATGGACATAAAATGGAAAATGTATCTAAATCCCTGAAGCGGCTTTGAAATCATTAACCAGTGAGGATAAACAGCCATAACAAATAACATAACTGAAATCAGAATGGAATAATAACTTATGAACAGATGCTGATGGTCTTAAAATGAGATCTTATCAGCCATCAAAGTCAGTGGGACCTTGGGCTGCATGCGCACAATGCGCATAATTATGTATTTTATCAAATGGATAAACTCGGGAGCTCAGCGAGCTGGGCTGCAGCCAGCACTGCATGCCACTCACTAACATGCTTTACAAGAACAGACATTCAATTAGTAGAAAACAAAATCTGAAGAGGAAATGATTGGTATTATTGTTCCTTTGCCAGCTAGAAATTAAACCTTTGAAATTAAAGACTGGTTTTTGCTAGTATTAAAGCTTTCTTATCTGACTCTTGTCATACGAGGGCAAGAGTTTCCTCCATTTGAAATCATTTCCTTGAAGTCTTCTCATTTCTGAGCTGCCTTTGAGAGTAGTAATTCTGAAAAAGAACTTAACAGAGAAGAAGAATCCCTGTATTGAAAATTACAATATGAAAGTAGTTTTTGCCTGTTGAGTCTAGCCTGGACATACTTCCCTGAAGTGAGAATTGCATTCCTGTATAATAAACTCCACACAAAGAAAACAATTCCATTTACAACTACCATAACCTCTGCCCTTTTGAGTCAGAATGATGATATTTACAGTATTAAAGATGGAATGCACTTGTGTGTATTTTCTGTAAAATACAATGTATGGATACAATTTAGCTTATATGTGAAGCTTATATTAACTTGTATGTACATATACCCTATAAAGGAAAGCATTAATATAATATTGATGATTTTTGAAAAAAGACTACATATCGAGGCAAAAAAAATAGCATGGAAATGTAACACAGCTACTATAGAAAGTTAAATTTTTAAAACAAACATTGGCAGCCTAGTAATATTCTGAGAGAGTTTCATTGAACTAGCAGCTATCACACACACTGTTAAAAATCAGTAGAATATTTGCATTTAGATTTTCAAATTTCATTGAAAACAATTCATGGGAGGCTGGTGAGCCTCAAATGCTTAATGGCCACAGAGGAGTCTGGCGGAACAGAAGGAGAAAAGGTGAGACAGAAGGAGAGGTATCAGGTGCCCCAGGTGAAGCAGAGCAAGAGGTGAGGTGTCTGATGGATGAGGAGATGAAAAGCTGAGCAGCACCATCTATGGAAGACAAGGAATTAGTTATTGGGAGCAAGAAGAAGCAAACAGGGAAGGAAATCAACCCAAATACAATGATTAGATGGTCAAGTGATGTGCAGAAGCATGCCCCAAAGTCAAAAAGGGCAATGAGATCCAGCTCAGGAAGGTGGAGAGCCAGGAGATAGGCCAGAAGGGCTTCTCTGGCCCCTGCAAAACTGTCACAGCCTTCAGCAGTTTTTCAGACCTCTGTTTGACAGTGGCCCTCAGCATCAGTGCTTCTGAAGACAGACCAGCATTTCTGAAGTCTGTCTGCCAAAAGAGGAGAAACTTCACTGGAAGGAACAGTAGCAGCATATCCTCTCAGCTGCGTGGCTGTGCCCAGCAGTGGGTCTCAAGGTCTGTCCTCCAAGAGGCAGAAGCACACTGGGCAGCACGTTTAAAAGTGAGACATGGTTATACCATGGT
>JAOQGH010000012.1:69742836-69821980 GCA_025769975.1 Gallinago jamesoni | reverse complement strand
TATACCATGGTGTATATATATATATACACCGTGGTTATACCGCTTGGTTTCAGAGCACATTATCTCTTCCTCTCCTTTTTTCTACAGCAAGCCACCACTAAACCAACCAACGTCATCTAAATTACTCACTGAACCAGTCACATCTTGCAGCATTTAGGGGTTCCCTTGCTCTGGCAGAGGAGGATGGGGCATGTCTATGTGGGCACTGCCTGAGATACCACCATGCTCCTCTCATATGCTGGCTGTTTTGTTCAGAGCCCATGCAGCTATCACCACAGACCACACATTTCCTTCTATAAAAAGAGATGGTTAGGATGTTTCTTTTCAGTTCTGTTTCCGATGGATTAAAAAAATTAAAAATCACTTGGCTGCTTTGCGTTCAAACCAGTCTCAATAATCGAGTTCTGTAAAAAACAGGTCTCCTCATGCAAAGCCCAGGCTGCTCTTTTGCCTCTGTAGTCCAAAAAAGGGCTGGTGTCCCAAATATCAGGGAATGACCAAAGGTGGGTACAGTGTTCAAACTTCTGTGTATGGCACTGTCAAAGAAAAAAAACCAACCTGCTTCTTGAGAGAGAGCTCACACAAAGGGCTTAAACCCTTATCCCAGTAGGACACTACCTTGTTCACTAAGTACATTTTTTGAGTAGTTTTGAGTAGACTTAGGTCATCTTCTGGCTGTCCCAATGCTAGTTTTCAAGTCAGCTGTACATATTTATAGTTCTTTTCACAAAAGGTTTTGCCACAGACCTCAATAGATATAAATGAATTAATTGTAACTCTTCTATAGAGAAAAGAATCAATGTCACTTTTCAGATTAACAGCGAGGAAGACGTGTCTGCAAAGAGCAAGACTTGAAGGCTCTCTTTTCCCTCCCTAAATGGATGTCTGATTAGAGCAGCTTATCCCCTATTAAGGCTGACACAGGACCAAAGATGTTATGTGCAGCGCAGAGCTCCTGGATTCTGCAAGCAGCCCAAACGCGATGTTCCCAATGAAGTCGTTAGGTGTTCTGCACCTTGCAGCGCTGCTTATGTGACTGGCTCACGTATGAATTTTGGCACATGTCAAGAAAAATGCTCCTGTAAAGGCCTCACAAAATTGAAGCCTGTAAAAAAACATCATAATGTTTCCTCACCTGAAATTTTTGCTCCTCCACCAAACACCTGCTTTGCTAACAGCCCTCTTACCCCTCCTGCCCCCTGCGGGAACCATGCCCTCGCCTGTCCTCTGCCTTGATGGCCACAGCATCAACATGGCCACTCAGTGATGGTGAGGAAATCACCGCCAACACTTGTACAGGGAAGAAAGATCTAAAGATGTGTTTGAATTGTCAAAAGGGAAGTTCTTCACAGGTGAAATGCTAATTGACTTCTGGGAAATTTCTCTCTGACTTAAGATTGCGTCTCTGTTTTCTGTTTAACACATTGGTGGTTTAACATATATACATCTCTGTTTAACACACAGTGATGTTTCACATATGTACATCACATTTTAACATACAGTGATGCACCAGTATTCTGGTGGATTGTGGCCCTCAAAATGATGACTTTGCTCCTCTGTGCCAAGCTGATGTGGCATGACTATTCCTCTACCTGCCCTGCCATTTCAAACACTGCTCAGCTCACAGTACCCAAACAGCAGGCAGTGGAGCTGAGCTTGCTGCACTACTGTGGAAAGGTCTTAGCCATGTGTTAGGTGGGAAAAGTTTGTAAGCTTCCCAAAGTATCTAACAAGGTCACCGTGTTTTCAGAAGGTCTTGCTGCTTAGTTCCATTTGCATCTACATGGAAAGAGATATGTTCTCTACCAGTTAATTTAGGTGAACTCTGAAGGCTCTGGTTACCCACACAACTTGCAATCCTGCTTGAATCTGATTATGTTTTTGACATTCATACTTCCTCTGTAGATTAAGGTTTTGCAGCTCTGACCTATATTCACTGAGCCAGCAGCTACAGCTCTTTATCGTCATGTACTTACTACTACCCTCTGTTGATGGCTTTCAACCCCATAGCGAAGTAGTAGAGCAGGTACCCCATCTCCTTGCTGCCAGACCTCATATGTGGTGCTTTTGTTTGGGTTTCAAGCTAAGGTTTCAGCCAGTGATGTGGGGTGACCGAGGAGCCAGCACGTGTTCCTTCAACTAACTGCAGTGCAGGTACAAAATAGGAAAGGGTGGCCGGGTGGTAACCTCCTAGACTGCCTTCACAGCAATCTCCAGGGATTTACATTGCACAGTTTGTGTAATAGTATTTCCTTTTTTATGTTGTGTGCTTCCCATCTTTTAATTTGCTGAATATTCCCTGTCAGTGTAACAAAGAAGGAGAAGCTCTTGATCTCTCTTCTCCAGATCACTTACTTCCCATGCTTGCCCTCAGATCCCCTCCTAGTTTTCTGCTTCCCAAAGAATACAGTCTCACTCTTTCGAATCTCTCTTTGATTGAAAAGGTTTCTTACTTGTTATGTTTTATGAAATTCCTCCAAACCTTTGTGAAACCTTTTCTGAAATCTTTTGACCAGTGAATATACAATATTATGCCTGAGTATGCCAGGTACTTAGTCATTTGAAAAGGCCTTAAAATATTTTCTTTTTATTTTTAACTTGCAGCCCATTCTTTAAACTTCCTAATATCTTGTCAGCATTTTTGATTGCATATTGAACAAGGATTTTCATTGAGCTATGTATTGCCACCTGGGTCACTTTATAAAATTGAGGCAGTTAATTTAGAGCCCTTAAGGTGCCTGAATTGCTCTCACTTCTCCTCCAGTGTGTATTACTTTACATTTACTAAGAATGAATTTAATTTCTGTTCTTTTAACTAGTTCACCTCTCTGAAGATAAATAGCAAAGAATTCCAAGAGGGCAATTTCCTGGGAAAAATACAGCCTTATGTTAGTTACCAAGTAGCCCGTTTAATGAGAAAAACATCCTAAGGAAAAAAAAACACTCTGTGCAGACTTCATTTGAGGAGCACACTGAGGAGAAAAGGTGGGGACCTTCTGGTTTAGACACTCAGATTTCATATGTAAGCAATGTAATAAGGCAGTGTCCTTTGTGGTCAGGAAGACAACATTGTCAGGATTAACAAATGATGCCTTTAATTTGCAGGACTGAGGCTGGTTAGCTATTGTAACACCCTGATCTTACAGGTATTTTTAATGAAATGCAACAGATGGAGCAGTGGTGCTGGCTTGCTTCTGTTTCCCAATGTCTGCAGTTTTGAGTCAAGTAAGAAATGAAAGCTTTGTCCTCGCTATGTGGAGAAAATTTCTGTGTAGGAATAATCCTGGTGAAGGATACTCAGACAGCATACGGATCTGGCTTTTCATGCAGCTTTATTAACACAGCTTTTCCTGTAAGCCAGGAAAAAATCCAGACAGACATTTTGGGCATAAACCTGTCTTTCTAGCAGACTTGGATGGTTCACTTTCAAATCTGGTAACACCCACTCCTCCCTACTGTCTAGAGCAAAGAGGTCACTGGGATGTTTCACTGCACTTTAATGACTTTCTACAGGGATGACAACCCACCATAGACAGTCTGAAAGCTGCTCACCTTCTAACATATTAACTAATTATTCTGAAAAACACCAAAATAATCAGTAAATGACAACCATGCATTGCTTTCTGATCTGTTTTGTGACAATACAGTTCATTACATCACCAAGGCAAGGTGTCACTTGGTGATATATATATATATATATCACTTGTTATATATATATATACACACATACATATATATATATATATATATATATATAACCTGGTGATATTTAGGATGTGTGTTCAGGCTCACAGTGATTCTGTTGACCACAACCTTTTCTGCTCATATATCCCCTTCTTTAGGTAGAAAACTGGGGATGACAACTGGTAGCTCCCAGCTCCTTCCTTTTGTATTAGAGGGTGGGGGTGGAGTGGCTTACTGTGAAAATAGATGACAATGCTGGGCATCCCTCTTTGAGCCTCCCAAGTATTGCTAATGCACTCTGGCCAAGAATCCTGCTGCAAGGAGATGCAAGGGGGCAATGCACCCAGACGTTTACACAGCCTAATGCTAGGGCATCCTCCTGCCATGCCCGCCTTTGCCGTTCACTGCCCCATGGTGCTGTTGTCCCTTCTGCACCTGCCTCTACTTTACAGAAGAGCTATTTTAGAGCCTGCCAAATTCAGTAATGTTGATCTATTTCTTATCCCTCTCCCTGTAATATCTAGTTGCCGTAGTTACCTCATGTATCTAAGGCAACCAGATGTTACAGACGGAGGCACTGAAATAGCATCAACAAGTGCAAAAATTGTTTTAACTGATTTGCCCAAGTTAAGCCACTCAGGGCTATTTCTCTCTCAGCTCCATAATTTGCCGCCACCTCTGATCAAACCTGCTGGCCTGTTCCCAACTTCCTCCCCCAGCTGTTTGGACTCTACTTCCCCTGGAGCGATGGCGGTGGGATTGCTTGATCAGTTTATCAAGGATGTACTTCTGGGGCCAACAACACATTGAGGATGCAGCAGTGGGGAGCAAGGAGGGGTGGAAGCAATGACTGGATTTTATTCAGTTTGGGAAAAATCCACGCACAAAATGAGGAGGATTTATCTCATCATCTGTTTTTCAGGAGTAAGAAAATGCTTGCAAGTCAGTCAGATGGTTTCCACTTTCAAAGCACTGCCCCTTCGAGAACCCAGTGACTTCTAAGACATCAACAATATTGCTGTTTTCAGGGCTAAGTTTGTTAAACTCAAAATCCTAGGCAGCTAATCCCTGTTCCCACCTGATTAAGGATCCCACTGAGCCAGCAAACAGAAAAGTAAATTGCTTCTTATTATTTTCCTTTATAAAATATAAACTGCTCTAAGTTGCCTAAAAAGTTGGAAGACCGGGACGGTTGTTCCTGCAGGTGTGGTGCAGCACACAGGATACAGGAGGCATCGGAAATGCGGGAAGCACAAGCTGCCGCGAGAAATAAGAATGACAATGAATACACACATCCCAAAATAACTGCTCTAGGAGAGCTACTCCGGGTGAGTAATATTTACAAGCTGTAAGCCAGTCCCAAAGGGACGTGATTTCCCAGGCTTGTGTGCGGGTCACGCAACTTCTAAACATCAGCGTGCAGGAGTGGGGCTGTCTCCCCTCCCAGTCCTTCCATGAGGCCACGCGATGGATGGAGAGGCACCTGCATGGCAGGTCACATAGGAGAGGAACATGCACTTTGCCACGTGATGGGTGAGAGCTGCACCATCAGACTGCGGTCAGAGGTGTCCCCAGAAAACCCCGGAGGGCTTTTTGGAGCATGCAGCCCCCTAAACCATTTTCCTCCCATCTGCAGTGGTGTACGGGTGGCTTTGGTTCTGCTGCCAGGGGGCACACACAGGCAGGGGTGCTGCTTAGCTGATGCCAGCTGTGCCTGGCCAGAGTGTACCTGGAGGAGGAGGAGGGCAGCTGCTCTGCCACAGGAAGACCCCAGAGGAGAGAGACTCCCTTTAAGAGTGCGAGGTGGAGGCAGGCTGGGGGAGGTTCATCAACTTTTGTTTTAAGCATGGAAAAGAAAAATAATCCGGGCTGGAAAAGGAATAGGTGAGCCATGTAAAGTTTTGTTGGTATTGATTTTTGGTTGTTATTTTTTTATAAATGTAATGGAAAAGGAAGGGTTAAAGATATAAAACTACTAAGCTAGCCATGGATACATTAAGAGGAAAAGTAAAATTAATTCTGTAAGGGGGTGCCTTTATTCCTTCATGAGTTTCATCTTACAGCTGTTTGTGTTTCAACTCCTTCATTTTTTTCAAAGGCTCCGATTTCCAAGTGAGGGCCCAGGGAGGGCTCCTAAGCAATTAATTTCACATGGTAAAAGCACCTTCCTCTCAAGGTTGTAAAAGCACAAATTAGATATAACACCCTTCTAAGGCACCTTTTTCAGGATCGAAGGAAGCAGGTGTTTAGTGTTACATTAATTTTAAACCCATAATTAGTGTAACTTGAATCCTGGACTTCTTCCAGTTTAATTCATTATATTCCTCCAAAGGAGACTCCCCTGCTGACTTCATGTGAATGCAGCAAGCCAGGTTCTCCAGCTACTCAAGCCTTTTCTTATGCTATTTGGGGGTCCAGGAAATGAAGTGTCAGGGAGCTGCCATACAGGTTACTACATGGCCTCTGTGGTCGAGGTGTGGCTGACACAGCTCATTGGCCATTAAAGGGACGCCAGTGGCCCACAGGAGGCTGGTGTAAGAGAGAGCTGCCTTTAGTTCCTCTTGTTGCTTGGTGAGCTCAAAGATCTGAGATGATCAGAAGCCACTTAATGCGGTTTCTGCTCTGTGCTTTCCTCACTCTTGAGCTGGTGAATCCCTTTTGGGTTGCCTGAGTTGAATGTGGGATGTTTTTCCATTTCCCTACCGTGGCTGGTGTGAGATTGCTGCCAGGGCTGCTCCTGCTGGAACGGGAGCTATGGCTGTCAGCAGGGAGGAGGTACTGTAAGCACCTTTTATTTTACCTGTAGCAGGGAGATAAAGCACCAGGATAAGCACTGGATAAAGCAAATTGGACTGTTATCCTAAATGGCGTAAGGAATTTCCTTGGTTTGCCCTCTTGGAAGCAAACTGATGTCACTGGGAAGTCTTTTTTTGTTGGAAAATGTCAAGTGCACTGGCGTGGCCTGGGGTGAGGCGGGGAAGGGGATGCAAACCAACCATACCTTGACTGGCTGTTGATAACCACAGTGCTTCTGAAGTGACTGCTAATGAGGAACGCTGACAGCAAAGAGTATTTGGTACCTTGTGTGTACGTTTCCTCTGTGGGAAGCTGGGAGGAATTACAAGGGGGGCTCCTGAGGAGTGGTACCTGCCAGGGCTCTGTGATACAAACTCACAGCCCAGTTTCTCACCCGCTCAATGGGGGTTAAACCTGCCTCTGCCTTTGCTGATTTGAGGCTAAATACGAGCAGACTGATTTAATCCTTGCTTTGTACAACTGCTGTTTCATAGAATACATCTGGGACGTGAGCAGAACTAGAGGGGAATAAGAGGGGAGATGAGAGGAGGGGAAAAGCTTTGTGTGTTTTAGCGAGGTTTTGAACCTAGCAAGAGTATTCAGTTGATCAGAAAGACATAAAAATGCCATTGTGCAAAACCAGCTTCAGAGCTTGCCCTCCTTCCAGCAGAAAGCCCGAAGGTCAAGGTGAAGTCCTAGATGAAGTCCTGGGGAGATGTTGTGGAGGGAGATCATGATGCTGGGATAGGCTGGAGGATTTGCTGTCTGACACACAGTAGAAAACATGAAGTACATTTATTGGGTATTTACTGAACTTGGTAGGATATATATTATGCTTGTATGAGCAATTAGTGCTGATTAGCAGTTCCCTCTGCTGGCTGAGCTAATGAAGTTATTCCTTTGGTTCTACAGGTGTATTTCTGATTTTGCAAGGGTGCAGTGAAGTGGAGTAATGTAGTATCTCCACACGTGAATTAATGAGGATGGCTGCAAAAAGCAATGCCACAAATAATAAAAACATGGTTTGCTCTTACTGCCATCAGACTCTTTTCTGGAAATAAAAAGAGCAGAACACCCACAGACTCTTGTTCTAGAAGCGATTTTTGATTTGCATTTCCTTGGATGGTTCAGTCATTGCTGATGATACATTGCATTGTGATGGTTGCTGTACCATTTTGCAGGTTTTTTGGTGTGTGCATGTGTGTACATTGTGCTTGTTATGGGGCTCTGAGCAAGCGCGTAAGTCTACCTATTATTATTTCAATTTTATAAGTTATTATTTTAAGAGACTACATTTTTTTAAAAGGAGCAAAATACTCTTCTTTTTCTTCAAGGATCAGTAAAATAGACCATTAATTTGTCTATAGACAAAATGGAGATATGGTGACTTACCACATCATTAACATGTTATGAGCTAATTGGTATACACCTCTGCAGGCTTAAGTCACCCTGAAATAAGAAATGAAGTCAGGGTGTCAGCTTCCAAGCCATGTTTCCTTCTGTCCAAATGGCTCTTCCCAATCTGATTCTTCAGGGAAGGAGACCTCACTGCGAAGCCACCATCTGCTCACAGACTTAAACAACATCAGCTGGAGCTGCAGCTCAAACAGTCATCCTATGAAAACATTTTTACAGACAAATGTGCTTTTCTTACCTTCCATGCTTTTTTTTTTTTTTTTTTCATTTTCTTTTTGAACATGAATGGGAAAGCTTGGGCTTCTCTTCTCCTTACATTTGTGCCATTAATTTGCCGGGTGCTTTTGGAAACTTTTGTCTGGTGCTGCTTTCTGTGGAATGAAGTCAGTGTTAACTCACCTGTTGCGAAGTGCTTTACAAGTAAGCATAAAGAAGGCTGTGAACCTGTGAAGTAGTTGTTTTGACTTCCAGGGACGCTGGCTTGAGCCCAGTGTCTCGGGCAGCTGAAGGCTTTCCATGAGGAGATTCCTGTGGGTTTCTGTGCAGAGCTCTCTCACCTCCCCTGCCACCACCATCCAGCCAAGCGTCGGGACTGAGGCGAAATGACTGCATTCCCCCCCCGCCAGAGAAATCCTGCTCTGCTCTGGCCCCCGCTGCAAACTGAAATATGTGCTTCCTGTGCCGTGGCTCAAGCTCCTCAGGAAAACTTCAGCTACATCCAAAGTAATAACTGAGGACAAGCATCCCAGGCTGAGACCAGGATTACTGTGGGAACGACTGGATGCTGCCAGAGAGAGATCCCGCTCTGGGAGGCGAGGACAGCCAAGCTAAACAATGACTGTCTGGTCCCGTGTTGTCCTCCTCGGGAGCAGCAGCCCTCCCACCACTCAACATCAGGCTGGGATTGGGGCACCCTGGCGTGTCAGCCCAGCCAGCCAAGGGGTGAGGGACCCCTTCCACACCTGGCTCTGCTGGTGCTGAGGCTTTGGGCTTCACCTCTCCCCAATGGTGTGTGATGCTCGAGTGTGCCTGCCTGCATGTACTATAAATCACTTTCGCTTTCTTACTTGTACGTGGGAATTCACATACAAAAAGCTATATTAGCCCTGATCAAAGGATATTTAGGTTGCTGGTGTTAAACAACCAGAGGCAGACAGTCAAGTTGTGAGTTGAACATGTTTCTCCACCTAAAATTGAAATATTTCGTGGTGTCATAGGAATTTTTTACTAGCCTGTTAATTGTGTTGCTTTTCTTGTTGGGTTTTCACCAATATGTTAAAATTACATTTCTGTAAGGGCAGGAGGTTTAATTTCAGGAAAGTTAAAATGTCATACCACTTTCTATTTTAAATATTTTTACATAAGGAACTGAGCATTAGTTATAGATGCATTATGTCACCATTACCAAATGAAATTAATGCTACTAATAATATTAACCAAGCAGATGATAATGGCAATAGAGCTGCAAGTGCAACCACTGCTCTACAGGTCCTCATCCCCTTTGTGGCCCAACCTACCAACTCTTTTGTGGTAAAGACTAGGTCATAGCTAGTTAATCACTCCCAAGTAACTCCTGATTTACTGAAGCACAATCAGTACTCAGTTTACCCATTGCTTTATATGTTGGGCTACTCGAATCATTCAAATTTAACTCTCCTGATTTAAATGGGTCAGGAGGTTTTATTAGAGGAGAGAAACTGAGACCAAGTGGAGCAAGTAGGTGTAGAAAAACGTTCTTGATGTGTGTTTGCTTTCTGGTATGTACCCATGCTTTATATGTCAGTCACAGGGGAAATTCAGAAGTCCCTGTGTGACAAGTCAGAGGTACTGGCATGCAAATGGGGAAGTGCTAGTAGGTTCCCTCACCACTCCCAGCATTTTACATGAGAAGTGCTGTTTCTCCCACTGCAAACATGGCATGCTGTTTTATGCCCTATCAAGCCATTTCAGCCACTGAGTGCGTGTTTGGGGTATGAGTATGCATCAAATCTAGGCTAAAAGTAGCACTTTCCCTTAATTAAACAATGTTTAAAACAGTTGTTCCTTCGGATTTGCTACTGAATTAACTCCCACCCACTCTTCGGGGTGGGACAGAGCTGACTCTGGGATGCTTGCAGTCAGAAAATACTCAAATGCACATAGAGAGGCTCAGGAGGAAATAAGCTGGGGAAACAGCCTAGGAAAAAAGGATTCGTGGGCAGCAAAAAAGGAGGAAGTGGGTTGGTTTTAAGCAGCAGTTTTCTACCTTTTTCTGTTTGCAGACCTGTGGATAGCTAGTTTTTTGCCTCCTGCTGGTGGGCTGGGAGGCCCCTGAGCAGCAAACACAGAGGTGGCCCAGGAGTCTGCAAAGTCCAGCTGAAAGCTGGTGCAGGGGATGCGCTGGTAGGGGCCTCACCGGTGCATTCAGAGTGGTCCTGCCCCATGCTGGGCACCTGTACAGCTGGGCACATGGAGGTGATTGTGCCAGCAGGGCAATGGAGGAGGGTTCAGGTCTGGAAGCAAGAGGGGAAGGAGAGACCAGGCAGGCGGGGAGATGCTTGGCCAAGAAAGATGAGAGGAGGGATTCGTAATAAGGTGCAGTAAGGAACTTGAATTGGATTTCAGAGACTGACATGTGCTGTCAATAAACCTGTGTGTTTTAGAGAGAAAAGGAATGAAAACTCATTCCGAAGACCCTAAAAAAAAAAAAAATCTGTTGGAGCAAAGCTGTATTTAATTTGGTTATAATCCCCTGAATTGAGATATATTTCAAGTTGACTGAAGACTCCTGAGCACGGCTCACAGAGGAAACCTGATCATTTTTGGCAGAGAGAAGAAAAACTGTCTCTTAGAACTAAGTTCCCTCAGCTGGCACGTTTATCACCAGAGATCAATGAAAACCAGAGGATAAATAAAAGCAGATTTTGAAAATGAACGGATAGACATTCAGGCGCCAATTTTTTTTTTTTTCTGGGTCTCTTCTTTTCTTTTTCTGCTTTGGAGAAAATTAAATTGAAACTTATTTTATTGACGAGCCTGTATCTTATTAGCACATTTGCAAGACTGATAAACGAGTGGTTAATGTTGTATAGGTCTCAGATTTGCTGCCCCATCAGACCTATCAGTTTGCCCCCCTAGATGCAGACACTTGAACATGGTGTGTCTTTCAAGGTGGGACACAATGTTCTGCTTTAACAGGAAGCACGTGGCCCAGTTTTTAACCGCATAGCAGGGCTTGTATGGGACTAAAATTACCAAGCAGTGTGCTGATCATTTTATAAAAGTTAACTGTATTTTCCCAGCTTGACTTGGTATTTCTAAGGGGAAGAGAGAGTAAACAATATGTTTGTATTTAATAACAAGCCCTGGAAATATACTTGAAATGTGGGTAGAGCTTTGGAGATACAGGAGGTGACAGTGCCCCACACAGACATAGCTCCCAGGGTCTCTACAAAATGTAGAAGCATCCTTGATCAGATTCCTCACATGCATTTTCGTGTGCATCTTCCTTTCTTTAGATTCAAATGTACTGGAAGAGTTGGGCTTCTCTCCAGTGTCTGCCCCACCTGACCTCCCTCCTCTGCTCCTTTTCCTGTGTTAAACAGCACAGCATTTTATTTCCATCCCCTTCAATGTTATTGCCATATGTTGTCCATCTTCCACCTCTCCATCTAACTGCTCCTTTGGCTTTCCTCTTTGATTTTGTTTCTGGTCTCCTTTCTCCTTCTCTCTGCCGTCTCCTGTGCTCTTGATCTGAACAACACCATCCCCATCCCCACCAAAGGGCTGGCCCCTTGAGCTGTTCTCCATTTTCTAAAAAGCTAACGAAATGAACACCATCAGGTTTTCTCCAATGCCCCTTTTCGTATTGTAATGGAGTTTGTGAAGGCATGCAGAAGGCTATTTTATTAACTGCTTTCTCTAGCTACCTTAAAGCACCCTCCTTTTTTTTATGGTGCTGATAAAAAGAAAAGACAAGGGCTAAGCCACCAGGGTGCTGAGACCTGGACATTTCACACAGATCAATATAATTTCATTGGTTCCATGTATTTCCCTATTTATTATCCATTGCATCTGGCCTTATACCTGTGCTGTAAACTTACCATCTTTTTGTTGTGGATTTCTGCCAAGTACAATGGGATCCACACCCTTGACTGAGATCCCATAGGTTTTCTGTAATTAAATATTTAAGAAGAGTAAGAGTAGTTGAAGTCCAGCTCTTTGAATTCCCAACTCTTGTTATGGCTGGAGTAAGATTTTAAGATAGAAATCAAACATGGAAGTCTTTTATTCACTGGTTATTCCTGTGCTTTTTGCATATAAATTTATGCTTTAGTATGAATGATTTATAATCTTATGGTTTAAATGGTTTATAATTTAATGGCTTAAAACCTTATAATGGTTTATAAGGTAGGTTTGGATCTTCATTTTCTGTAGAGAAACAGCAAATCAAGAAAAAATACGATCCGTGTAGAAAGGTAGAGTCTGTTTCTGTAATGCACTGTATTTGAACAACTCTGTTTGTACGACAGCTGCCTCCAGTACGGAGATAAATCATTATGCAGAGAAAAAATTACAGCAGTTGTGTGTGCCACATTTATAATCAAAACTCCATAAGCTCCAGCATGGGAGGGAAAATTCCAGTTTTGTGTCTTTGACAAAAGAATATGTAGACATTATATGCAAGGTATCTTGAGGCAGAGCTACGTGGTACTCAACCATCCTGGCTGTAAGAGTGAGAGGTCAGTGTGCCGGGTAGCAGAGTCCTGTCCATCTCTCAATTTATTTTTTTTCCTTTTCTTTTTTTCCTGAGAACAGCACCACCCCATTACGTTCCTTAGGTATTACTAGAAAGGTGTCATGCAGAGGAAAGATGAGCTTGGGTGAAACTAAGGCTTGATTCAGTGAAGTGTCATGATAGAAGAGAAGTCATATTTTTTTCTAATTGAAAGAAGGGCTCTTATCAAGACTGTCTCTTTAATTTCCCCATAATATTTGCAGCAGACTCCTAGTATTTAATGAGCTGCGGAACACAATGACAGCTATAATTTGGCTAATTAAAAGCGACAGGCAAGGATTCTTCCCCAAAGGCAGGAAAAAAAAAAACCCACTCGTTTCCCTTAATAGTTGGTTGGCAAACCTGGGTTTTCTCATTGGCAGGACCTAGTGAAGTGCTTCTCTGGCCAGATCAACGCCTGGGTGATGAAGTGTCATGCAGAGACCCGTGAGGCAGCTACACACCGGCCGGGCTCTGCAACCTGGAGCTGTGTGGTGGCATCCACCCAGGTACCAAGAGGCATTAGATGTGCTGGGAGGCAACAAGTCTCTGCCAGTAAGTCGATGCTCCGTTAGTCTGTGCTGCCACGCTTTTGTTGTTCTCCTTACCTGGGGCAGCAGGATTAGAGCCAGCCTGTGTATGCGTGCACTCTGTATGTATTTCCTTTATGCTTTTGCTGGATAGTTTATCGTTATGTCTAGTAGAAAAACATCTCATCGCTTTAATCCCACCACCTCTCCCTAGCCTACCTTCCGTCACTGCTTCCCCCCACCACATACCCACGTTATCCAGTTCTTCATATTTCCATTACCTACTCTAATTTAAAGCTAAGCTCTAAATTTGGTCAAAGCAGCTTTCTTTTCTTGCTTCGCATTTCAAGCTATTACGTCAGGGAAAGAGGGTTCTCATCTTAAAGGGTGGGTGTCAAGAGGAAGGGGGCACTCTTTTTTCAATGGTGCCCAGTGACAGGACAAGAGGAAATGGGCACAAACTTGTACATAAGAAGCTCCATCTAAATGCAAGGAGGAACTTCTTCACTTTGAGGGTGGCAGAGCCCTGGAACAGACTGCCCAGAGAGGTGGTGGAGTCTCCGTCTCTGGAGATGTTCAAAACCCACCTGCTCTAGGAGGACCTGCTTTGGCAGGGGGGTTGGACTAGATGATCTCCAGAGGTCCTTTCCAACCCCATATCATTCTGTGATTGAGCTAAGTCCAAGGTGGGAGCTACTGGTCTGAGTGGTGCTCTGCAGCTGAAACTGGGTACTTAACATTGCTCAGTACCTCAACTTGCTAAATGCAAGGTGAGATGAAAAAAAACCCACCTGGCTTAAATGTTCTGAGCTTTACCATACTGCTCTTTCCAACTTGGTGTAAGATCTTGCAATGGAAGGTTCTTAAGGACATAAAATGCTTTTTTTCTGGGTGCTGGTAATGGATTAGCAGTACATTTTTTTGTAACCACCTCTGTTTACACCAGTCAATAACCAGTGTAAAAACCAGTAAAGATGTGTGTTGGCAACCATTTTGTCCTCACATTGCACTGCTTAAAACATGAGTGAAAATCAGGGATTGGGACCAAACACCTTTGTAATAGTATCCTGTGTATTTTTTCACCGTTCATCTCTATGGGATATATCCATTACATCTGGCCAGTTGCTCAGTTAGTTTATGCTTTTCTCTGATCCGTATCCATGTCACTTTGAGCTGACCACTTCTCCTACCAGCCTTCACACCTTGGTGAGCATTCTGGCTTTCAGCCCATTGCTCTTGAGTCCCACTGGAGTGCTACTGCGTTAGAGCAGCCTCTCCCCTGCCTGCTGGCAGATGAAAATGATTATTCAGAAAAGGATGCAGTAAGTTCTACTGTGCTAGTCCAAAGGGAATGAATGTCTCTTGGAATGGCAACACATTCATAACTTATGCAAATCAAATAACTCTGCTTCTTGCAGCTCTTTAGGTAGAGCAGGATAACTTACCTGTGCATTAGTGCATATGAATGTGGTTTATAGCCATGCTCTTCCATTAATGTCTCTGAAAAGGGAGCACAAATGAAAATATGTTGATCTTTCGGTATTATGGGTAGGCTGGGATTCAGGAAAGACTCTGGATTTGCTTGCATTTAAGCAAAGAACATTGAAAATAGAGACTGAATAGTTCTAAGTGTGTAGAAAGGGATGAGGCCTCTGCCAAATCAATTGCTAGTTTAAGTAAGCTCAAAAGTGCTATCTAATTTCTATTATGTCTGTGGTGTCTGCTTGGTGGTCTCTGCAAAAAAACAAATTTTGAGCTTGAAGAGATTTCTAGTGTACAGCTAGCAAGAGCTCTAAAGCAACTAACACTGACCCAAGCCTGCAGATTTTATGGTAGGCTTAGGAAACATCTTGGGTGTATTTCTGTGACAGTTTAAGCTGGTCTAAATCAGGGCTGGAACAAGCACAATTCCAGCCAGGTACTTGCTCTGCCCCAACGCAAAGTTTGTCCGATGGTGAGACAGTTCAAAGAGCAAACCAGAAAATTAATGGATACAAATGTGAAATTATGAAACTGGGGGGAAAAAAAGAAATAAAAAAATCCAGTAATCTTTTGCTCACTCAGCTGCCTAAGCCAATTTGCAGCGTGATCAGGAACACACCAGCAGCTGACACTGCTGTCCTGTCCCCCTGACACAGCTGGGGGACGTGGAGGGCTCAGACGTGGGAGCAGTGCTCACGCCTCTCGCCTCAGCGCTAGAAATTAGTTGGCAGCTTTTCCTCTTAACCTTGCTTTCTTCTTAACCTTGCTCTCCTTCACAGCCTTTCCATCTTGTCTCCCTCAGTGTGGCTGAAACCTGGCCTGTTTGTATTTTTCTTTTTTCAGTTCTCCATAATTGCCTCCTGTAACTGATACGACCTGCTTCCCTGTCAGCTACTCTTCCCTCTGGTGAGGTCTGAGGTTTGGAAGTTTGAAAGGCTTTTCCTTCTCCTTGTGCTAAAGACAGCATGAGGCTAGGCAGCATTTTCCGCCAAAAATATACATGCCCATTATACCTATAGCATATACAGTATCCAGAATTTGCTGCTTTTATGGACTTTCCAGAAGGACGGGAGTTCTGATATGTAAAATGATGATCCAAAGGATGGGCCAGGGCCTGCTTCTTTCAACAGTTCTTATTTTATTAGCTGTTCCTTGATGACACCTATGCTGGTCTTCTTCATAGCCTTCTTGGCGTAGAAAGCCACAGCTATAAAAGCAATCAGTATCCAATACTTCTACTGTGGGTCTATACGCAAGCTCCATTTGAAATTATAGTCTCCATGTTCTGAGTTAGTCTCATTTATGCAACAGCAATTTTGCACCCTTGTAGCCATGTAAATGGGCTTTAAAGAAGACATGAGTATAATTTCTAGCTAGCCTCAGGACATGAATTCCCTCCCACCGTTTGAAAATGTGTTACCAAGCCGCATTACATTTGGAAATTATTTTTATGCAACAGAACAAAATTGTGCTGAAGCATATATTGTAAGATTGAAAAATCCCAATGTTTTATTTCTGTTCATGTCCTGGTTGGCAGTAGGAAGGTAATGCTAGTTTTCTGAGACCATCAAGAATTTCATCACAACTAATGCATCCCTATAAATCATTTCAGCTTTGGCAAAATAAGATTTTTCAATGCAAATGCATTTTGTTGGATGTTCTCATTGGTTCCAGTCATCTTACTTCCATATTAAGTTCCTTTTTATATGGCTACGGTGCAGTAAAACACATCCTCGTGTTGACCATTGACAGGGCCAGGAAATGCAGGTTAGGAATGTAGAACTCCTAATACAAGGTCCTGCTTCTGCTGCCGCACTTGCAATACAATTTGATAAAGCATTTATTTCAAATAATTTTGTTTATGAAGAGTAATACTTTCCAGGTCTGACATCATTCTCTAACTCACCCTGAATGCAATGCAGTATAATTCTGATTGCTCCGATCATCTTTAAAGGGCAGATGCTGCTTAAGGATAAATCAGTCTACTTGAGCGCCTGAGAGGGCTGTCTCACATTTTCTCATTGGCAAAGTTCCTGAAGTTGTATTTTTAATCTGCAGTTAATTGCACACTATGGACCAATTCTGCCAAGCTTCTTGGCCTAAAGCTTTGAGGTGGCTACAGGAGAAACAAGCCAGTGGGAAGCAAGCTATTAGAGCTTGCTTACCGGGTCTCGCAGCCAAGAAGTAAACCACCAATATTCTGGTGACATTGCTCAGCAGGGTAAGTATTGGTGTATTCTTCAAATATGCTGTTGAGGTTTTTTAACCCGCAGGGATTTTTTATTGCAAACACATTGGCGTAAGACAAAACAAGAGAGCTGATAGTGCTAAAATATGTGTACTAGATATGGATGCCTTTGCAGTGGCGACCGTAGATGGTGGTTGGTCAGTCTTTGGCTAGCTAGAGGCAATGAGGTGCAGCTGTATTTCTCACTTCTATCATTAAACACCCTTCTTTGTTCCATGTTTTCACGGCGCTCTCATCGCCTCCCGGGGGAAATCTGTCTAAGATTTCCTGTCCATTTCACAGACAGGAGAAAGGAAGACAGAGACAGGAGAAGGTTAGTGACACAGCTCCAGGCCAGCTGTGCGAATCGCCCTTTGCCTCCTTCAGAGCATCACGCTCCTCTGAAGCACTGTCTTTGCCTGCCCTTGCCCCACCAGGCTGATGGATTTTACTCTACTTCTCAGGCATTTTAGCATTTTACAGGTCTTCCAAATAACTGCTCCCACTCCGAAGCATGATTCTAGTTTACGTATTTTTTCTTCCTTCATCTCTGTTCAGCATTAAAGATCCCTTCCTCCAGAAACCTTCTGATTTCCCAGTTCTTATCCTCTCCAATTGCTCCCTCCAGCCATCACTTCTGAAGGTGGAATTGCCAAAGAGATTACATCCACTGGGATTAAATTCCTAAATGATGAGGCTTAACCATGTTTGTTTCAATTTCTACACCTTGAAAAAGAATGCAGTAATTTCCCACCGGTCCCTCAGGAGGAGGTTAAGATTAAGTAAACAATGTTTGAAAAGCACTTTGCAGACATGTCCAAGCATTTCCAGAGATGTAGCGAGAGAAAACCTCTTGTTAAACTGCATGTCTCAAATCAGTTTTGGCAATTATTTTCTTTTTTTCTTTTATAGTTGAGAGCTTATTTAAAAGGAGAAGAAATGTTCACTATTTTTTTGGCACTTGCAGTTTGAAATTTATGTGTCTGTCGCATTCCTTGGGCTTCTCCCTCGTGTTCATTACTATGCTAAGTGCTTAAAAAACATGAGCTCCTAGGACAATAGAATTTTTAAATTAGTCGGAGTATGATGTTCAGAGGAATTCAGTGATCTGCGAACCCCTCGGAATTCATTAGATGCCAGATTTAAGCTATGTAACCCAAGCTAGATGTTCACATTTCAAATATATTTTTTTTCAGGTATTTAATCAGAGTGTTCAGGACTGAAGAAGGGCAATCCCTGGAGAGCCTTTAAAATGGAAAAGGAAGAAAAAGAAAGAATTGAGCAAAATTGTCTTGCAACTGATTTCTGACACTGATTAGTAGTTAAATTGGTAAAAACTTAAACTCTTTAAAAGGCAGGTACAGAACAACCTTTCCCAAGGAGCTGGAGTGCCTTTGTAGGGATCCCGCAAAAGGCTGCAACAGTAATTCATTTGATTTAACTGATTTTGCCACCTTTTCTCTGGGAGGCGATAAAGCTGGTTGTCAAGACAGATAAGAATGCTTCATTGTGGACTGTGTGCTCACAACATTTTCCAATTTAAGCCTTCTATCATCAGGGCTTTTTCATCATCTTCAGGCTAACTCAAAGTATTATGGTTTGGTATTCTTTTAGTGTCTCAAAGTACACCAGGCATATTAAAGATAGAGAAAGCAACATGTGTCCCGCACTGAGAGTACTTCTTAATTAGTCTAGAAAGTAATAAGATACATAATAAAAGAGGCTTTGATCAATGCCTTGGCCACTGCACAAATACAGAAGAAGGTGCTGTCATGGCCAGATTAGTTTATCACCAAATTTTAAGTGAAGAGTAGAAGAAAAGGAGGCTCTTGAATGGGGACCTGAGGCAAACACAGTAGTCCATGCTGGTCCCAAGCCAGCCAGCTCCAGAAGCAGCTTCTTTGCCCTTCTTGGATGCCCTCCAGGCCCCATCCACATTGTCCTTGAGGCAGACTGACTTCTACAGGTAACGTCTTCCCTTGCCGCAGGCAATATTGGGACCTCTGCAGGAAAGACACTTTGGCCCAACGTTGCAGGAGCAGAAGGGATGGCTGGAGCTGGAGGGACTTAAGAAATTTGGCACAGGTCACAGCAAGAAAACATTATTTGACCTACGAAGGGATTTATTAAGGGAATGACTTTCAAAGGCCGTCAGAAGGCATCTGAAGCTCATTGATATCCAATGGCAAGTATTTAAGGAAGAAGAGCAGTTGTGAATAAAATGGCATAGAGAGGAATAAAAATGGGATAAATGCAGAAAAAGTCAGTAAATCTTGAAATGCTTAATTGAGAAGAAAATGCTAAGAGTTTTTCTGACAGAAAAGTTTTTAAATTTATTAATTAAAAAACAGCCTTTTACCAATGATTTTTCATCCAGGCTTTTTAGTTCTTCATAGCCTGTAATACTTTCCAGATTTCTGGGAAAGAAAGGGTATTCCTCTTTCAAATACTGATTGCTCTTTCAGTGCATGCTAGAGAAAGCTGGGCATGACTAAACTATTATTTCAAGAGTTAGTAGATGATTGTGGATGATAATTACATCCTGTTGAAAACATCCCTCGAGGTAGGGATGAAATGGGGGCAGGGTGAAATGGGGTAATTTGTGACCCTTCCCTTGTCTTCAATTATTAAGGACAGCCTATAAGTGAGGATGAAGTAAAATGAGTAAGGCTTTGGGCTTCAACCCCTTGCAATGTCCCTCTCTGCTAAACCAAGCATGAGTGTCATCACTTCTACATGCAAGTTCAAGCTAAGAGTATGCTGGAGTGAGTACCCTTCCTGAACTGGAGTAGGAATGAGGTGGGCGCCCACTGACGTAGGGAAGATGTCCTGCATCCTCCACGGAGAAATTAACCTTCTTCCTTCCGAAAAAGAAATGCAGCTGCTCCTGAGACTGGGCGCTACCACCCAAACAACCAAACCACCCACCCAGAGGAGGTCCTTGCTGTGGGATTCCCCAGGGGTGAGGCTGGAGGCTGGCTGAGCTGAGGGCGGTGCTGCCCTCCCATGGGCTGTATTAGTAGCTCCAAGGATCCAAGCTGGTGTTCAGTGCCCACAGATGCTTTAGATATTTTCTGTAAAATGGTTCCCTACTGCAGATTTGCTTGAGATTTTGACACTAAACACCAAATTTGATGCCTTGGTCCTTTAAAATCCACTGAAGTGGGACTATTAATTTCGGTAGGAAAAAGAGCTTATGAAGGTTTTTTTTTTTCTCTGTAGGAGGAATTCACTCGACAGCTTCATCAAATTACTTCTTTTTTCCAGAATAAATTATGTGATGCTTTTCCTTGTATACCCCAGATTGTCAGCCGTCCCACTTAGATGCCACAAAGTCCTAATAAATACACGTCAGACTTAAAGAGCTTCCACAAATGTCATTATTTCAAGGCAACCTACTCGTTCTTCAGAAGTGGAAAGCCAGAAACACCTCCAGTATGAAACATTGACCCATCAAGAGATTTCCAATTCCTTGTTTTATTCCCGAGAGGTACCAGCAGGGATTCACACCTGAACTGAATACGGGACATCCCCAAAGAGCAAAAAGTCAAACTTTCAAGGACAGATAATTTGAACTGTGGGCAACTCAATATATACACCATGTACTGTGGGAGACAGCATGGGGAAAGTGAAGGCTGCTCCTTTGGATTTACGTATTTCCACAAACTACTTTAAAATCACTGAACGGCAGCATGTAACACCTGCTTTATTTCAGGCCAACGCATGCAGCGGGTGCAAACAAACACCACCAGTGTGTGCTGAGGTGAGCTTCAGCTTTTGGTTGCTTTTTTTTTGAACAGCAACATTGTGTGCCCCAGGCCAAGACAAAGTGTGTGGAGCTGAAGACAAACGAGCAGTCAAATGAGCAGGAGCTGCTGACTGCCCGCCTTCCACCTCCAGCAATGCTGAGCTGTGTGGCTGAGGGCTTCGATTTTCCACCAGAGCCCCACCATCTCAACCATAGGCTCCTGACAGCAGCTCCCACCCGAGGAAGCTCTCTCCTTTTGTCCTTCAGCTGGGCTCGCTGGCAAGGACCTGCCGGGTCGTGGCATTGACAAATCGGCTCTGGCAGTCACAACAACGGTTCCTCTTTTGAGGGCTTTCAGTGGGACATGAGCCACGCTCGGCACCGGGGGGTTTCCCTGGCGGTAGGTGAGGTGCTGAGCGAGGCTCGAGCGACACAGAACGCCACGCTCCGAGCTGTGGCAGCGACCGCTTCACACGGTGACGGCGAGAGTCGTGTGTCTAATTTGGGCAGCAGCAGATGGATCGTTTAAGACAGAAAGAGACTGGCACTACCAGCAGAGCGAAGGGATAACGTGTTCCTTCTGCAGCACAAATCTCACAAGTGACTCATGACTCTTCTGCAGCTCACGCTGGCGTCCCTTGATCTTTATGACTGTGACTGCACATTTTAAAGGTCAGGATGTAGCGCTTCTTCCCCCAGTACCTTTGAGTCCGTACCGGCGAGAGTTTTTGCTCTGAAGAACGTCCAGTGCACATGATGGTTCCTTACAGTTCCTCTTCTCCTTTTCCTGGCCCAAGAGTAGAGATCATGAAATCATCTAGCCAATAAACCTCTCGGGAGGGTTTGATTCCCGGGTGCTCGTTGCATACATAATTACCATGTACATGACTAATATCAGGCAGGCCTGGTGCTTAGGATTTTGCGTGCCTGAGCCACACCCACATTCCTCCTGCGAGCCCTCCTTTCAGAACAGATTTCAATTAACTTTCATCAGATGTTTAAGGTGGCCTAAGTCTTTTCTTCTTTGTGTAGGTGTTGAAATTTCACTGCCTTATGCTTAAGGACATACCTCATTGCTACTAGAAGAGCAACCGGTTTGGGCATGTGCTTAAAATGGTCTTCTGAGAATAGTTTGGGTTGGAAGTGACCTTTAATGGTCATCTAGTTCAACCCCCCTGCAATGAGCAAGGACATCTTCACCTAGATCAGGCTGCTCAGAACCCTGTCCAACCTGACCTTGAACAGGCACCTACCACCTCTCTAGGAACCCTGTGCCAGTGTTTCATCACACATAAAAAGAAGTCTTCCTTATATCTGGTCTGAATCTCCCCTCTCCTAGTTTAAAATCACCATCCCTTCTCCTGTTACTACAGGCCCTGCTAAAAAGTTTATCGCCATCTTTCTTATGAGCCCCCTTTAAGTACTTCTGCCTGATGATCTTATCTCAGTAGGACTTGGGGTGACAGCAGAGCGCTGGCAGTAGCCGAGCTGTGCACACAGGTTGCCCACATGCCACCATTTCACGTGCTGCTCATTGTGAAAGCACGGAGTGATGGTTCACCTGTAATTCCCTGGAGTCACAGGCATTTCACCATTCTCCTTGCTGGAATATTAGAAGGCCCAAAGCTGAATGGCGCTGGAAATCTCATTGCTTTCCTCCCTGAAACTGAACTGTCATCTAGACGACGGAGTAGCTTTCTGTGCAAATTTCAGTTCTGGGCACAGTGTATCCTGGCACTGCACGATTTATACCGCCTGGAACTCAGCATGATCCGAACCAGTGCAGGCTCTGCTCTCTGATGGCAAAAAATACCACACTGAGAAATTTCCATCAGCGTAGGGAAACTGCCGGCCAGAAGATCCAAGTCCAATATCCCAGTGCTACTGTATGCTTAACTCACCTTAAATTCTTCGGATAACTTTTATTTATTCTTTGACATGGAAAATGGATACAGACTGCCACGCGTACCACGGGCTGGAATGCCGTGCGGGTAAGAGGTAAGCAACCCACTCCATTTGCCCAGAAGTTGAAATAGGTCCCCCTATCTTAGCAGCTTGGTAATGTTTCCATCTTTCATACGTTCCTGAGCGGCATCCAGCTGAAAACAACAATAGTTCACCCTTGACAATTATGTAAAAGAAATATTGCAGCCTCAGTTTGGCTTCCCTTGAACGGTGAGCTGAAATTTGCAACCCTGTTTCGTAACAGTACCTTTATGGGGCTGGCTTGCCAAGGAGGCCTGGGATAGGTGACCTTTGCAAATGAATAACCAACAGCTTTGGCTTTGGAAATAGTCTGTTATAATGAAGCTGATCCTGGGAACACACCCTCTGCCTACACTGAACTTGGTTTTCAGTAACTTTAAATCCAAAACTATGTTTAAACTATTTAAACTGTGCTTAAAACTGTGTGTTTACCCCTGCACAGGATGCTAACATAATTAGGGCTATGGGTCATCTTCTGCGTTTCATTAGTCATAAAGTCCTAAAATTGCCTGTTTTCATTCCATAAATGCATATTGAAAAAATGTCATTTCTTAAACTTATCTCTAGTTTTCAAATATAAGCTTGTTGAACTCCTGCTGGAAAAGAGGCCCAAAGAAAGAATAAACCAGCTCGAAATTCAAAACCCATCAGAGAAAAAAGAATGAAAAAAAAGTAAAAACAACCAATTGACTTGTCAGGTTTTATTTTTAGTGAATTTCAAGTTTTCATGTTCTCAAGACTTTTTTTTTTTCACAGATACCAGGGCTAAAAGAGCTACCTCCGGTTCCACAAAAAGTAGCATACTCAAAAAAATGCCATCTATCATGAGATAAATGACAAACCATGAGTCAGCAAAATTGCCCCAAAGCTTTACCAGAGAACTTACATTTTCTTCCATGTTGTTTTTTTGTGTGACATTGCCTGAAACGATTCCCTTACATCTTGGGAGTTTGGCTGAGAAACCTGACAATAGTCCATGTTACTGACAGTGAATTAAACTCATTTGCAAACTTTGTGTGAAGAGGCAGTTGTTCTTCTGACAGTCTGGGAAAGGGAGGAAAAGGAAGAAAGGAAGGTAAGAAGGAGGAAAGGAAGCCTTTTGTTTCCCTATTTATGTATCTTCTACCATACAGTCGGGGAACCCATGCAAAGATCCTCACTGAGCATTTGGTACAGCATCTTGCAAAACTGAGAACACTAATAACAGAGTCAGTAGCTGGGGAAGAGTATCACCATAAAAAAGTCCTGATATACATGAAATATATATGTAGGCTACTGTAAATGAAATATGCATATAACTCCTACAGACTCCCTATCTGATTTTTAAATGGGCCACAGATTAACCTCATTCACATCCTTACACACCAGTTTTAGCAGATCTTTAGTAATGGCTAAGGAACGAACCATGACTATGAAAGTGGTTTTGTAGGTTTCTGAAATTAATGGAAGGGTTTTGACTCTCTTGGTGAGAAGTGAATATTGAAATATAAATAGGATAATTTAAAAAACAAAAGAAATGTTTGTGGATATTGTTGAAGGTTACTTTGTTAATTCCTCCTTTACCTTCAGCATTCAGTCCAGTGTCCCAGTGTTGTGCTTTTTACTCCTCTTAATGGTTTTCTCCCTTCTAAAAGCATCACTGGATAAGTGCTGGGCCTGCTGAACAAAAAAAAACCCAAAAGGCTGATGACCTCTTTGCAAGACCTTAGTCAGGGAGGCTGCTGCACTCAGAAGACACATCGTGGCTGCCTGTACCCAGTGCAGTGACACAACCGAGTACAGGACATGGGGGCTTCCTGGGCTTGTGCATTCCCCACAGCTTGTTCACCCAAATGGTGCTGGTCACAGCTAGCCACAAGGGCTGAGCCACCAGCCACAAGGGCTGAGCCACCAGCCTGTGGCAACCAGGTTCACAGGAGGACCAAGCAATACAGTACAACATGTCCAGATCAGCGACAAAGCCTCTATGCACCCAGGAAGCTCCGAGGCTTTGACAGTTTGACCAGGGGTTATGCTGGCGAGGGGCAAAGGCAGGAGACTGAGAAAAAAGTCACTAGTCCGATTGCTGCAAATCCAGCTGTGGCAACGGCGACTCTCTGGGACGCAGCATCTTGCTCCGTGTGGTGCGTTTCTGGCCCCTTTCCTGGGGTGTTGGGAGCAGACCCCTGTGCCACTTCCCTGAGCAGGGCTGCAGGGCTCCCGACCCAGCAGCGCCGTCCTGCCCGCTCCTCCGCCTGCTCCCTAGGGCATCAGAGTTCATCTGGCTTTCCATTTGGAGAGGCACTGCTGACATATTTTTCCCTCTAAGGCTCTGTACGGTGCTCTCCCTAAGTCAGCATGGCTGTGGGCCCGGCCGTCATTAAAGATGTATGCAAGCTATAGTCGGGGTTTTTTTTAAGAAAATCGGAATAAAAAACCTCAAGGCCAGCTACCCTGGGTAAGTCAAAATTTATAGCAGCCCCTCCTGCTGTGCCGCCTTGTCCCTCTCCCCACGTTTCCCGGCCGGTTCCTTCTCCCACTCACAGCCCTGAGTTTCACTTTCGTTTCACCCGGACACCCGAGTTTCAGTTCTCTTTCCACACCGTCCTCTTTCTTCTCACTGCCACCTCCCCTCAGCTATGGAAATACTTGTAAATCCACCTGGAATATCTTTGTCTTCTTTTTTGCTTTCTCATGCTATTCTTTTCCCTTTCTCCCTTCCCTGGGTCTTCACATCTTTCAAATCTGTTTTTTCCTCAAGTATCATGGTTTAACCTATTAAGAAAGGAGAAATTAAGAAGGGCTGAGTTAAGCGGGTTTTTAAACTTATTTGTGAAACTAAGTACCTGTTTGGGAACTATCACAAAACAGGGGTGGATTCAAGTAGTGCCTGGGCTCTGGGAGTGCCCTTTCATCAATTATCCTCGTGCGTGGGTAATTTACCTTACCTCTGAGGATTTATGAATGGATCAGCGGATCTGCTCTTCCTGTCATCCCTGCCCTCCTCATCCCCCCCAGATTAAATTCCCTTTTCACTCTCTGCAGTGTTACTTGTTCAGAACCATGAGGCATTTCATTTCAATCACATGTTGTTAGAGTATGAAATGGCATTTCATATCATTGCAATTCTGATCCTGCAAATTCTATTCAGGCCAAATATCTGTTCAAATTATTAAGCAGAAACCTCAAGCCTTGTTGCTGTGTTTCCACAATTTCAGCTTGGCACATCCCCTGAGACGGTCACAGTAATTTTTCTTTTCTACTATGAAATGACAATGTAAGAAAATACTATCCTGGGGTATTACAGTAGCTGCTTTGACTAATAACTGTAGGGATCTGGAACGATTCACGGGCCCAGCCAGGACCTAACCTGCAAACAGTAGAAAATAAAGGAGGATAAAATGGGTTTATAAGACTTCTTGTGCCTATTCCTCACCTTCCTGGTCCTGTGACCAGCAAAGGCCTGCTGGCAGTCCAGGAGGAAAAGGGTAGGACTCGAACCCTTCCCTGCTCTCCACTGCACTCCCGAAGCCACAGGACCTGGAAGAGGTGGTGGTGACAGTGAAAACCACACAGGGGAGATGCTAATTAGTGAACGGAGCTGTAGGGAGCCAGGTTCAAGTCCCTTTGTGTTACTAGAAGAGGATCAAGCAGCAAGAGCCTATAAACGTGACATATGGTACCTACTAGCCAGTCCTTTCGTGTTGGTTTTTTTTTTTAATAAAATACATATCCTCATTGCATACATTTAAAAATGCAGGCTATGGTTTAGTATAAAAGCACTATTCAAGAGTGCTCCGTGGCAAACCTGAGCGATGAGCACAAGGTTATTATAATCTGCGTGACATTTACTAGTTGTTTAATAAGCAGGCTCTTTCATTGTAACACAGTCGGCTTCTGGACAGATAGATAAGGGGGAGCTAGCACTGGCAATTTATACTTTGTTGCTGTAAGCAGTTCAGGGATGCTGCTTTGCATAATCGTAATTAAAACACGTTTTATTTTTTCTGCAAGCCATGGGCTTTATTCTGCTTTCAAATATACTGTCTTTATGTAAATGTGTGGGAACTGAAGCAAAGAGCATTGCAACTTTCTGATTACCCTGACTACTGCTTAATCTTGTAATTGTAGGCTCTTCGTTGCCGTGGATCCCAACAGCTGGAACAGAACAGGGGAAAAGAGAAAGCACCAAGCCTACTATTTCATGACAGACTACCCTTAAGCCATTTTGCCAGATTTTCCTGTAATATTCCCTTATTTCCCTAGAGTAAAACTGACTGATGGATAGCCACATGATAGTCTAACATTAGTAATTTAAAACTAAGACGATAGCAATGGGTTCAGTCGCTTTAGAAATTTAAAAGCCTGTAGCAGCCATGTTTCTGTAACTAGCGTTGTTCCACCAGCACGGTGCAGCTTCTAGCCCTGGCCCTGCCAGCTATGGGTAAATACGCAGGCCCCTGCGCACCACAGCCCAGCCATCAGCCAACGCAGGGCCTTATCGCAGGAAAATCATTTAGCTGGGAGACAGGGAGGTTCGCTGCTCTGCTGCTCTCAGGTGAACTGCCGAGCCGCTGCCATTTGTGTGCGCAACTGGGTTCATTAGGCTAATTGTGGTGCTGCGCCAGCAGCCAGGCCCCTCTGACACCGACCTGCCCGGGGCGGAGGGGGTACGGCTCTGCGCCCGCTGTCACCCCGCGCAGCACCGGGGTCAGGCACAGCCGCTTTCCGCTCGTTGGGAGGCGACAAACAGCCCCAGCCAGGCCTGCGAGCGCTGCCCCACCTCCCCAGTGCCAGCGGCGGCGAGGCTTCAGCGCCGGTGCGGGCCCGCTGCACGCTAAGGAGACCCCAGCCCCCGGCCGGGCCCGAGGTGAGGCAGCCCTCTCAGGCCCGGGCCCACCGCTCGCAGCCCCGCCCCGCCCAGGCACGGCGCACGCTCTGCCAGCGCGCTGACGTCGGCGGCGCCGATAGGCGGAGAGGCGCACTCCGCCCGCCCTCCCTCCCCTCCGCCTCTGCCGGGAGCTCGCGCTTAGTCCGCGCTCGGCCGGGGCCGTGGGTGCCGTCTGCTGCCTTCGGCTTTGCGCGCGCGCACGGGAGGGAGGGAGGGAGGAGCGCGCGCGCGCGGGGAGGGAGGGGGAACCGCTGCGGGAGCCGCCGCTAGCCAGCCAGCCAGCCAGGCCCGCCCTTCCCCCACCCGCCCGCCCACCCGCTCCCCACGCGCGCGGGCGCGCGCACGCCGGGGCCGTTGGTCTCGCGCCGGCAGGGCCCGCGGCAGCATGAGCGGCTCCCGCTGACCGCCGCCCTCCTCCCTCCCCCCCCCCGCCGCGTCCTGCCGCCCCCGGCCGGGCCCCGTCGGATGCCCGCGTCCCCCCCGCGCCGAGGATGCTGAAGATGAAGCTGCCCCTGAAGCAGACGAACTACAAGGCGGCGGCGGAAGAGGCGGCGGCAGCTGGAGGGCTGGGGGTGAAGGAGCCCGGCGGTGCCCTAGACTGTCGCCTCCAGCTGCAGCAGGTGCCCCGGGCGCCGGCCCGCGGGGGCGCCGCTGCGGGGAGGGGGTGCGGGCTGGAGAGGCCGAGCCAGCTGCACGGCTTGGGGCCGGGGCCGGGGCCTGGGCCTGGCCCGCCGCCGCCGCCCCCCCCCGCCGCGCTCACCGCTCCGGGCGGCGGTGGGCCCGGCTCGGCGGCGGCCCGCACCGATAAGGAGACGGTGTACGAGTGGTTCGGGCTGGTACTGGGCTCGGCGCAGCGGTTGGAGTTCATGGTGGGGCTGTTGGACCTGTGCAACCCGCTGGAGCTGCGGTTCCTGGGCTCCTGCCTGGAAGACCTGGCCCGCAAGGACTACCACTGCCTCCGCGACTCGGAGGCGAAGGCCAACGGGCTCAGCGACCCCGGGCAGCTCGGTGACTTCCGCGACCCGGCGGTACGCTCCAAGCTCATCGTCTACCTGGCCCTGCTGGGCTCCGAGAACCGGGAGGCCGCCGGCCGCCTCCACCGCCTCCTGCCCCAGGTCGACTCCATCCTACAGAGCTGCCCGGCGCGGCGGCCCCCGGCGGGCGCTGCCGAGGAGGAGGGGGCCGAAGAGGAGGAGGAGGTGGTGGTGGTGATGGACAGAACTGGAGAAAATGGGCAGGCCGGCCTCCCCGCCGCCCAGGGCCTGGGCTTCGGCGCACAGGAGGAGCTGCTTCTGCTCTTCACCATGGCCTCGCTACACCCGGCCTTCTCCTTCCACCAGCGGGTCACCCTGCGGGAGCACCTGGAGCGGCTGCGGAGGGCCTTGTGCGGGGACCAGGAGGAGGAGGGCTTCGGCCGCCACCGAGCCCAGGTAACACCGCATCCCGGTCTCTTCCCGCCGCGCCATCTCATCAGGCGGTTCCCTCCTCCTTCCTTCACCCCCTCCCTATTCCTTAGGAGCTGGAGGCAGTCGCTCGCCTTTCCCCGACACCTCCTCCCCCCCGCCCCGGGCTGAGACGTGGCCCGTCCCGTCTTGCCTCATGGCTCGTCCTGTTCTTCCCCCATCCCATGGCAGTGTAGGCCCCGACCACCCCCACGAGCTGCTGTAGTGTCTGGTACGAATGGCTTGTTGCGATGTAACAGTGCCTGACTATTACGTAGTATAATCGGGGAGGGAAGGATGCCTTCTTTTCCTAGCCTGCCATGCTTTCTGGAGCCCTGCTTTTTGAAGGGTGAAGAGTATTGCTGCCGCCTGACTGGCTGCCTTCTACCCTGTGGGCCACTGGAGAAGTTGTGCCATGCAGAAGTAAAAGCGACAGCTTGACTTAACTTTTAAAAAATAATAATAACAATAATGTAGATTGAAACCACACAGCCTAAGACAATGTTCTTTAGAGGCTTAAAACAATAGACTGCGTTGAAATAATTTTTATATGGAACTTGCTTCCCATCCCCCCCAAATGAGACTTAATCTTGGGCTTGACAAGGATTAGGGTAGCAGTCAGGGGTCCGGAGCTCTGTGGCAGGTTCTCTGAAAAGTCATGTTCAGTAAGGTGGCTGAAGGCATTTGGGATGGGGTGGTAATCATTCTGCTAAAGGAGCAAATTAAAATGTCGCAACTGGGGCTTCTGTTCAGAGGAAAGCGTATTTTCTGGGCGGTTGTCAGGAACCAGCAAAGCACATCTTGAAGGCAGATGTGCCACTTGTTGCTAGAAGGTGGCTGTCACTGAGAATGAAGACTTCCAGTGAGTGGCACTGAAGCCTTCATCTGTGCAGCAGCTGTGTTTGAACTGAGGTTTTACCCCAGTGCCCTTCATTGCTGCCATCATGGTGAGCGTTGGCTTTAAAATCTGCCCCATGTTCATGCAACCAAGCCATCATCTTAGAGCTCTGCGTTTTTTGGTCCATAGATGGCTTCTTGCGTGAAGGGGAAGAAGGGGCTGGAAGGCTGCTGTTGATGATGGTATTCAACCGAACACATCAGGTTTTCATCAGGTACTTAACAGGCAAAGGTACAAAACAGTAAGGGTTAGGTTTTATGGATTTTGTTTCTAAGTTTACTTGCAGTGCTACCCAAGTCAGCCACTCCCACAAAACCGTTTTACATTGCTTGCCATGCAAAAGGAATGGTTCCTAAAAAGGAGGTAGAGATGAGATATGCTTTTGAGGAGCACTTGGAGGAGATGGGAATGAATTTCTAAGCCTTCAGATACATTTAGCACATGCTTGTGTCATTTTAAGGCCAAAGCACATTTGGCAGGTCATAAACTAGTGGGTAGATGTTATGGTACTGAAATTGTAATGAATTTATAGCATAAGTCCAAAACCTGTTTATTTTGGCTCATTGACCTGCATCATATTTAACTCTATCCTAAAATGAATCCTGGAAGTCCATGTTTAAAAATTGAGTTGCGGGAAGTGGCGAGACTGGATGCTGTTCTACCTGGGTTTAAAGTGCTAGTAACTGGAAACATGCTTCCAGCCTGAAACTGGCACGTAGTGTGTCCCACCAAACACATTAGGAGATCAGGCTCTAGTCTCAGCGACTGGAATTGCAGTCTGGGTTGTGCAGCATTCTGGCTTTGGTGTAAGAGCAGCCTTTCCAAGTTGTGGTGGTTTCGTTTACTCAGGGAACACCGAGACCCAAGTCAGCTTGGCTGAACGTGTGTATCACATAGTCCCCAGGCCACACGGGACTGAAACAGCATCCCTTTTGTAGGCTTTTTTCCCCTTCCTTAATGGCTGAATTGTAAATACAGCAGAGCATCTTCTGGGAAATAATGGCTGATGGGGAATGGAGGGATTGATGGCTTTCTGCTGAGCATTTTCAGTGCATATTCACAGAACAGTTGGGACCCTTACAGATAAGACACTGCTGGAAATGGAGTTAGTAGCATGGTTAAAAGACTAACCTGGCAAAATGCAGCTGTACAGTTAAATTGGGCTTGATTTAAAATCATGTCAGGTGTCTGCAGGCTTCTTATCCTTCTTTAATCTCTGAAATTTAAGTGCCCTCAGGGCTCTGCATTTGTGAACTAAAACGGTTCATAAAGGCCTCTTTGAATCTTTCCTCGGCTGGCCCCGGGTCAGAAGGGCTGGGCTCCCTCTCCGGTTACAGCCTGTGCCCTGGCCGTGCTGGCAGCAGCCATGCGGCACCGGCGGCTTCACCTCCTGCCCCACTGATGCCCTGCGCCCCTCTGGCCTGCCTGGGCCGGGCTGGCCATGTCCCGGCCTCCTGCCGCGCCTCAGGGCTGCGGGGTGAGGCCCCGCGGCGGGCAGCTCCTGTCACGTTTTGCAGTGACCTGGCACCTGGCAGGAGGAGTTAAACTTTCTCCTCCCCCGTTAAAGAAGAACAGCCCGGTTCCGCGGGGGCAGGAGAACCGGCGAGGGGCGGGGGGGACGGACCCCGACCCGTAGGGCATCGTAAGGGCCCGGCGGTCTCTCCCCTTTCCCGGCCTGAGGCGGTGACCTCTCGCTCTGTTTGCGGGGAGGACGGGTCGATCATGGCGCCTCCCCGCCCGGTAAGGGCACAGCCCTCGTTCCCCTCCGCCCTCCCCCGCCGCCCCGGTGGGGGCGAGCCGGCCGGTGTGCGGCGAGCCGCTTGGCCAGAGCCCTCCCCGGGCCGGGATGCTGTAACTGGCGGTCACGGCCGCTTCCCGCCCCCATTCAAGATGGCGGCGGCGGGGCCTGCGCTCCTGGTCACGTGCCGTCAGGGCGGTTTCCTCTCCGTCCCGCCGGGGGAGGGGCGGCGCCCGCTGTTGCATAACGGGGATGGGACCCGGCCGGTGCCGCTGGGCCACGGGCATCGGTCTGAGAGGCTGGCCCTGCCCGGGGCGCTGGTGATCCCGCAGCCCTTCTCCCGAAGGGAACGGGGTTGGGGAAGCCTAGGGCGCGGGGAGACCCTGGGGTCTTTGCGGGAAGGCTTTGCGTAAGCACGGCCTGTCCCGGGAGAGGCTGCGGTGTGCCCGGTTTATCGAGCAGATAAACCACAAGAGAAGTTTTGTGCTGAGAGGCTGCTAGCTCAGTTCTGGGCTTCCCTTCCGTAACGCCCCCGAGCTTTCGCAGTTCACGTCTTCTGAACAGCCTGAAGATGGTAGGAGAGCTGTTGTTCACATGGCCCGTGAAATAACATGTACCTATGGCAAGCAGCACTGATGTGAAATCAACCTACACAGGTGATGGCCTTCACACCTGGAATTGAGCCAGGTAGCTTATTTGTCAGGTTTAGATTCTGAATTCCTTATGGCAAGGGCTACGTTGCTGCATGTGGCTTATCTAACAAAATGGCTTGGTTTGCAGTTTCAGGGAGCTACAACATTTAGCTATAATGAGCAGAAAAACTTGAGAGGTTCAGCTACAGAGAGTTTGTGGGTGATTTACCAGAACATAAAGCAGTTTGCTTTTTCCCATGATTTGGATTATGTTTTCTGGATAGGATCTGTGCTCTCTGATAAGATGGAGCTCACATTAAAATTTTTTTTTGACAAAGGATTAAGTGGATTGCTGCTCTTTTTGGTCTCCTATTTTAACAATCCTGTACGAACTTAATGTTTCTTAGTGATACATTTTAACAAATATAGCTGGAAATGGCTGATAAATTCAAAAGTAATAGAAGATAGGACTGGTAGAGTGAGATGGGCAGATGTAGGATTGCCTTATAGTTGCATAAACTTTAGTTCTTTAAGAGTGTTCTGACATACTTTTTTTTTTTTTTTTTGCATAGGGTAGAAGCACTTGGTACTACTTGCAGGTTTTTAAATGAAGGTGTAGTTTATAATGACACCTTTTGGAAAAAAAGTCATTGGTATGTTAAGGTCTCCAGAGTATGAACTTTGAATCTAAAGTTGAAGTAAATCAGCAGCATTCACATCTGTAGTCATAAAACAAGCATTAATGTGCAAAGAGTCTGCTGATGCCACTATATGTATTGGTTTAAGTAACAGAACACGTAGCTTAATTCTTGTGTTGATTATATTTGGTAATATAATAAACCAGTATGATATATTGGTTAATAAGTTCATCGGTATCAAAGCTGTTAGAACACGATAAACAATAAAGTCAATCCCATCTGAGATCAGTACACTGAAACACCGAAGGAGTTCTGAATATGTGCTAACATAATAAATGTGGCTTACATTAGACACTGAAACATCTAATCAGGCATACTTGACAATAATAGAACTAAGGTTCTGTTGAAATAAGCAATCTCCTGGAGATAATGGTTTGCTGAATAGTATTATGATTAGCTGGCTGGAGGATTCTTTACAGAAAAAGTCTCTGCTTGCAAACAAAGGGAAAGTTTCTATTTACAGAGTACTTTTCTTAGTAGTCTTCTATTTATAGGGTATTTTGTCTGCAAATTAGGAGAGTGCTTTTATAATTGATCTTCAGTGACTTGCTGCAGAACAAGGTAGTAGAACTTAATTTTAGAGTCTAAGAGCTCTTATCTGTAGGAACAAAAATACGGGCAATCCCATTTTGAAGCTGCAATGTACTCTTTAGTGTCATAGAGTTGAGTATAAGGAGAAGTGTGCCTTCAGAGTCTGGTTTAAATAAGAGACAAAAAGATTAACATGTCCTTTTACTGTTGGCAAAGATCTTCTAAATGGTGGTATGCTCCGGGAAAATACAAATGTTTTACAAGTTTTGCATATGGAGATAAAAGTATTTCAACTCCCTCAGTCAACCTTGTCTCTGAGCAGGAACTTCTCTGACTCCAAGCAGGAGTTAAGGATTTCCAGAAATTTTACTGGAAGTCTTCTGGAAAGGAAGTCATAACTAGATAAAAGACAATGCCTAAAATTAAAGGATTCTGTCTAAATGTGCATGGTAATGCTCCAGGAAATTGCTGAGTAAAAACTTTCACTGCTCTTAGTTGATTTAGTCGTTTGGTTCTAAGTATGAGGTATTAGGACAAGAGAAATTTGTAAGACTGCCCAGTCCCTTTATAGCAGCAGTAATCAGCCTCTTACTGATTTCTATGCCAGTTTCTTCTCTGACATATTAAATGAGCACTGACAGCATTGAAAATGCACCCATGACTTCCTAATGCTTGTACTTAGATTACTGTTGTTAAGCTGTGGTCTGTTTTTCAGTGTTGCTCAATGTTGACTTATTTGTCAGGATCTCACTGGGCTTGGGGTACCGAGAACTCCCAGCTCTTTCTAAAGAGCTGCAGAAAAGGATGCAGACAGCAGCAGTAAGATGGCTGTAGCTGTGAAACTACTGAAGTCTAAAGGATTCTGTCTACTTAAATCTCTGTCACTTCATTTATTTGCCAATATCAGTGTCTAGTCATAGCTGCCCTAGAAAAAACTACAGTTGATTCTCCATTAAATCCATTAATATTAAATGTCTACTTTTCTTTAGGGAAATTCCTTGGGGAATTTCTGTAGTATTCTCAAAGTCTAAGGATTTATACCTCCAGAGACTGAAGCTTGCAGAGGGCAAGCTCAGAGATCTGTCTGGAAACTGCGTTCCTTCCTGAGCTTCTTGCCTTTCCTCAACCTCTTAATCTTGTCCTTTTTGGGAGAAGAAAGTAAAATTACCTTTAATAGTTAGAGAAAGGAGGTTTAATGCCTTGGGAAGTGTCTTAAGAGTGAGATAAGAATATGACATAGAGATTTTCTGTTATTCGGAACTTCCATACATGAATGAATACTTTTAAACTATTCGGCTTAGACCTCTTGGGTTCAAGAACTGGACAAAATG
Source organism: Gallinago jamesoni (assembly GCA_025769975.1). Lineage (NCBI taxonomy): Eukaryota > Metazoa > Chordata > Aves > Charadriiformes > Scolopacidae > Gallinago > Gallinago jamesoni. The sequence goes on along the minus strand of JAOQGH010000012.1, from coordinate 69,787,215 downwards.
ACATATTAACCTGTATCAGTAGTTAAAAGTAGTATTGGAGGCATCGTCTCTCCTCAGTAGTAAATGTACTTCAGGGGACCATTCTTAAGGGGCAAATGTTTTTTAAATCTTTCTCTAGGCCATTGTGAAAATAATTTTAATATCAGTCTGAACTAATACATTCAAGTAATTTTCTTCATATTCACTCAATTGTAAACAGACAATTGTAAAAGTCCTTAAGTTACACAGAGTTGCTGGATGAGCAACCAACTAGCAAAGAAGTCACACCTGAACTGTTGGGTTGCTGGCTTTAACTTCAAATTTTATAATTCGTTGCAGGCTAGCTAAGTTGGACTGGAACTGTGGTTTAAAACCAGTTAAAAGCTTAGATGCAGATGAGAGTTAGAGAGAGAATATGCTGTGTTTCTAGCAAACACAAGGTGTGGTATTCCCCCAACACTAAATCATTGCTGCAGCTGACTGCAATGTTTTACTGGCTGCTGAAGCTACTGCTTCAAGTGTAATTTTCACAGGCCTTGATAGCTGAAGTTGTTAATGCTGCGTAAGAGTCTGGTATGCCCTTTGTCTCCAAATTGTCATGATTTCACAGTGCTACAAGTTAGTCAATATGTGATTGCTGAAGCTGTCATATAGTGTGCTTGTCCTCCCTGGATCAGCTGATGTTTATTCAAAAGGTTTATGTCTCCCTCATAGTGTTTTGTGGCTGCCTCTTACAGGTGAGCTCTTAAAATAGTTTCACTAAACAAATATGCCTTAAAGTATTCTTGGGCAACCGTGCATTCTCTGTGCAGTCCAGCTTACTAGGTATGAGTTAATAGGGCAGTTGCACATTATCCATTTGAACCACATGTTCAGCCAGTCAAGTATTTATTTCACATGTTATGGGATTTTTGGTCTGGTTACAGAACCACAAAATGACTGAGGTTAGCTGAGACCTCTGGAGGTCATCTTATCTACTGCCTTTCCCCTTAAGCAGAGGAAAGATTGTCCAGATAGCCTTTAACTAACTTCAAGGATGGAGAGTCCCACAGCCTCTCTGGGCAACCTGTGCCAGTGCTCAGTCACCCACAGTGAAAAAAGTGTTTTCTGATTTTTTTTGAGGGAACCTCCTGTGTGTCCGTTTGTGCCTACTGCCTCTGGTCCTGTCCCTGGGCACCACTGAAAAGAGACTGGCTTGATCCTTTGCATCCTCCACTGAGATGTGTATATATATACATTTTTATAGCTATGGGTCCTTTTCTGCAAAGCTGCTTTCTAATAGGTTAGACTCCAGCTTGTGCGGTACCTGTAGTTTTTCTTCCTCAGGTGCGGGACTTTGCCCTCCTCCTTGCTGAAATTCATGAAGTTCCTGTCAGCCCAGTTCTCCAGCCTGTGATTCTATGTGGAATAAGCACTACTCGTCCGGAGGTTGATTCTGCCTGTGAAAAGATAACCTAACAAGGAAGCATTTAAGTTGTTTGGTGGCTGTAGCCAAAAGAGAGATCATTTGATAGATCTTCCTGGTCTTAGATCTTGAGGCTGATTCTGTTCTTAGTCTTGTAGGACAGTTGTCTGCATCTCAACTTAAGTCAGACAATGCCATTGCACAGTCAAAAGCTTGCAAACTGAAGCGTAACTTAGCAGCAATATCAGTTGGGTAATTGTCTTCAGTCTTGGTCTTGCATTTGGCTGGCAGCTTTGCCAAGACAGTAGTGGATTTTTTGGATAGGAGATGATCTATTGCATCAGCAGTTGTCAATGTTAAACAGATTTTAAAGCATTGCTGCCCTTTATGTTTGCATTTGTGAGTATTAAATACATTTGCTGGATTTCCATTTAAGTATAAGATGGCATGAATGTTCTATTCCTGTATCCAACCAACAGCAACAATTAGGTGATAGAGTGCAGATGGAGTTGCACACAGTCTCGAGTACAAGACTTCCTCTTTGCTTCTACTGTCATCAAGAGAGGGTTCAGAGGCATGTAAGTACAAGTGCAGTTTCAGCTGATTCTTTCTTATTAAGAGGTGGTGTTTAGCCATAGTGCTAACTAGTGACATAGCTATGTATCTGTGTATGACAGTTGTGAAACAGTAAGGGAGGTAGCTTGTAAGGATTGTTTTAAGCTAATCACGGCTTTTGTCTTGTAACTGGCACCACATCGATTAATGATGTTCTGACATCACTCAAATTTCTCTAAGGTACAGAGCTGGTAAGTCGTGATCACAAGTTAGACCTTGATTCTTCCAAGATGCCTTCTTTCATCTGGTTTTGTTTGCCAGTTCCCACTTGTACCTGAATGAATGACTGACCCGTGCCAGTTTACATCTGTGCAGCATGCAAGGCTGTGTGTGCTGTCCCTAACAGCACATTTACTGAAGTCTTGCAGAAGAATAAACTTTTGTATTTGGGCGTGTAGAACTAACCAAGCTGTCCAGCTGCTGTAAGCAGGTTTCTCTTGTTAGTGCTCATTAGGGCTGATGCGCGAATGGTTCTTTTATGAAAGTGCAATGCAAACATCAGAAGACTTCTGTGCATCAGTCACTTGCTCATGATGATTAGTAGGCTATCCAATAACAGATTTCATTACATATTGCCAAACAAATACCAGAATGACTTTTTTTTTGATCAGTCACGTACATTAATAGAAGGCAGAGTTTGGACATCTGTCATGTATAACCTAGCTGAGGTTTGCTCAGCTCACATACGCCAGTTATACAGAGTAACATCCTTCCAAGCAGGGTGACTCTCCACTTCAGACCTTTGGTGCTTGATCTTACAGTCCCAGGAAATAACTCAAGTGATAGGTGTTTTTTTTTCATGTGGTACTTGCTGTCAACCATATGAGGAAAGATGTTTTATATACAAAACTCTGGTCTAGGTTCTGAGAGCTGACAATTCTTAGAGCAGTCTCTTAGCTCATTTCACTTTCAAGGAGAAATGTAGTTAATCCTCTAGCCTGTCACAAAGATGTGTGCGATTATCAAATTAATTATCTGGCAACTGGTTTGGGGCCACCCACATTTCTTTCTTCACTGTATTTTAATCATTAGGAGCAGCACTATGAGCTGCAGTGAATCCTTGTATGTGAAATCTTTACAGTGACAACAAGAATTAACCTCACACTTGCGTGTGTTGTGTGAATACGTTTTATTCATTGACAGGAAATGGCTACCACAATTAGCACCATACAGTATGACTGTCCACAGGAACTCCTGTATGCTACAGCTGTCTGCTCTGACAATGCCACTTGTATTTTAGATACTTGTGAGTGTTTGATGTAGGACTGTCACAATAGCCAACACTAAATGTGGAGAGTTGCAGTGCAGCTTAAGATGGGATCTGGAGCTGGCACAGAAACAAGCCTTGCAGGCTGTAAGGTAAAGCTTATGACTACCCTGGATTACCCTGTCTGCCTCCAGTGTTCCACTAGGTATTGTGAAAGCCATCATTCACAGAATACTCTCAGTACATATTACTGGTTTAAGTTTCTAGGTGAAGAATTTCTCAAGTGAATAAACTGTGAACTTTTTTACAGTTAGGATGATTTATAAAATCAACAATATCAGGACTTGTTTGAATACAGGTTTGAACCATGTAATATTTTGCAATTTAGAGGGAGTCTTCAAATATGGATGTAGTTTGCCTGGTACAGAACGCTGCCATGGATAGAAAAGTAACCATGCTAGAATAATTATCTGCACAAATATTTGAACAGTTACAAAGATGATGTATGTGCTAGGTTAAAAGCAGTTTCCTAGTATTGGGAGGTGTAGCAGCAATATTTAATGTTTCTTTGACATGAGCTGAGCAGAATACATCTTAGAAGTAAGTCTTATTTCTACACCGCTCTTCTAAAAGCTGCTCATGATTTCTGTGACTTCTTAACTAGTAATTGTTTATTAGAATAGTCTGGCATTTATTTTTCCATTAATCAAAACAAATAGCCTGACTTTGAATGCAAAAGAAGGTCTGGCTTTAAATTTGCTTTGTTTCAGATCTACTTGTGATTAGGTGGAATTCTCAGCTTCCTTAAAATGAATGCAGCACTGCTTTCAGCTCTTACAGTCATGTTTTCAGAGGTAGAAAAAGACATTTTAGAAAAGTAAACCAAATTGAATAGTTTGGGAGCCTCTGTCAGAGTTAATCCAAGTGTCTGTCGTCTTCTTTATGTGGTGTAGAAGAGATATCAAAGTTGCTTTTGGCAAAGTGTATGGCTGTAGTTTAACGAAGACCTTACTTCTGCCAGAGAACTGACATTGAGCGTTTATAGAAATCATGGTTCAGTTGTTTGATTACTTGTCAAGAAGACATTCACTCTCATACCAAGATATATGCTAAACTTGTTAGTTTGCATAGTTTGGATACATCCAGTTAATCCGTAGGGCTTTTTATGGACAGTCTTAAATGAATCACAGTTTTAACAAGGTAACTTCAATGTTCAAATGCCAGCAGTTTTGTGAATAATGCATGACCAGGAGTTAACACTTAAGAAGTGAAGTACTTGGATTTGGTTATGTCCACAATTGTTATGATATGTCTAACAAAACAGTATTAATGGGAGTCTTGAGGAGCATGCCAGTGACTTTTTTTTTTTTTAAATTAAACTAAAGTTGCAAATTTGGTAAAGCTGTTAAAATGCAATCTCATTGATATACAGCTATTTTCCTTTTTTATTCCAAGTCTGACATTGCACTCATAATTTATTAGATATTTGAAGCATGGAATACTGTTTTGATCAGTTACGTTTGCTGAGATTGTTTACTGAGTGATTACAGGCTGGAATGAGTTTTATCTTGAGGGAACAAAGCATGCTCTATATTTTAAGTCTGGTTGCTTTGAAACCTGAAATTATTGATGCTCAATGTAGAACACAAACCATACATTGATTTAGATGAAACAGCTGAAATGTCATTCAGCTCCTCAGACCATCTGTAATGCTGTCTAAAGGCACTTAGTTGTTCACCTGCTAATTGTGTACTGCTGTTCATCTGACTGATGAAAGTTAGATTAACAATATGCTCAGGGCAGGATTGGTGCCTGTGTGCTTACTGGGTCCTAAATGAGTAGAATGCACTGTTAGGAGTTGCCACAGTTGGTACCTACGCTGTAGATAATGAAAAGCTGGTTTAGTAAGATGAAGCAAGCTTTAGTTGACACATCTGTCAAATCTGAAGAAGTTCACTGAAGAATTCACAAAGTGCAAGGGGATTCCAATGTCTTTTGTCACTTCTGTGCTTCCTCATTCTGCTTTACCTGTTGTGACAGTCTTGGGGTCTTTACTAAACAAGGTAATTAGTCTTGACTGCTGATTCATCCCTTTATGTTGTACAAGTCCTTCAGGGGGAAAAAAAAAGGTCTCACACATATTCTGGCACATATTTCTGGAATCTTACTCTTCCCATATTTAAATCTTGAGATAGTATTCTTATGTTTTTCCTTCACCCATCTCTTATGAAGGTCTTTCAGTGGAGCAATGTTCCTCCTGAATAAAAGGATCAGATTTTGAACTTTCAAAATACTTCTACTCCAAAAAGTATCAGTTTCTCCCAGGAATTTTATTTCTTTTATAGAGTTACTAATGAGACAGTTATCTATTTACCTTCTAGTTTTCATGCAGACCAATTGCTAAATATTTGTGTTGTATGGAATGTCCTCTATTTAACTTCTTTTGAAAGCTTTCCAAAGAAGCCTACACTCTGAGCTTCCAGTGCTTAATGAAAAACAGTATTTGATTGCTTTGTGATGCTCAACAGAGAACTACCTTCTCTTCCCCTCTGCGCTACTGCCTCTGCTGCTACCATCAATGTGGTATTTGCAAATTGATGACATTTAGGTCCTTGATAAGCTCATATGTTATAGTACGTGTTACAGATAAATAGAGGTGCCTCACTTAAAATTGATTAATCCAGAAACTTGCTATAACTTCTAGTCTTTCCTAGTTCTCTGTGGATGTATATTTTTAAGGAAATGTGTCAATGAAACATGGAATTAAACTGGTCAACTGGCAAAGCAAGTTGCATCTAAAGTCATTGGACGTTTTAAAACATTTCTGAATTTTGCCTTGGTTAGCCTGATTTTTTCTTTCTTCTCTTAATATCTGTGCATGTTAGCTGTCTTGTATGTTTTCACGACCTTTCAGATCATTGAGTCCAACCATAAACCTAGCACTGCCAAGTCTACCACCAAACTGTGTCCCTAAGCACTGTGTTTTTTAAAGACCTCCAGGGATAGTGGCTCCACCACTTCCCAGGGCAGCCTGTTCCAATGCTTGACAACCCTTTCGATGAAGGAGTTTTTCCTGATAGCCAGTCTGAACCTCCCCTGGCACAACTTGATGCTGTTTCCTCATGTCCTGTTGCTTGTTACTTGGGAGAAGAGACTGACAACCACCTCACTGCAACCTCCTTTCAGGTAGTTGTAGAGAATGATAAAGTCTCCCCTCAGTCTCCTTTCTTCCAGACTAAACAACCCCAGTTCCCTCAGCCACTCCTTATAGTACTTGTTCTCTAGACCTTTCACCAGCTTCGTTGCTCTGCTTTGGATACACTCAAGCACCTCAACTTCCTGTTCTGTCCCCCCTTATGTATTGTATTAAGAGAGTAGTATTTCTTGGCATATGATTTTGAAGTCTGCAAATGCCAGGGGATACGAGCTTAGTCTGTCCTATTCTTCTGTGGAAGATAGGCTGATGGTGGCAACTGGTGTCATTCCAAATGTTTAGTTAGTGTAGTAAGAGAGGCATGGATTTAACTGTTAAGACCATATGTCCTGAGAGACTGTCCAAACAGTTGTTCATGATTTCCTATATAGAAGAGGTGACAGACTGAAGATACAGGGCATGAATAGTTGAGGAGAATATATGTGGAGCATAGTGAGTAGATGACTTTACACGTTAGTAATTGAAAGAGTTCATACTAACAGTAAGTTAGCATTGAAGTTCTGAGCTAATGATCTTGAAGTGCCTGGCTTGAGATAGCCTACAGGCACATGATCTGTTTTCCACCCTGTTTTGTTTTTAAAATAAGGTCTGAAACATTGCAGGTTATAGCTGACAATAAATAAGTAAAAAAGTAAGAACTGAAATGGCTAATGACCACCTTTTTGCCACTGTCAAGAGCTTCGGGATTTTCTCCTGTAGAATTTGTTTTGGTAATTTCTGCTGTTTAGAGTAAGCTTTGATAATAATACATTCTATTTAGACACTTCTATTTCTTTTTTTTTTTCCCTTTCTCGATTTAGAATGACTTTTCCCATAGTGACTGCATGTCAAGTAATGAGACCAGTTTGCTAGAACGAACGACAGGACCTCATGATGGTCTACCAATGGCTTCCCACAGACCTCAGCGAGAAGGTATGTTGTCTGAGGTTTCTTTTGAGGAACACTTTAAGGCTTTTTTGAACGCTAAACTCTGCCTGGAGTTCTAGAAATCTTGCATCTGTCTTGCTGTTCATCTGAATGAACAACTGCAGTGATTGGTAAGTATAATAGCTTCTCTGCTGCCTACTTGGTCTTTATTATAACAAGTTGTCATTCTTGTTAGCTGGTAACTATTAGTGACTGCATGCATGAAAATTGATTGCAAATGGTCTCCCTCCTGGAAAAAGAGGTAGGATTTGGGAGAGAATAAGAAAATTTAATGTAGTTGTATTAATGGTGTTCAGATTTTTGAAGCAAAATTAAGTATGAAGATACCATGAAACAGTGGATAGCTTTTTGCTACTTGATTCACTTGTATTTGATTAGTCTTAAAAAGCAAAGAAAGAAAAAGCACATATTGGGAGGTTTTATAGAAGTGGTAGTTTGGAGAAGTGAGAGGCTTTCCCTAGAAGTAAGTATTCTTTTGGCTCTGTTGGGGAGAATGAGAACAAGGCTTCAAAGTGTAAACAGATTTCTTCTGTGCAATTGCCAGCCCAGTTTTCTTCTCTTTGAAGAAATGAGCATTATTGAAAACAGATTTATTCTTACCCTTTATTCTCCAGCAAGATTAGTGAATCTCTTGTCTACTCAAAATTAGTCTACGCTGTCCTGCAGATAGTGAAGAGCTGGCAATCTGGGAAAACTATTGCTATTTCTTTTGTCCTCATAAATGTCTTTTTGTTTCTACTGTGGAGATTTAATTACACTTAGAAGGCAGGAAATTCGAGAGTTGCAATTCCTTCCAAAAAAGACAAAGAAAGATTACGGCAGATTACAGACAACAAACCTGTTTCAAATCCTTTTACAGAATTCAAAGTGTTCATATTCACAAATTAGAAACACAAAAGGGAGCTTCTCTTTAGCAACACTTGATTTAAGTAACAGAAACACAGAAAAGTTGAAAAATTGAATCAGGCGAAGAGCTTAAATACTTCTCAGCATTTGTATTGTCATAGTTAGAAACTACAGTGAAGGATCAGAATAATTTTGTGATATTTGCTATAGAGGTATGTGATAGAAAGGGAGTCCCTGCTACAGAAATCTCCTGACAGGGTTAGAAATATCACTGATAATAAAACATGGTTTATTTTATTCTCAGCTGTGATTAATATGGTTTTTAGAAATCTTAACTTATACTTACAACACAAGCAGTGTTGTGTGTTTATATACATGCTTGACTTAATTGTCCTGAGTGCATGTATTGTGTCCAAAATAAATGTGGAAATGTGACACATCTCATTGGCTTGCATATTCAAATATTTCTTCTTTGTCTAGCGATTTAGAATATTTAAAATTTGATGGTAGAAACAATTTTCAAGTGTTCTTTTGAAACTGTGGAACTAAAGCTGTGGAGCAACAACACTAATTACCAGTTGTATCACTTATGATGAAGTGTGCAACAGCAATATAAAAAGAAGTTAAGGAGGCTGAAAGTACTACATTGAATAATAAAAATTCTTTATACTTGCAGACAAATATATTTAGCACTGAGAACATTCAATAGCTTAAAATAAACACAATGTCGTTAGAAAAGAAGCTTCTCTGTGGATGTTAATAGTGTTAGTTTCCATAATTATGTATGCTAAATATATGCATATAGTGAAATGCAATTTAAATCGTAATTTTCAGTTCCAGTCATGGGAATCAACTTTTTAATTAACTTATGAATATCATTCAGGTGATGGTATCAATTTTAATGTTAGCCATTAAGAAACTTCGCTGCACTAAAACTCATGTTATGGCATAGTCCTTTTTCTTTCAGTGCTTTTATCTATATCAGAAAAGTAAAAATTAAAGTCATCAAACATTTGCCTTTTTGCAGCATATAGGTGTATGTTATTGTCTGGCATCATTAGCGCATCTCAGATTTCTTTGCTTTGTATTAATTAATCTTCATTTAACTGATAAAAATGAACTGCTCATCTAGTGCTCTCACGCCCAGGTGAGGGTTACAGCCAGCGTACACCAACATGCTCAGTACTTGTCAATCTTTGTACTAAAAGATTTTGAAGCTTTAACACTATCACTAGACTTACATGCTGGCTTATTATTCCTTTAAGGAAATTACTAATACTATATGATACTTTAATTGTAACTTTAACAAAATTCGTTACAGATGTTTAAGTTAGGTGAAATGGCAATTAGTGAATCTTCAAGAATTAGCTTTGTGACATACACTTTTAGGAGGCTGACTTTGGAATTTTCATGCTTGTAAAGGAATAAAATTCTGTTGAATTCTTAGGCCAGCATAGGAGGAAAAGTGAAAAACCCATCTTGTCTACATGAGGAATTTTAATATGAAGTATTACCTGTGCAATGTTACGTTCCCTCAAGAAAACATCCAGACCCCAAAAGCCATAGGGTGCTGCTTCATACCAAGTCACAGCCAGAACTTGCCTAGGCCTGAATAAAGTAGACTGGGGAAGGAATGTTAAAGTAGCTAGTACTTCAAAGTACCCCTCTTCATTTTCAGTTCAATTTAATGATACAGTACGATTGCAGTAGCTTCCTGCTTCTCCTCTTCATTTTCTGTTTGCTAACACTAATTTCTGTCTCCTTCAGGCCTTCCCCAAGTGTTTCCTTCCACCTAAGTGCCTTTCAGAAATGTGGTTCTTCTGCCTTAGTTTGCTCTCATTACTACTTGACGTTTCAGAAACGTGGATGTGGAAGGCATTGTCACTGGCTTTTATCAGCGCTTGTTGCTTCTTGGAGTAAAGACACAATTTGATTTCCTTTCATTGTCTTTTTCACTTATAGTGGTTATATTGTTGTGTTTATGTGACTTTCAGTCTGAATAAGTTTCTGGGTAATGCACAGATTCTCGTGATATGCAGTGAAGGGGCCGTGGTCAGGCTAGAAGAATAGTTTGTAGAGAACAAGGCTCCACCTGCCCCCTGCAGTTTGTTATAGTAAAATAGCATCTGAGAAAGAATGGGGTTGTATGAGTCAGTAAATAGCATACAGTGATTCTCAGAGTGTCTAGGTAAGTAGATACACTTTCAAACTGTAATTTTGGCATGTACAATAAGGTGTTTTTCTTTCAGCTGTACACATTGAGAAGATAACCCTGAAAGGAGTACCAAGAAAAAGGGCTGACAAACATTTGGAGTATACATTCAAAGTAAGTAAATAATCTCCAGAATATTAAAGTAATTGTCTTCATGACAGCTGTGTATTGTAGATATATACAACTTGTTTCAAATACCTGCTCAGGAGGCAATTTTGAATTATGTGGGGGTCTTCAGAGCTTCTTAGAATTATCATGTAATTATCTTGGATTCTGTGTGCAGATCAGGTGTTTTATGTAACTGTGGACATAAGGTGTAAAACACCAGCCATAGCCAGGGGTGTGACATCACTTCAGGGAACTTGGCTTTTGCTAATTTGGGGTAAGCATTACAAAAAAATGCTAAAACTAGTTGATTGTTCAAGTGGCATGAGAGTGCAGTTCTTGTCTCTGCAGCTATATATTGCTTGGAGTCCTATGGTCACCTTAGGTGTCTTTCATGAATGCTTGCCATAAGATGATGGTTCTTGTGGTTTTTGACAAAACCAGAGATTGTTTTGTTTGTTTGCTTTGAAGTTAATTTGTTAAGGTAAAAACAAGCTAAAAATGTCAACAAATTTGAAGGCCTACCAGTATAGTCTTCAAGTATTATAATAACCAGAGGCAACATTTGGAACAATTATGTGAGTCAATTTTAAACAAAATGTGAAATACTGCTTCATGCTATGTTGAAAGAGAAACTTTGGGTATTGAGGTCTGTCATTAAAGGTTGTAGGTGTTAAATAATAGCTGCTGAGTCCATTGGTGGTGGTGGTTTTCTACTTGAATCAAAGTAGTAATTTTCTTAGCAAGGACTGACTAACATTATGAGTCATTTGGCCAGTAGATGTGAGTCTGGTAGTATATCAGATTTGAACACAGAGTTAAATTTTACCTTTTTTTCCCAAACAAAAGAAAGTTTTAGATCAAACATTATAACCATTTGATATGAGTCATGGCAGCCCTTTGAAGAGACAAACTTATTAAAATGCCTTTTTAAGCTGAATGAAAACCAATGTGTTGATCCCCAAATGTGACGTTGTATTCTCTAAATCATAGAATTGTCTAGTTTGGAAGGGACCTTCAATAGATGTGAATTAGAGGTTTTTCTTTTCATTTATTACTGGAAGCTTAAAATTTGAGTTAAATTGATGTATATAGTATTTCTGTTTTTGAAGTAAAGTAGTGGCAACCGATACCTTGTTGTTGATCATACCTGAAGGTAAAATTTGTGAAAAAAAATCTGCATCCTTCTTTTGCTGAGGACAGTAAAGTGGAATTTAGTTTTCAAAGTCTTAAAGGCTATCTTGCCCAAGTATTTCAGCCTTTTCATAGATCTTTTGTCCAAATAATCTGTGGACTGAGTACTAAGTAAAATACAATAGTAGATAGGAGAGGGTTGTACAGAATGCCTATATGGATTATTACTATTTAAAGTCACAAATTTATTTTGAAAATTCAGCACGTAGACAGATTTGACAGTGGTTTTGAATTTCTTTGTTAAAGGGGGAATGTGGAGATATTCTGGGAACTATTTGAGTAAGCTTGAAACTCCTCCACCTCAGTTCTTTTAGGAAAGAGTTTCCTCTTCTCATCTGTGCAGGTATATACTGTGCGTCCTCACTGCAGATCGTTTTGTGCTTGCCCAGACACTGCTTTTTTAAGGTTGTAACAGCAATTACAGTCATGGCTTCCCAAGTGAGGGCACGAAGATTAGTTGGCATTTCTGGGGACTAAACTGAGGCAGTTGGTGTTGTCATTACTTTGTCGACTCTTGGGAGTAAATGAATTTTTATAATTGCCATCTTCACTCCCATTACACAGAATCTTCCCGTGCACGTAATGGGAATCTTAAGACCAGAAGCGGTTTTAAAGCCAGGCAGCACTCATCTAACCAAGCTTACTTCTTTTTTTCTCAAAATATGCATGTGAAGGTGCTGTTTTACTACTTGCATGTTGTGTCAGAACAATAGCTACTGAAACTTTATAGAAGTATATACCAAAATGCCATCTGATTCTTGAGTGATTGTTCCGTAACTTGCAGTACTTTTTATGAATTGTACCCTACAACAACTTCTTTGTGCCCATGCAAGATTCAAGCCTGAGGAAGTTGAAATTATTTTATAGGTAATATAAACAGAGAGATTATTTTTTTCGACTCATGACAGTGGTAGTGAAAGCTTAATCCACCTACAGTCCTTTTTTCTGGTACCTGGTTTTTGCAGTTAATGATGTCTCTTTGTTAAAAGTCCTGTAATTAGAAAGCCTTCTGCCTGGCTTCTTTCTGAGTTAGCAAGTCACTAATCTTCAGGAACTTCATTGCATTTACCTGAATTGGTTCATGCTCCCTTTAGCCACAAATAACATGAAGTTGATCTTAAAATTAGTATAAGTCTTTGAAAAGGTACACCACTATTCCTGTTTTGCCTGGTATTTACTTATCTGCAAGTGTTAACTCTTATACTGAGATCATCACATTTATGGAAATGTTAAGGTCAGCTAACTGGTAGGATATTTGGAAAAATGAACTTTCTTCACTCTCTTTTCCTTCCTTACTAGGTAATCTGGTCCGATCTTTCGGTAACATGTGTAACAAAAACACACCAGGAGCTTCAGGAATTCCTACTAAAAGTATGTATTGAAATATAAAAGTAGTGTTTACATACCAGGTTTATAATTTCAGAAGTAGTGTAGGAGAGTGATGATTTCTGGGGTGTAATTACAGAAACAGAAGCATGCCACCAGATTTTTCTATTTCACAATTGTATTAACCATTCAAACCATATATATTGTGGTGGAGCAGCGTGACAGGTGAAGGAGCTCAACAGAATGTTTGGGGAGTTTCCCAGGAGGAGATCATTTGTCTCATCTGAAATTGCTTTTATAGTTTTAATTGAACTACCATAAAACTACCAGATGAGTTTTTAATGCTTCCCACAGGGTTAATGTATAGGTACAAGCACTGCTCGTTTGCTTATTGGCATCCCTGATAGAATGACCTTAGAGAGTGTCATTTGTTTTTTTTAATTCATGAGGCAGAGCCATGAGCATAATAGTTCTTAATTTTACGGTTGTATTCTTCAGCAGTAAAAAGGCAGGCCTATTCACTGTCACAAGGAGTTAAATTTGAGGAAAATCTAGCAACCATTTGTGCCGCGTGTGTGTGTTTAACAGAAGTAAAAGTTCTCTACGTTGTTCTTTCCCCCTGAACCCAAGCAGGGAATGCATTTGTGTGCACAGGCCACGTGTAGACCCCACGAGACCATGTGTAGACCCCTGAACTGGGTGTTTTGTTGCCAGTGTCTAAGGTCTTTGCTTTCACCTATTCTGGAAAATTCTATATTTAAATTCCATATTGTTCAGGGCACTAATGACAGATCTGTTTTGGGCATGTTTTGATGGCATATGGTGTTTTTAACTGCAGTTTTAATTGCAATTAGAATGTCAGTTACTGTACAAATGTCATTGTCTTGTTCGTTGTTTCAGTTATCAATATTGTGTTTCCAGTGCTGCAGAAACAAAGTGGGGAGTATTCACCGCTGCTTTAATTTAGTTGGAACTCTTGGAACTAGATATTCCCAGACAATGATTTGTGAGGATTTGAATTATGGATGGCATGTCTGGTTGCAGATGGGCTACCTCACAACACGGGGTGCATGCATCTGTTCCTGAAGATAACTTTAAAGGCAGGACTGTCATACTGGATCCCATGCAGCTCCAGGATGAGTGTTAAACTGCATGCCTCCTGGTCTCTTACTTGTAAAGTAAAGATGAGCACCAGTCTGATACAAACCCTCTAGAACCTACTTCCTGCCAGGAGGAGGAGGAGCCAGGAAAATGGGCAGGATCCAAAGTATTGCAGAGCTGTCTAATTTGATGGCAGCTCTTAAGATGTGGGGTGTTCCATGTGCTGGCTTGACTGCTCCAGCAGAGTCTAAATACGCTGAAGATGGCAGGAAAAGAGGAAGACAAGCACAGGCTGCTATGACCTTGCTGAGGTGTTCTGTGGAGAATGTGCACAGCTGAAAAATGTATTTGGGTTGTGTTGGTTTGATAGCTGTAAGTAGAGAAGAGAGATTTGTTAAATAAAACAGGATAAAACGTGGACCTTGCTTTAAAAATCACTGTAGAAGTGCAAATGCTGTCCACTTCATATGTGCTTGTGTATGGCTTTTTGTTGTTCTTATTTCCAGTCTGCATGGCATTGTTAAGTAGTGCGCTCTATTTCCTAAGGACAGAAAAGAATGGTCAAAATACTTGATAGGAAATTCCAAGGTTATGGGTGAGAGGAGTAAGATAACTGTAAAAATGGTTTCAGAATAGAAGCATTGGTGGAAAAAACTAAGGTGGTAAATGGCATAACTTGGATGCTTTATAGTTGAAGAGCATCTTCTCTTTGGTGATAAGCATAAAAAGTTCTTTGCATGTTGGAAATTACCCACATATATGGAAAGACTAATAAGTTTATAAGTAACAAGACTATCTCATTACCTGAAGTTAAGCAACTAATCTTGGGTTCAAATAACTACATCTTTAACTACAGAAGGAACTGAGTTCCTTTTAATGAAAATTTTAAAGAAAAAAATGTTGTGGCTGTTCCCAGAGACACATTTAAATACAAAACATCAGGGCTGTAGGTTTGTTTGCTCATCTCCATGCTTCTGCAGTAACTTTTTGGCACCTTTTTGGTTAATACTGACTAATTCTTCAGAGTTCCTTAATAAGCACATATTAAAGCCAGAGGGGTCAGTTAAGAACAGCTGCTTTCAGCATTTATTTCTGGTTTTAAATCTAATATGCTTCAGGTGGTATAGCACTGTACTAATCTAATGCTATAACAGCACCTACCTGCTTGGATTCCACAAGTTCCTTTTATGTATGTCACCAAGCAATTATCTACATTAGACATAGTGTCTCTCTATTACTAGCATTTCGTTCAGTGAGAGGATTACTTAGTGCGTTGCTATTATACCACTAGCAGGATGTAATATCCAGCTGGCACTCTGGATTGTGTGTATGCCAGATTTGCAAAAGGAAGATACTGCTGTAGTGTAAATTGCTTAGTGCTGTTGATCATAACTGATGGCAGATGTTAACCAGATTCGCAATAGCTTTTAACTTTAGGAAAAAGCATTTTTGTTATGGGAGTTTACTTCTAATTGCCCCAAAATCAAAAGACTTTTTTTTTTTTTAATATAAGTTCATGAATTTGAGCACCTTTCATATACTTAAGTACATTATTTTGGAAATGGTAAATATGAAATATCTTTGGTTTAGGGAAATTTTTTCATTTAAAATATACAAGCTCTCTAGATGCAAGAATTTTGCCTTCTGAACTAGAACATCAGAAGACCTCACTTTGTAATACTGGCATTGGGTGCAGTTATAATGAATTTTCTTAAGAGCTTTCAGTGTTAATAACTGGAGAAAGACTTACAATTGATTAATCTCAATATTGCCCATTCTAGTGTATTGTATAACTGAAACGGTATCCTTTGTACTTCTGTTTCTGTAAAATAATCTAGCTAAGTGATGATACTGAGTAAAATGCATTCAGTCCTCCCTGGTAATTTTTTTAATGTTATTTTCAGACTGACTTTCTATGTGTGAAGGATTTAAAGAAATAAATCAAAAAGGGCTGTAAGTTACTCTTTGGAAACAAATGTAGCATTGGTAAATTTCGGAATGTAGTTCTTTAAACAGTCTTACACTTGGATTTGATGCAAGGCTTTATATCAAAGTGTTTCTTTAGCAAAAGTAAGTTATGATGATTTGCTGTACCCTTAGTCTGTAAATCAGCTTACTCAAACTGGAACAGTAGGGGTTTCTTGTTGATACTGAAAGATATAAAGATTGATGGTGAACAAATATAGTCTTTAAAATGTCAACTACTCATTTTTTTAACATTAACCTTTTTCTCAGCTCCCAAAGGAACTGTCTTCTGAAGCATTTGACAAGACTATTTTAAGAGCACTAAATCAGGGTTTTCAGAAGAGGGAAGAACGAAGACATGCTGATCTTGAGCCAATAATAAGGTAAATATTTTAATATTTTAGCAAATAACCTAAAATGTATCACCTGAAAAGTGACTGAATTAAGCTGAATGACATTTAGGGACAGTGAAAATTCTGCTGCCTAAACACCGTTTGTAATGAAAATGGGAAGGCAGTGATGAAATAGATACCCTTAACTTTTTTTTTAACCTTTAAATTGAGACTTATTAAAATGTAATGGTTTATGCCTTTAGAAGTAATCATACAATTATGAAATATTTTTCCTGAGCAGCATTATATAGTAACGATTGACACTTCAGTGAGGGTCTTACTTCTGTTAGACAAGGATATATTTAGAAATATTAGAAATAGTAACTTAAAGCACATATGTTCTAATTTTATGACAGGAGAGAGAGACAGAACAGAATTTGGAAAAGAATAAACAGTAAAATGGAAGCATGTATATAAAATTAAATGTAGCTCACACATTTGTAAGAAAATGGCCCATACCTCATAACCTACAATCTGGCAATGAGGGTGCTTGCTTCGATGTGGGACATGTTGGTCAAACCCTGTAACTCAGACCAGCAATATGAATTTAGGTGGGCCTCCCTGTTCTTTTTGTTTGTTACAGGCATCTTGTTACATTTGTTCTTTCCTGTCAGGGTTGTTCAGTCTTGGTCAAAGCAACTTAAATTATTCATCAGGTTAGGTAGTGTCTCTTGAGCTAGAGTACTTGTTGAAGAATCAGACACCACTTCTCAAGCTCCTGCTCAGAATATACTGCAAGTCCAAGGATGTCGGATCTTTGGGTTTTGTCTTCTTAGCTTAGCTATAGAAGATACAGAGCTGTTGTGTGCCTCAGCCTCTTCCCATTTTTTTTTATTTTGAACTGTAATATTATTTGTCTATCCTTATTGACTTGACTGTCAAGCCAAAAACTAAATCCATGCAGTTTTTGGCTAATAAACATTTTGGTTTTAAATTAATAAACTTGTTAGAGGTTAACTGAAGAGAACATACCTGTAATACAGAAAGGTTTTGAAGCCTCACTGCACTGTAATTACAAACCCAAGAGATTTAGTTTGAGGGTAACCTTTAAACATACCCAACCATGTTAAAGTATGGAACTATAATTATAATTTTCAAGCTAAGATGTGACTATACTGGAATGTTGTGTGAATAATCTTATGATAATAACATTACTGTATACAAATTTAGTTTTCTTACATTATCAGTTTAGCATAAATATTTATTTATTTGGGGGTCTTAAGTATGTGCCCAGTTGCCAAAAATTGCTCTCTCCTTCCCCATCTCCAAAAAATAGAACTAAGTAGTGCTTCCTGGCAAGCAATAGATGAAAACTTGGTGTGGGATGTGAAAACCATTCATTCTTGGCCTATTTTCATATCTGAAGCTAATAGAAGTTGTTGCTGTCCTCCTGGGAACAGACTCAAACCAGTGCAGAGCAGTATTGAGAATCACACTCTTTGCTCTTGGAGATAATTTTGAAATACTGACTTATAGGTGAATTCAACTTTGTATTTGACCAAGTAAGTGTATTGAAGGAACAGATACATTGTTTTGTGAAATTACATGTTAAAAATACGAAGTCCAGTGCTTTTTTCACTCCAAACTCCTCTTTGATTAAATGCTACAGGTGGCTAAAATGTTTGAATTGGGATGGCTCACACATACCTTTTTAATTAAAAAAAAATAATCATACCAGTTTCTTGTACTGGTTGTAGTCCAACCTTGCAGTAGTAGTGAACAACAAAGCTCAAAAAGTAACATTTAAAATTGTTTATGCTTAACCAAACGCCTGAACTAGCATGTTATCTTAAGAACTGCTTCCTGTACTCTTAAACGGTATTGTATTCTTCCTATGGAATATTACTTGCAGTTTAACAAATTCTCACTTAAATTTCAGGCAGCTATTTTCAAATACATCGCAAGCTTTTCTGCAGAATCAGAGAGTATACAACTTCTTCCAATCAATTTCATCAGAATCCTTGCACACTCACAGTAAGAAATATCCTAATACTGTTTTACATAACAAAAAATCTATAAAATACTGTTCTTCCTGTTGTGCCTAATTATGTTTTTATAATTATTTGTTCACTGGTCATATTTGAACTCCTTGCTAATGAATAATCGCTTCAGCATGTACTTGTGCTTTCAACAGTGGGAACATACTACGTAGCATCAGCTTGTCTTCCTTTCTTTCTTTCTGCTCCCCCGCACCATCATGCTCTTAAAATAGATAATTACGAATTTACTACGTGCAACAGTTTGGGAGTTTTTCCTTTTAAGAAATCTTAAACTTTGGAACAAAGCCTGAGCTGACCCAAAAAATCCCATCTGTTTTTTATTTGGTTTCTTTTGGAGAGGAAGAGTTTGTCTGGATATTTAAACTAAAATTCATTTTGGGTATATAGTGCATAAATAGTGGGATAATCCTAATTTCAGAACATGCAGAATCTTGTTCAGAGCATTTGCATTGCAGAGATTTCCTTGGTGGACCTCTTACCTACTTGTGTATTAAAAATTGTTTGTACAAACAATACAACTTATCTGTGTGGATGCCTTACGATGCAGTCTTTGTTTCTGTTGAATCTTTCTGCTTTCAGTGTGTGTTATACACCATGACGGTTAAAGCACTGACTGTGAGGCCATTGCCTCAGAAGTTGCAATAGACCTTTGTATGGAATTGAATAAGTTGGAATTTTAAAACAGACTGCTCATACGTGCTGTGAAGAAAATAGAAGCATGATGGCTGGTTTTAATTTGAAATGATGGGTGTGATCTGTGACAAATGTATTCTTTCCATGATGAGATAGAGGCCTTGTGATTGGAGTAGAAGCTCTAGGTTGTTTTGTGATTTTTTTTTTTATTTTTTTTTTTTAATAACAATTATAACATTCTTACTTGCCAGTTACCTGAAAAGGTTAAGCTAGTGAGGTCCAGGATGGTTGTGAAACTGGCTGGAATTTACTGCTGTGAAAATTTTGACAACTTTGTTGTGATGAAAGGCTCCATGGGGAGGAAGGAGTTTCCAAAGTCCAGAAAGACTCATGTTAATGATAGGCACAGATACGGCACAGGGTGTGCATATTTTGGTCTACAGACTAAAGCTAGGTGGGAAAAACTTGGAAATGCATTGTTGTGCATGATTAGAATTTGAAACATTCTGAAAAAGAACCAGTGCTGGATTCCATCACAATAGACTTGACTGGGTTAGTGCAGGCCAGAAATGATTTGCAGGGTAAGTAGATTAGAAGGGTAAAATGAACAACTGTCATTCTGCAGGAAGTCTTACAGATTATAATGTGATCATAAATGGGACATAATTTGTATAATAGTAAATAATTGGGTACATGAGAGTTCATGAAGATTTGTCAGGTCTAGAGTGCATTACAGGTAGGTGAAGAACTTAATTGTTTAGCAGAGAGGAGGAAAAACTCCAGTGGGAGATGACTTAAGTCTTCAAATACCAAAGAGTCATAATGTAAAGAGGATGATCTGTTCTCTCTGATGGATAAGACAGAAAGAACTGGGCTTAACTTGTTATGAGGAAGATTAGGACCAGGATCAGGCAAGAATCTGGTGATTACCAGACAAGTCCAAAGCAGTGAGACAGGTCTGAGGTCAAGGCAGAAATACAAGTCAGTAGGTTAAGAACAGGATCAGCGACGTACCTGGCTAGGCACAGGCATGACTACAGTGCACCCCAAGCAAGGGCCTGAACTCAAATGTGGCTCCCAGATGAGGCCTCTGTCAGTATATTCTCCAGCAGTCTCACCCAAAATTGCAAAACTGTACAATATCAGATCGGATCTTGAACGCAGGCAGGGGAAGAGGTTGCAAAGCCCGTTGGTGTGGTTCGGGGCCCTGACATTGAATTGGATATTAAGAAAAAGTTTTGTGAAGACAAGTAGTGCAATAAACCTAAGCATAGTTGTTTTTCTTTTGAAAAGTGGGAAAGGATGACTGTCTGGGATAGCTCACCACAGGTGGTCTCGGTGTTTTTCTAGGTTTCTTGTTTGGGATTCCTGAAATCCTGGTAATACTTTCAATTGGACATTAGCTCATGGTGGTGTATTTTGAATGTCATGACAGCACTGGAGGGAAGTGGGGGAATCGTATCTTTAAGAAAAATCTTCTCGTAGTTATCAAAGAGTTTTGCAGAATTAATTGGCAGACGGAGCAGTTGTGGTTTAAATTAGTCTTCAGTCATTGTTTACAGTTGGGGATAAAAATGTCTCTTCACAGAAATACAAAAATATTCAGTCTTTCTGAACAGTTTTGTTTAAGTAAAACCTAAGTGGAAATAAATTCTGTGTTCAGTGATGGGCCTCTATACTTCAAATAGTAGTTGGGATCTTATACTAAGTAACATACTTAGCGTAATTATGCTGTCATGGTTCCATTAAAGAGGAAGTCAATTTGCTCCCTCCTTGATTCATAATGTCAGTTATTTTAGACACTTTTTCAGTCTGGAGTAGACTTTTGATTCCATCAGACTTTGTTAGAGCATGATCTCTGGGGGCTTAGTATGTTCAACGCAGATGATATTCAGAAGGATCTTCCTATTCACGTTTCAATCTCCTAAGCAACAGCTTTCAGATACTTTTACCTGCACTAACTTGGAACTTTTTGAGAGGGAAAGAGTAGACTCCTAAGGGCAGGTTCATTACCAAACTTAGTCCTTTTTTAGAGCATGGCAGTGGTATTTTTGAAACAAAATTATAAATATTATTGCCACTTCTGTTTTCATACATGCAAAAATTGTGTGTGAAGACTGTGTTAAGGGCACTAGAAGACTTTAACCCAAATCAGGTCTCTTTTGGCAGGTGAATCGTTTGACAATGGAGGAGTGTGACTTGTAGAAGAAATCTAGCAACTATCATTGATCTCCTCCCATTTCCTGCTTCAGATTATAAAAAAAGTCTGAAGTGCAGGATAATAGGGATGTTTCTAATACTGTAATTGCAATCCCAACCTTTTGAAATTGCACCATAGCTTTAAAATTGTTTTGCACACTCTTTTCTTCAAAGTAAAAGTATCTTCATAGAGCCTTTACTTTTGGAGATGGCCTGCTTTGAAGGAGACAATGTTCAAATTATTGTCACACACAAACCAGTAAGTTCAGTCTTCCATTTCCCTAGCTTCCAGTTTAGTGCAAGCATTCAGGAACTGTCTAGTTGTTCAAGATCTATAAAGTTACTACATGAACTTTATTCTCTGCAGGTAACTTACAACCCTCTTTGAAGACGGTTAAGGCACCAGAACACTTCAAGGAGGACAGTTCAGAAGCTTCAAGTCAGGAGGAAGGTAGTTGTGGTCTCAAAGGTGGTTCTTCTCTGAGAAATTTTACCACACTCAGTTCTGGGAATCATACAGTTGGTGGATTTCTTCATTGGTACAGAGCTGGGAGATTTGAATGAAATCTGCTTTGTAAATGAAGAATTTTTGTATACTTTCAGCAGTTTCCTTAGGAGGTTGCTGCATAATCCAAGGAGTGGGAGTGTTCATAGGCAGAAGTTCACAGCTGTGCTGAGCAACCAGGAAGATGCACGTTACAATTTACTTGAGCCAAGATTGTTTGTAGTTTTTAATGTCCTTAACTAGGTATTCTTCAGTTAACAGGGTAAAAAAAGTTGAGTGTAGCAGTTTAAGGGTTGCAGGCAGTTTTGAATCAAATGTGCCAAATCTGTCTAGCTTTTAGTTTTACACAGAAAGGATGTTGAAGTGTTCCTCTTCTTAACCTATGCTGCTTTTATACTCTGAACTGTTAATAAGGACTGTTCAGGACTGTAGGGAGTATCAATTACAGTCTGAAACCTAGTGTTTTCCAAATACCTCAAAAACAGTTCATGTGTGGAAGCAGTAGCCTAGTGGCTGGTCAGTCCTTTCATTCTGAATGGCAAACCACTTTTCCATTGTTTTCAGTATTGAACTTCTGGCTCAATATAAGCTTCTGGTAGGTGGAAAGGATGAGAAATGGGACTCATAAGTGGAAATGAACCACTGAACGCTTACAGTAGCTTTCATGGAATGACACCAGTGTTAATTATGAATTAATAAGAAGTTTGTGGTCCCTCCTGTGTGCCATCAGTAATCCACATACACAGTTCAGGCAGCTTTGTCCTATTTAAAAATATCATTACTGTATTCTTCTTTGGAGTTTGGAATGCACCAATTAAATTTACCATGTATTTGGAAATTATGCAAATATTGGTTTATGTACTAGTCTTTTTAAAAAAAATAATTAATCTCTTTACCTGATGAAACTGAAAATGCATTTCAGAACACTAATTTTGCTGTTTCAGTAAAGTGCTACCAGAGGTTTAAATATTGTAATTTAAAAAAAAATTTAAATCATAATTTGGATTTCTGTGTAGCACTGAGAGGAGTTCAAGCAGAATGATATCTACCAAGAAGGCTAAGATCATCAAGTTGAAATTAAGAGGAGTTGATTTTGTTAAAATATAACAGTTGCCTTAAAGAAAGGGGTGACCATGTCTCTGAAGTTCTTGTTTCTTATTTGAGGCAGTATCTCTCTTTACGTCCAATGCAATTTGTGAAGCTTTACTTGCAGGGTGAATTTTTAGATTCAGAATGCAATACTTCTGTGTAAGACTTGCAACATGGTTTTGAGATAAATTTTAGCAGTTCAGAAACATTACAAAATTCTGTACTCTTCTGGCTGAATCCTTTCTTCTCTCTCCATCCTTTCGTACAGCATGATACTTAGTCACATGTTCAATCCTTACGTTTAAATATAGAGGTGAGCAAACATAAGCAGTTATAGCTCCTATTTTTCTGTTTCATTCTTCTGTGAAATGGAGGGTATAGAGTCTTTATTATACTGTCTGTACAAGCTGATCTGTCCTCTATGCAACACCTGTTAATTTCAGCACTGTAAATTAAGCTAGCCTACTTAACAGAAATGTCTTCTGCGAAGTGTCTGGTTGTGATGGAAATATTAATTTGTTGGATTGATCTAAAAAAGGAAATAGGAATTGCTGTTGAAATTATGCTTTGTTCTTTTTTCCAGATGTAATGCAACACACAGCAGTTCACAAGAAACATAACGGAAAAACTCCTGTTGCCAAGTAGGTACTAGGAGTGTAATGTGTCCATGCTACATTACCTGGAATTAGAGTTATTAGAATACAAACATAGCACAAAACAGTGTTAGTGGCTTGTTTCTGGTTTGTCTTTTAACCCTCCTACTTACTCTAAACTTACATTTCTTCAAGAAGACAAAGTCATCTTGACAAAATATCTATTTATACCAGTGGATATACAGCCTACTATGAAGTCAGAAGAGTCTGATCCAAACTTGCTAGCAAACAGTTAGTAATATAAAAGAAAAAAAGTCTTTTTCTTATTAATTGTATAATAAAGTATACTAAAGCTGACTGTAGCTTAAGATCTGTCCTTCACGTAGGAAAGACAGGGACAGGCCTTTCCACAAACTTCCATCATAGAAACTCTTTGCTAGCTAATATTTTCTGTTTGTTTAAGAAGGGAAAATGTGTTTACTACTTGACTGCTAGAGGTCTGTTAATCTTCTCCTGTTGGTATTATGTGCCATTTATGCATTCTAAGGAAATGGCACTGATTGACACTTTTCTCTTTTAAACACGTATAAAATTGTCAAGAGAGTTCATCTCAAATAGCATTGGTACATTTCAGAAAAATTTGTACGATACATCTGTCTACCTTTTGTTTTTATTCAATATGGCAGCCTTTGTTTTGAACAAAAGGTTAAAAAATTTACTGGTAGGAATGAGATTGGACATATGAAATAAAAAATTTAATAATATCACAGCCTACATGAAATGACTGCAAATTTGCTAGTGGATTCATGTAACTGCATTTGGCTGCAGTTTCTAAAGTGACCTTGCTTATGTCCCTGCAGTCATGGGCTCATGTCTGTATTTTGAGACCACCTTAGGTTCTCACCATTTTCTTGAACTATTTTTTTAATATTCTATTGTACATCTTTTAAGTAGCTTGAACACTTGTTTCCAGAGTTGTCTGGTATCTAGCTACTGAAACTATCTCATATACTGAAACACTCATGCTTTGGAGTGAGCTAGATTTCTGCCATCATGAGAACTGAGTAACATTTTATATTGCAGTAACCTTCATGGTGCAGCTTTGCCAGCAGTCCTGGATTAAAAGTCAGTTCCAATTATCAGCATCTGATAAGAATTTAAAAGTGTTAATTTTTTTGTTTGTTTTTAGCATCTAGTCAGCAGCAGGGCGTAATTTTGGACAATAGATGAAAAGCTTATAGGTCCATGTGCCCTGCTGACTGTCAAAACCCTGACTGTTTTTTCAGCAGTCTTTGTTGACCTGTGGTCTCAGACTTAAATATTGCTTCTGAGTGGCTGCTGTTAGGGGAAGCTGCAGTATAAGCGTTATAAGGTCCAGGGTAAATGCCAAATGCAACTCCCCTTTCCCAGCACTGCTCAAAACTAGCAGTCCTGGTTTCCCAGTACTACACAAAACTAGCAGTCCTGAAGGTAAAAATATAAAGCAAGATGACTATTTTGAAATTCAAACACAGCTGCAGTATGACCTTCTTTTCTTAAATGCCTCATGAAGTAGGGTTTACAAGGTAACTCCAGTTTTGTCATTAACGATAAGAAAGAAAGAAGATGAATTCAGAATACATTTCTATCTGGAAAATTTCCCCACGTCTGGTATGAAAAAAGCAAACAAAAAGACTTCGTGTGCAAAAATATCCATGGAAACACTTCTCAAGTACAGTTTTCTACACATTCTGTTGTTCTGAATTTTGCTTCAAATTATAGTAGACAAATGGAAAGGGGAACTCCAATTATGTTCAGAATATTAGTATAACTTCAGAGCACAAGAACTGTAATTTATGTCTTTTAAATGTCTTGAGAATTTCTAGTTTTCTGAAAGCAAAATACGACAGTTTCCCAACACGATGTAATAATATGTATGTTGGTCAGAAAAGCCTGCAAGTTTGTTCACATCAGCATAACTGGTTTGTTTTGGTGGTTTTTTTTTAGCAGCACTAGCAGTGCAAAATGTTCTTCACTGGATAGCCTTAACATACAGCACTCTGAGCAAAATGGGGTAATGGACTGGAGAAGAAAAAGCTGTATTGTCCAGCAGCACCCAGAGCACTGTACAAACCTACTTGACCAGGTGTGTTGCTGTTCTCTGTTTAAAGGAATATTCTAAGACACTTGAGAAGACTCTCCACTACACGTGGTCCGATTTAGCTTTAAAAGATGAAGAGTCCTGCTAAAATTCTATAAATAAGTGTCAAAGTTCAAGTTGCTACTGATCTATCTTGATTAGAAACCCCCTCACAATTACTTACTAATGTCTCATAAAGTTGCATGTTTTGTTTATGAATTTTTAAATAAAATTTCCCTATAGGATATAAGTAATCAGAAAAGTCTAATGTTCATTTCTAATCATACACTTTACTGATTGGTAATGTATGGTCATCAGAGAATTTTAGAACATCTAATTTCTAATGGGGAATTTCTATCTTATTGCAAAGAACAAACTACAAAGCTGTATTACTAACTAAACCGTATTAATACTGCAGTAGGGACAACAGGTTAAACATATTCTTTTATCTTACCTACATTATCGAAGTAACTTCATTATTAATCTTTCTTGAGAGAAGTTAATAGCAAGGTGCATATACACTTTTTGTGAGATTTGTTTCTCTTCAGTGGTCAATTATGGTGTGAGTATAGTTGAGAATAGTAAGTTGAGTTTCGTGATACAAATTCTGTTGTTTGACTGGCATCTTTGTATTTTCTATCTAGCATACAGCTGAAAAACGAAGTCTGTCTACAGTAAGCAAGAAGAAAGGCAAGCCACAGCTGGAAAAGTAGGTTTCCAATGTAACCAGTAATCCACATAGAGAGTGTAATGCATTCAGTCTGATAAACAGAGTCTACAATCAATTTGGTGTTTTGTTTTGCTATTGTGGAACAAGATATGGCATAGTGTGAAGCCATTCTACAAAAAAGTCCTTATTTTATCTTCTGAAAAGAAGTAACTTGAAAAACATAATATAATTGAATGCATTCGTTTCTTAAAATATCCATTGTCCTTCAGCAGAAAGATGCAGGAACCGAAGTAGGATCTTTACCAATACTGAATTGCCTTTTCCCCCATTATTTTTATTTGAAAGTTAAAAGGTTTAAAGCTGTCCAGAAAACACTGAAAATCAAATAAGGAATGACAGCAACCTTTAACGTTATGCAGTGGGTGGGAACTTGCTGAAATGTTTTATTGAAGATAAATTGCGCATCAGAGGGCTTCAGAACTTCCTATGGGCTACATAATCCTGTACTGTGAGAAGTGAAAACATTTCCATCCTTATCTAATGTTCTGCCTACTTCCAAGTTGACTTTCTGTCACCTTGTTACTCTGTAGCCAGATGCTTTTAAACTAGTCTGATATGCAGCTGCATTTTGTGCATTAGCTTTCACAGATAACTTTAGAATCAGCTTCAGTTTTTCTTTTTTTGTGTGTTTTCTTTTTTAGATCTTTATCCACAGTGTTTATTAACACTGCTTGCAGCTTAGTTCCTGGTATATTGCACTAGCAGCCTTTACTGATTTGTTTATTGTCTACGTTTGTTGTTGTATCTATTAAATACACATTTGTGGCCTGAGTCACTGCCTTTGTTTACAGTGGCATAATAAATTCATTTATGGTTGGTTATTTGTGGCCATTTGGAAAAAAAAACATGAAAATTATTTACACAGGGAGAAAGCAAAGAAAACGGACTGCCGGTTGAATAACAGGACTAATGGTGTTAGAGTTGCAGCATCACAGCACATCCGCACAGGGACAGCAAAAGGTAAGATGTTTTTTCACAAGCTGTAAGAAACAGAATTTACAACTCTGCTGATTTATTCATTGTTCTGCAGTGAAGGGGAAATCACGAGTCTGAAATCTGGTTTGGTGCAAGTCAGCATGTTGGTTGTCACGTCTGTGTTTTGCCTTGCTGTATTGAACATGCTAGACTCAGTGTTCTGTATGCAGTTGGCTTAGGGTATGTCTCTTTTTATGTATAACTGGAAAAATCCTAGTGAAGTCTCCATAAGTTGCCTTATGTGGAATAGTACTTGCATAAATAGCTAACGTTTGACTACTTTATATGAAATTTACCAATCTGAGTCTGTGGAGGTCCAGCAACTCATCATTGCATTCTTGTTGCAGCTCACTAGTTTATTCAGCGGTTGTGGAGTGACACGTGATGAACCTGTATAAAAACCCTCTAGTGCAAGTCATTGATGAACTTTGTGTGTAAACCAAGTGACTGCTGAGCTACAGCACAGAACTGTGTATGCCACCCTAATAGCATTTTCAACTCTGGGCAATCCAGCAAAATCTAGTGTCTAGGCTAAGACTTGTGTACATCAGTCAGTTATATGACAAAATGTTATTTGTGTTCCTTTAGTAAAATGAGTCTCCGAGTTTTATTACAAATTTCTGAAGGGCTACATTACCCATTGACTTTGCCATCTTGAATTTTTCTAAGCTCACAGTATCAGTTGTGGCCTTGCCTCTCTCTTATACTTGGTTGTCATGACAGAAAGTTGACAAAGAATTTTTCTTTTTCAACCTAATTGGCATAAGTGTTGAAAGGACTCTTTAAGAGTGCCTTGTCTTGCTTCCACTCAGAGTACAAGTCTTGATTAAGCTTTCATTCTTCTAACTGTTTCTCACCATTGAGAGTTCCAGGAGAGTCCCATTATTGTAATGTGTTTTATGGGCAGTTTTTGTTACTTTCTAAAAACCGTTTTTGACTTAAACTTTAAGAATTCACAGTTTGCAAACTTAGCAAAACCAGGACAATTTTAGAAAGTTATGGCTAAGGGCTGGACAAGTAGGAAACGTGCTCTACTTTACTGTTCTTGCTGTCAGGCAAAACCCACTGACGTTTTATGAACTGATGATAACTTTTAAGAGGTGGTGCAAAGTTGAACAGGGAATGCTTTGCATTAGGAGTTCTGTCTGCTCACTACCCGCTGCTCTACAGATGTGAAGCTGCCTGTCTGATACTGTTGGCTAGTTAAGGCCTCTTCAAGGACAAACTGCAACCCACAGAGACTGGAAGCAATTAAGTTCTGCTCAGAGATGAGCATTCTACCTGTATGTTTGTGTACAAACTTCAAAATGTCTTTTGAGATACTCCAGTGCTCCCTATTGGACATAGAGTCCAAAGAAAAAAAAAAAATCATGTTACAGTCTAAATCTCTGCCTAGCTTTATATATCCAGGCTTGGTTTGAACTGCTCTATTTTGAGTCAGTAACTCTTAACTGCATCGTGTTTTCTTCCATTTTTCCCCTTGCTATTTTTAGCTTTTCTGAATCATCAGTTAGTTACACTTGTAAATTTGAAGAGTTGATACTTTATGACTAGCACTCTTGCTTTCCGTGATACAAGGTTGACACTGCTGCTCCAGGGTTATATTAGGTCTCCAAAACACTTCTTAAAATAATTAGACCAGTTAAGGTTTAATACAGGAAATTATTTCAAGAATTGAAGCATTAGGGCAGCTTTTTGATTACTTATCCCAACCTGTTATACTGGCAATAGCAATAATAAATGAATAAAATAATAATTTATTAGAATCAATAGTGTTCTCATTTTTGTCCTGGAGTGTTGCCAACTAAGGTATTTGGGGTTGGTGTTTCCTTGCAGCTAGTGCCTGGCATACATTCTGAGAGAGGATGCATCTGTCTTGCTCCTTCACCTCTGAGGCTGAACTTGAAAGCCAGAGCATACTA
This sequence comes from Gallinago jamesoni, assembly GCA_025769975.1. Classification (NCBI taxonomy): domain Eukaryota; kingdom Metazoa; phylum Chordata; class Aves; order Charadriiformes; family Scolopacidae; genus Gallinago; species Gallinago jamesoni. The sequence goes on along the minus strand of JAOQGH010000012.1, from coordinate 69,757,962 downwards.
GCTGCCTACTGGAATTCATTAATAGGATCTAAACCCACCCTGAAAGCTGGTTTCCAGCAAATAAGTTTCCCCACTATCTCATTTGGAATTTAGGAAACAATTTTACACTTTTTTAGTTTACCTCTTAATCACCCCTTTAAAGGAAAAGTTTGCTTAAAGCCTGTTCTGGAAGAGTTAACTGTGGAAAAAGTGTGTTATTTTGATATTACCTGCTGAGGTAGCTTTCTGCCTTTGCTGGTATGACCAAGGAGTATTGCACCTCTCTGAATGGAAATGATTAGTTGCTGCCATTCAGAGGAAATTATTATTGTAGTACAGTTTGGTATAAGCATCACCGAATCTATTAAGAAAGATCATTCTTTTCACTACTTTGCCCAAATATGAATTTTCAGGGTCATCACCTTTAACACTAAGGATTCAGTCATCACAAATTCTGGGACAAGACCAGCCCTGACTGCGAGGAGTGGGGATCTTAGGAATACAGGAGACAGATGCAATTAAATGGGAACAAACAAAAATCTGAACTAGCGTGAGATGTGACAAAGCCAAAATAACCTCACTTCCATATACTGAGATTAAAAATAAAAATGCCAATTTTTATTTTTAGATCTGAATTTGGACACTGGATCTGGTCATGATACATGTGGAGAAACATCATCTGAAAGTTACAGTTCTCCTTCTAGTCCGCGACATGATGGGAGGGAAAGCTTTGATAGTGAAGAAGAAAAAGACAGAGGTTGTATTTACGGAGAGTGTGCATGAACGTCTTTGTTCCTAGACTAATCTCTTTCTTGTATTAATTTTAATTAGTTTCTCAGTTATATTACCTGCTTTTATTTCTGAAGTAGCCATAGAACACATTTTGCCTTGCTGGTTTTGTGACTGGATGGTTTGAAGGCTTCTAGCAAATAGCAGAACTGTTTTAAATACTATTGAGTTTTAGATTACTACATACATGTAGTAGTCTCCTGACCACAGTGGCCTAGAGCAATTTCAGCAGTACAGCAATGGGGAAAGCTTTGGCATGAAAAAGAGACTGGTTTTATATTGAATTATGTGTGGCATGTCTGAGAGGTCCTTCTTTTTGTATTTACAGTTTAATTTGTCACTCCTTCCAAATTTGAGTAAGCTGTGTTAATGTCTTCCGAGGTAGATGCAGATTCCTAATTCGGTCTATGTCCTACTCTTCGCATTTGCAGATATGCAAAAGTAGTTGGGCTGTTTGATACAGGCAAGTTGTAGAGGTTGACCTAGCTTGATTTGGATCAATGAAAATAATCTTGAAGTTATTATGATTTGGGAAGACATACCTATCATTTGCATCATCAAACTTAGGAAGTTTTATATGGGTAAATGAAATGAGTCCAGTGCGTTGACCCTATTGTTTCAGATTTATTCTTCTGACTGACAAATGCTTTTGCTTCCACAGATACAGACAGCAATTCTGAGGACTCTGGGAATCAAAATACAACCAGGTTTACAGGCTACAGTGCTGTCAGTTCATCAAATATGAACAAGTCATCTGCTCAGATCTCTTCAGTGAACAATGAAAACGGAAGCCTTTCAGAAGATCCTTTAAATGCAAAGTTTCAACATATTTCCTTCATGCCTGCCTTACACTGTGTGATGCACAGCGCTGCCCAAAAGCCTGAAGCAGTTGTCCCGCCACCCATATCTGCAGATGGTAAAACGATGGGAATGCTTGTTACCACGCCTGTTGCTGTCTCGCCAGTGAGAGAGTCTGCAAATTCACCTCCTGGTGGAATGGGCCCAGTGACCTCTGGTGAACCCGAGAAACGCCTTGAGCTGATGGCTTCCCCTTTGCCGGTCCCATCCACTTTCCTTCCACATTCTGTCCAGCCTGGTAGCCCTGCTTTGCATTTGGCAATACATAGATTGAAAATGCCCTCTCCACAGGGATCATCGGAAAGTTGCACAGTTAATGGACCGCAGCAGCCGACAGGAAACTTAAGTATTGGATCACCAAATACTGCCTTTATCCCAGTCCACAATCCAGGTAGTTTCCCAGGATCCCCAGTTCCTACTACAGATCCCATCACAAAACCTGCGTCCCAGGTGGTAGGACTGAATCAAATGGTGCCTCACATTGAGGGAAACCCAGGAGCAATCCCTCAGCCTACCAATCTCAAGGTAGTTCTTCCAGCAGCTGGTCTCTCCACAGCAGCACCGCCACCTCCACCAGCTTCATACGCTTTGCCAGGCAGTCCTCATGCTACCAGTGTGTTGCCCAACCAGAATACAAACGTGCTAAACACTGTAGCGACTTCCTCTCCACCTCAGTCAGCTGGTTTAGGTGTTGGTCAGGTCCAGTCCACTGTTCCTCCTGCGATACCGACACATACACCAGGCCCTGCCCCCAGCCCGAGCCCTGCTTTAACACACAGCACTGCACAGAGCGACAGCACATCCTACATAAACGCTGTTGGAAACAATAACACTAATGGGACAATGTTACCTCCGCAGCAGTTGGGATCTGGTCCTTGCGGTTCTTGCGGACGTAGGTGTAGCTGTGGGACCAATGGAAGCCTTCAGATTAATAGCTATTTTTATCATAACCCACTTCATGGACAAGTCTACAGAGTTCCATCTTTCTTCACTCTGCCATCCCTTTGCAATGGCAGCTACCTCAATCAAGCACATCAAAGCAATGGAACACAACTTCCTTTCTTCCTGCATCAGTCTCCATATGCAAACGGGCTTATGCATGACCCAGTGATGGGGAGCCAAGCCAACTATGGTATGCAGCAGATGGCAGGATTTGGGAGGTTCTATCCTGTATATCCAGCACCTAACGTAGTTGCCAACACAAATGGGTCGGGACCCAAGAAGAATGGGAACGTTTCATGTTACAATTGTGGTGTAAGTGGACACTATGCGCAGGACTGTAAGCAGTCATCCATGGAGGCCAGTCAACAAGGTAATCATGATAACTCCCAGCGGACTTGCTTTTGAGTTTAGCAGTTTCTCTTTACCTTTCTGAATGTGCTGTTTCTGGTCTTGCAGAAAGGTGTGCGTGTGTGTGTTTGTTTTGTGTAAATGGTTGTGCACTAGTGACCTGCTCTAAAACTGCAAAGTATTTTATCTCTGCCTGAAAATTCTGTAGAACAGTGCAAGGGAACAGGGTTCACAGCGTGAAGTTGGAAATGGGAATAATTCGGAGCTGGGAAGTCAAACTATATCATTCCTAAATTGTCATTCTTTTTTCACTGATGTGGTTTTGGCATTATATTGAGACTTGCACGTTGTTTCAGTTTTTCCATTCCCATTTAGTATTTTTTCGGATAGAATCTATTGGCAAAAAGTGAAAAATACCAATTACTGTCTATGATACAAACTTGGATTCTTAAAATTTATGAGAATTTAGAAAAAAACCAACTGACTGGCCATTTGATAAATGAACTTTTCTAAAGCTTACCTTTGCACAAACAGTCATCCTTCTGTGCCCCATCATGCACTACAGGAATGAAACATGCTTTAACTTTTCAGACAAGTTGCAGCAAAAATGCGCAAGTCAATTGGAACTGAAAATCAAAGGAATGGCTTCGGTCTCATAAGCCATTTCTCTCTCCATCCAGAAGAATGGGGAAAATGCAGCGTTTGCATAGAGCATAAACTATGTTTGATTCTTGGCCTGTGCCCGTTCTGACTTGGCTTGTTTGGTCAGATTGGAACAGAAAAGAAAAACCTTGATGGGGGTCGTCTTTTCTTTGCATTTTTACAGTAAAGGGAAAGTCTCCTGTATCTACAATCTGTATCTTTTTTAAACTTACAGTTTTAGTAAGCAGATGAAATAAAATAGTATTAAATCTTAGGACTACTTTAAAAGGACTGGAGGATGATAGTGCCTTTTGAAGAGCATGTCCATTTTGATACCTTGTAGTGGTTTTGTGATCCATTTTAATTGTGAGCAGTGACTTAGTAGTTCTCTTTCCTGTTTTAGGCACTTACAGACTGAGATACGCACCTCCCCCTCCCCCTTCCAATGATACCTTGGATTCTGCAGACTGAAACAAGTAAACATTGCCTACTTAAACTGAACCTTGGGAAATCGGGGGAAGGTGTGTGTTGGGGGGGTTGGTCTTGTGTTTTGGGACATTCCCGGTTCTATATTCTTTTGGAATTTTTCATTGCTTTTGCACCTCTGTTCCATTCAAAAGAAGAAAGCTGAGTCCCTGGTCTTCTCCTGGTTCTACAAAAGGCTTGCGTAATGCATGTAATTCAAACACCCAGCCAAACAATCAAAAGAGCATTCGAACCATGCTTTTGCACTGAAGACTTGAGACATGTGCAATGTTTACTGCATTTTTTTTCTAACAAAAAAAAAAAAGTCCTCTGACCTCTGACATCACTGGTGGAGCAGCCATATGGTGAAAGAAGAAACTTGGTCATGTTTCCCACCACAATCTTCTTCCCTCCCTCCTGGTTCTCCTTATGCTGCTGTTTTGTTTTCTTTCCCTGTTTGTCCATGTGGATTCGTTGGACTTGCATGAGTGTTTAGCAGTTCATACAGACCCTGCCCCTACTCTAAATTAATGCTCATGAATTGAGGGGACATGTTCAAACGTCCTGTTAGGAGAGTCCAAAGGAACACACAATACTGTATGTGTACTATATCTGATAATAATACATATACACAGCTCGTGAGTCCCAAAAAAATGAAAATACATAGAGCAGGAAGGAGCTGAAACTGTGTGGACTGGAACAGATTTAGAGAAATGAACGAGCTTAAATTGATGGATTTTTCTTCCATTGTAGCTTTTTAGCCTGTATGTTCAGCAACAAAGGTGAAAAAAAAAATGGTATGAATGTTGTACTCAGTGTGTTTGCATTTGTAATGAAAGTTGACAGCATTTTTTCCTTTTTTAAAGCTATTCTACATTGTGTCAACACAGAATGAACATTACTTGAGTATTTTTTCCTAAACTATTACAGTGTTGCATTGTACTTAGAATGTAAATGTTTTATTTCAAACTGAACAAAAGCTATGGTTTTTTACAAAATAGTCAGGTATTAGTATTAGAACCTGTCTACCAAATAGCAAAGTCACTATTTTATAACAATTTACCACTATGCGTAATTACGGTATAATGTGAAAGACTGAAATGAGTGTTAAGATGGTATTAATCATGTCAGTATCATGAGTAAGTTTAATGCTGCTGTATTTTTTATTTTATTTTTAAAAGCCAATATATGTACTAAATTGCTTCCAGGTAATATTTGATTTCCTAAAGTGCACTGAGGTTATCTGGAAGATGCGTGTATTTTTTGACTGCTGCATTCAACACCGATGAACAACTACCACTGTATATCCATAAGGTTTGGCATTCCTCACAGTTCATGGCAGAAACGTTTTTTCTTAAAATCAGACCTGGCGTCCGGTAGAGGGATGAAATAAAATCAATCTTTGGATCAGCCGTATAATAAATTGCTAAACAAACAAAAAACTTGAAGAAAAAAAAAAAAGCTTGATTACTACATTTCTTCATAGGTAGCATTTATATTTATAGCACCAGTGTACATTTTGAAACTTTTTTCTTGGAGGGGGGGAATGGGGAGGGAGGTAGATGAAAGCTTTAATTTAAAAAAAAAAAGTTTAAGTAGTAAATGAAAATTATTTTGATTAAAATTTTTATTTGATCTGGGTATTTTTGGACCACTTGAAATGAATGAACTGCGTTTGAGTTGAAGTGAGGGTGTTAAACCACCAATGGACTTGTATTGTGAATTACCTGCCAGTTGTACTTTATGGAACTTATTTTATGATTTAAAATACTGTACTGTAAATAGGAGGTATGTTACCTTCTCTTTATTTGTATGTTTACCATATACTTTGATATTTGAAATGTACTGGAAAGGTCACTTATATTTCTAGAAGAGATTGGATTTTATGCAACCTTTTTTCCTTGAATTAACAGCAATAAAAAAAAGAAAAAAAAAAAAGTACCTGTGTGCAAGTACTGTCCTTTGTCACTGAGAACAGGGAAATGAGCCTGACGCTCTGCCTCTGGGTGTAGGCATGGGAGTGTGGCAGGTTTTGGCAAGCGACTGTTTTGGTTGGAATCTCACTTTTAAGACAAAGCTGAGAGTATTTGACTTAAGGTCAGTTTTGTATCTGAAGTCATGATACTGCCTCTTGATTTAAACTGCTTTAAGATAGATCTTGCTGGAGAAGGGGGATGACCTTGTGTGGTAGACCCAGGGCTTTCATCTAAGCTCTTTCAAAATGGTTAAGTCTGTCTTACATTCTGATGGCTCCTGGATTTGGGCTAAGATCCAAATTAAACATTCTTTTTTTGACTGCAGTGCGAATAATGTGTGTGCTAGTCACGTGGTAACTGGAAAGTGAGGTCCTTCTGTGGAAGGACGACAGGAGTTGCTGGGAGTAGGGAAGCAGCTTGGAAATGTGCAGTTGCAGCAGGAGGGTCTGATAGCAATGTAGTACCTCAGTGTGCTCAGGTAGTACTGGAAAAGAGAATGGTACTAATTACTCTGTCACCTCACTTCACTGTGGAGACAGTGCTTCTGATTCCTACTGCTTAGCAGCAGCTTACCTGCAGAGCTGAGGGCTGCAGACCGTCTTAGATCCTTATCCCAGCTTACTCCCCAGAGCAACCTACTTCCTGAGAAACCAGTGAACGTGATGAGAAGGCTCAGACTTGCCAATGAACCCAACCTCTCTTCTTCAGGCAACTCCAGTGTTAATGGGGGGTGTTGAGCCCAGGTGTCGTGCAGACATTATTGTACAGCTTACACTTCTGCAAGTGTCTTGTGTCCCATCCCTGGACACAAGGGAGCAGGTGCATCTCTCTGAGGAGTTTGTGATTTATCGTATTACTCTGAAAATTATACCAGCTACTTACTGTGCCTTCCCAGTTGCTGATGCTCTCATATGTCTGTATGCTGCAGGCAACCTGGACTTCCACAGATCCTGGTTGGATCTATCTATTCAAAAGCTTAAAAACACGCACAGCAAACAGTGTAAAATGCCTCATTCTTCTGATGATTGTTTTGCCGGAGACCTGGCTCCACTCATACCTTGCTGTGCTCTTTGGCTGCACCAGTGCTGTCTGGGCGATGGGGTTCAGCTACAGCTGTGGTTCAAGAGAAAGGTTCTCTCTCCCACTGAGTGGCTTGGAAACAATTGAATGCCCTAAAGATACATGAGAGAACCCCATGAGCTGGTTGGCTCCAGGAGTGACTCCCGAGTACCGTACAAACCTCCTGGTTTGTATTGTCTGCTGGAGGTGGAAACCTGTTGTTTCTACGAAGGGTCTGGTTGCTGAAGCTGGAAGCAAAAATGAACAATGAGGTGGGCACGGACAGGATTGGAAAGATGAGAGCGTCAGGGAGTGCGATGGTGCATGCTGCTTGCTTGGGAGGGAGCAGATGGCCTCACTTTCCCAGCTAAACAACTGCAGGGTGGCAGTGACGGCCTGACACCTGGATCCTGACTTAGCTGGTACTACTGAGGAGGTGAAGGAACAGAGGGCGTTGTGCCAGGGTAGATGGAAAGTAAAATGTATAGAAAGGTTCACAGAGAACTGCGAAACTCAACCGGTGCCAGGCTACTCTGGTTGTAGGGAGATGGAAGGACCATCCTGACTTGTTTCAGTTTTGCTCACGGCTGCCTCCAGAGATGGTGGGGTGACCTAAAGGTATAGTCCCGAGTTTATAGGAGGGCCCGAGTGCTGCCTCAGTTAGGTGGTGAGCAGGGTCCAGGCACTGACCCGCACTCCAGTACAGCCCCTGCAGTGGGGGAGGAAGGACCATCACATCTCAGAGCGCTGCTGCCGGGGGAGCGTGCTGCCTCTCTGCACGTGGCTGCTGCGTGCCCACGCTGCTCGTCGGGGTCAAGGAATGGGGGTCCAGTTTTGATCCAGCCCCTGAGCTCACAGCTGCAGCCAGTCCAGCCCCATACATTGCTGTACAGTGGAGCAGATTAGAGGTCAAAATGTGACCAACAGCTGGTTTTGGTCAGGCCTAAAGTCCACCTACTCCTCCCTCCCGTCTCCAGCAATGATCAGTAGCAGGTATTTAGGAAGAAAGTACTGTTAATAAAAAAGAAAGAGAAGGACAAGTGGTAATTCTTGCAAAAGCATCTCCTGGCTGCAAATGAAACCAGTCTCTTAAGCTCATCTTCACAATAGGTGGCAGCATAACTCTGCCAGCGAGATACGCGGGAACTTGTGAGGCACGGCGTAGGAAGCTTCAGTTCAAATTGGTGTTAGCATCTCCGTGCCATCACAGTAAGCTTACTCCAGGGATTTCTTTGACTTGTAATGTTAGTTTCTGTAGGGTTATCTCATTTTTAGGTATTTTCTCACATGAAGAGCATACTCGTTTTTGTCTCTCACAAAAAAAAATAACCTTGCGAAATGCATACCTGAAGTGTTAACTACCGGAGCTAAAATTGCCCCAGTCTCATAGTGAGGACCCAGAGAACTGCAGCCAAATGTGAAAGCTGTGTCTTAAGAACCACTGAGCATTAGAATGGTTCTATATATTTGTATTCATACAGTGAGGAATGCTTTCTGAAGGCCATACAGCAGGATAATTTCTGTTATTTGCCCCTCCCTACTTAGTCTGAAGGTCCACAATATAGTGTTTAACATCAGATATTTATCTGGAATGTCTCACGCTCAGGAACATGTTTCCAAAGAGATGGAACATAATAAACCCATTATTTTTAATATTGATACGTGCTCCCCAACCAGCATAAAGGGTCATTCTTGTCTGAATGGGTCAATAAAAAAACGTACAAAAGCACAGGCTGAAAAAAATTGTTGAAAAGGATAGAATAGCTGTATCTTAACCATTAGGGCATTTGTTTTAGACCTCCCCTCTTTGATCTAAAATGATCATTTTTATTGACTTCTGAAGTATGTTTTTTTCCAGAGACAGAGGATGTTGGTGACTGATACAAAGTTAATTCTGATCAGTGTGACTGATCAAAGATCGGGATTGCTGCTTCAAAACCTTAGTTGCCATTTAATTTTGGTTTTAAAGTACTGGTTAGGGACTCCTTAGAAAAAAATAGCAGTCTACATAATAAAATATCATTTACAGAATAAAATATTATGCTTACATTATAATAGCCTGATTTTACACCATTTGTAGTTTGAAAATTAAACCGTGGTATTTTCAACGACTTCAGATTTTTTTCTTTTTTTTTCACTGAAACTAAGTTTGGAAACTGATGGCATATCTAGGTAGAGTAGTCAATATAACATATACAATTAGTTGTGTTGCTATCAAATTGCTCTTTTTGTTTTTCTTTTTTTTTTCTTTTACAGGATGCGTACGTGCGCCCACAAAAGAGCAGGCAGCTTAGCAGTGGCAAGACTTCAGGATGAAAATACCATGGGACTTACTTTAATTGCTCCCTAAAGACCAGATGGGCTCTGAGGTGCACATTGACAAGGGCTTCTAGGTACTTCAAACCGAGTGTGTAATCCAGGAACTCCTGGCCTCTGTCAACAGACGAAATAAAAAGATCAATAAAGTGTAAGGAGGGAAGGGGAAAGCAACAGCAACACCAAAAAAAATACCAAGAGGCATCGGGGTGTACTTGGGGTGAGAAAATTTTCACTCATCACTTGATTTCTTACCACGGCTCAGATCTGTTTCATAGCAAAGAATTGCAAAAAGCCATTGCATCTTTTTGGTACAAAGCCAGCCAGATTCTGCATTTCACCACAGCCCAATTGACCCTCTCAGACACATAAGAGAAGAGATGGGCGCTTCCAGCAGCCTACATCAGGGTAATTTATGTGGACTTTGAACAGACTGTAATAATACGTTTAAAATCTTACAGTGTTCACAATTCTTATAGCAACACAGAGGTGCCAGTTATCTAACTCGCCCTCTAGAGTGTTGTCTCCCTTTGATTTGTTTCCCTTTTTTATTTTATGCATTTGCCTTTTTTTTTTTCATCTTGATTCTGCCCTGAGAGCCTTTTAAAGTCTCTTTTTCACATATGCAAGAGCTGTGCACGTGAAGGAGGGCCATCTGTAATGCTTTAATCTGTGATGTGCAAACTCCCAAACAATAATATTGACAATTTGCTAATCCAAAATAAAATAGCCTGTGCAAGGGGGTAACTATCTCCGTGTGAGCCTGTGCCGGTACGTGCCATTGCAACGGCAGCTAAGTGGGAGCTGGGACTTAGCATTGCACTTGGAAACCACCACATTTTTCTTCCTAAGGAAGGATATCTTCTTTCTAGCAAGTTCTCAGGTGGAGAAGGCAAAGAACGGGATGTTAATTTAGAGTGAGAGAGGCAAACAAATGTGCTTGGATACTCTACAATTAAAGTGTGATGCCCAAATGGTGTCACGCCTCCAGTGCCACTGGAGAGAGCAGCTCTACCCTGAGCCTAGACCAGGCTTGGAGCAACCTGCTTTAGTGGGAGGTGTCCCTGCCCACGGCAGGGGGGTTGGAACTCAATGATCTTTAAGGTCCCTTCCAACTCTAACCATTCTATAATTGTGTGACTCTATGACATAGCTGTTTCCTTGTCCAGGCCAGAGCCAAGTTGCTGGAGACTTATGACAGCGCTTCCCTAATTCGTCTTCTTGTCCGTGGAAGAGAATGCTGTAATGCTTTTATTACCATCTATCCCCAGGAGGTTCCTAATGCTGGTGCCCTCATGGGAGAACCGGAGGGACCACTGTGCTTCTCCATCACCCAGCACGGGCTGGCAGGTTGGCAGGAGCAGGGCAGTGATCTCCCCATCAGCAGTCTCCCTCATGGCTAAGGGCAAGGGGACCACTGCCCAAAGCCTGGCACAAGACATTCAAGAAAGAGAACACTGCTGTTCATTTTCTGAAGTTATTTCAGGCACCTGGATGACCCCCGTTTGCATTTGCGCCCACAGCCCCATCGCTCCTGGTTGGAGACGACAGAAGCAGGAGGTGTTCGGGCAGCTGGAAGATCAGTTCGCTTTAGCAGTGACCATCCCATGGCTTTCAGATTACATGTCACCCTGCATTTAGCTGCTGGTCTGCCCTGACCCCCCTGCTCTTCCCGGAGCACCCTGAGTCTCCTTGGGCAGGGGACTGCCACCTCTTGCTCCATGACAAGTGGCTGCTGCTGCGGGCAGATGGATTTAAAGCAGGGTGTCATTTGTGCAGGGGTGGGCAGTGTGACAGAGCCAGAGGGGAGACCGGGGCTGCTCAGCGGTGGTGTGGGCTGCAGAAGCTTCGTTTCTAAACGTCAATTGATTCTGCTTTTTTGTTCAATTTTAAAAGCAAAAAGCCTTCCTAACCAGTAGCAGTCTTCCCGCAAGGCAGTACAGTGAGGTTTGGGACAGAGCAGGTCAAGCCAGCCCGATGGTACCCATGGTCTATATAGCCAGGCTGTGGGCACCCAGAAAGTTTAATCAGTTGGGCCCCTACTTTTTTTTATTTTCTTCCCTCCCCACAAACCTTCTCGGTTTGTGCCTTAAAGCTTTATCTCTCGGCTCTTCAGTGCACATCTTTAACCACTTTTAGGCAACCCCATATTCAAAAGACTTCAGGCTTACGGGCAGAGGGAAGGGTATGTGAGCCCTCTCCCCTCCCCGCTGTGCACTGTCACTCACCCCCAGTTTTTCAGCATTTCTTTGTTTGGAAACGTGTCTAATTTCCTTCTGAACTCTTTAAAGCCCCTTACTCCCATGACGGACGTGGGTAACACGTTCCATATGCTCGCTTCCCTTCGGTGGGCGAGCTCATCCCGGCTCCCTCGCCGACGGAGGGAGGCTGCCAGGCTCCTCCTGCTGCCGCTTGAAAGCCGGGAAGCGCCCTCGCTTCTTTAATAAAATTAAACAAAATTAATTTCACTTCAAACGCTCTTTCTGTTGAGCTGCACGCCGCATGACTTTGCTCTGCCGAGGTGTTTTGCCTCTCGTGCCGGAATTGTTTCATCCGTGCCAGGGTATTATTTTTACAGCTGGCCCTGCCTGTGGCAGAAGGAGATGCGGGAGGTTAAAGGCGGGCGAGGGCGGGATGGCGGGGGGGGCACCCCGGCCGCCTGTGCCCACCCCGAGCGGGGAGCCCCGCTTCACCCACCCGCCGCCCACAGCGCCAGCGGGGTGCTGTTCCGATCAAGGATGGGGGAAAAACAAGCCAAAGCTAACGCAAAAACAAGCAGCTGGCATCGTCAGGGCCTTGGGAGCACTAATAGGGCCTTAATGAGCCTGCCCAGCCTCCCCCAGGGTCTCCACCCACCCTGCCCTGGGCCCAGCAAGCCCCAGTTTAGCTCAGTTGGGGGCTTTGGTGCCTGCTGGAGCGATGCTGGCCATGTGCTTCATCCCAGTCAAGTGGTGGATGGATCTTCCCAGGTGGGCCTCAGACCCACGTTGCAGGTGTCCCCCTCCCCTGCCCAGACCCCCTGGGTGGACCCTGGAGCTGCCCCAGCACTGCAAAGCTCACCTCTCCATCTCCATCCCCCGTGGGTGCCTTCTGCAAAACCCCTTCCAGGTGGGTAATGGTTTCCTTCCTACTGGTTCTGTGTAAGCTATGGGCTAAAGGACAAATAAGGTGGCAAGTAAGGAGAGGTGGAGGTCATCCAGTTTGTAGAAGACACCATTTTAAGTGTCTGATGATTGCAGCAAAACAGATGAGCGAAATGCAGCCAAGGAAAGGGAGAACGAGATGGAAAGAATCAGACTAAAATATAGCTATTAAGATTCACTAAATATTGTTTATTTAAGGCTGGTTCAGGTTCAAATTCGTTCCCAGGTACCCCTGAGCTAGCCTCTGTCGTGCAACAAGGGGAGAGCCAAAGCAGGAGGTGCCCGCTGGGGCGGCTGTGTCCCTCCGGTGGAGTGAACAGGCCCTTGCAGATACACCTGTACGCAAGCGTCTGTGCGGCAGCGCGGGAGCCATGGCACTGCCTGGCCATGGATTCCACCCCTCAGCTGAGGCCTGTTAACATCGGGCATTACATGGAGCGCCTGAGGCAGCAGGGACAGGCGACAGAGGGCGGGTGTCCCTCTGGACCTCCCTTGCCTTGTCAGAGAACGCAAAATGCGTTTCTGTGATGTGCAGAATGTACAGGTACCGTAGCTGTAGCTAGAAACCCATTTGTCCTTACGCAGGGTATGAAATGTCACTTTTCCCTCCCTGGGACAAAGCGCAGCAACGGTCCTGTGGCGCTGCCTTACGAACCCGGATGCATTTTGGGCGAGGGCTGTTGTATTGACAGAGATGTTTCCAGACTCCGAGCTGCTTGTTCCCAGTCTGGGGCTCTGCCCGCCTTTTGTTTTATCTGTTAAGAGCAGCTCCTGCCAGGCTCCTGAAGGTGGGCTGTGTGGGGTGGCACCTGGGAGGAGCAACTTGGGCTCAGCTGGGCACAATTATCAAAATGAAAGACAAGGTCGTTGGTTCCTTCATCTCTATTTCCATTTCACTGCCCATTACGTTGCCTCTTCTCTTGTCTTCTTGTTTTTGGCCTCAAACCCTTCTGTGCTACCACCTCCCATGTTCTTCCTTGTACCTGTTTGCTTCCAGAGAGGCAACGGAGTTGGCCACAAAATCATTTCTTCCATGTCTGTCCCTGGGCAGGCTGGACAGTAGTTTCTCTCTTCCAGTTATGCCGTTTTCTTGTCGTTTCCCTCCATTTCATCCCCGTACTCTGCCTCAGTGTGTCCACAAAGACCTTGCTCTATCCTGTTTTCTTGGATTTTGCTGGCTGTAAGTTATTTCTCCCAGCTATCTTTTCATTCATTTATGTATTTTCATTCTGTGTTGTTTATTTTAGCATCACATTACGTTAGGGCGATGTCATGTTTTGGCTTGAAAAGCTTTAAAAGTTCAGCAAATGTAATCAGGGACAAGCTCGTGTTCCAGATTCATTTTCTTCTGAGCATCCAGCAGATTGGCCTTGTCTGCTCACACATGGTGAGCATCAGTTACAGTGGGGAGACAAGGCCCATCTGTGTCCGGGCACAGGATGTTGGATGGGAACGTAGGTGTAGACACTGTCTCCAGTGGGATTTAGGTGGAAGCTTGGGCACAGGCGAGGTCGGCACTTCAGTGGTCGCTGAAGGTGAGTGGGTAGCAGGAGGACAACTGACCTTTAGACTAGCACAGCATGAGGTGGAAGCATGCGTGTATTTGGGATGCTTCTGCTGCCCCAGAGACCAAATTGGAGCTGAACTTGGCTGTGTTACAGCCCATGGGACACGTGAGGTTTACACACGAGCACCAGTGGAAACCCCACCTGGCACAACGGGCAGATCGCAGTGGCTCTGCAGTGCCCTTGTCCTGATTGCTCTGCCTGGAAACTGGAAGTGTCTCCTCCCAGAAGTATTTGGGGCATCTGCCTGGGACAAAGGACCTCTGAAGCCACCATCAATGTGGGGGCTTGAGGCTCTCCTCCCTTGACAGGCTTATCCCTCTCTTTTATTCAAAACAAAACCTAGCAACTTGGTTTTGGAAGACAGGCCATGAGTGCTTCTCCTTTGCTCTACAACTTCATGTCCTCATGTTGAAGTAGCAGCTGAAATCAGAGGAGCAGTAAACACCTCTCAGATGAGCGTACTCAGGTGGACCCGGAGCTAAGGAACAGGTCTCCCCTGCCCTACTCTCAAGGTGCTGAATGGCTTTTGCATATTGCAGCTCCCCTGCTCGGCTCAGCGCCTCCCAGTGAAAACCTGTGAGGTGGAAATATATCTCCACCTCCGTTCCTGCCCCAGCCAGTGCTGAGAGTCCCACAGGTCTCAGCTGCCCCCAAGGACTATGCTTCAGCTAGTGGCCTCCCATCCCCAGTGCTGATGTGTCCAAGTGCCCTCCGCAAACATGCAAAACAAGATCTGTGGGACATCCTTCTTCTAGATTTATCATGACAATTCCTTAATAAGATGCTGTCTTCTCCCATCCCACTCAATTCTGTGTTTGCTATCCAGGTAGACAGGGTGCTCGATTCAATAGCCCACACATTAAGGTCTAGCATCACTTGAGAAACCTTGGCATGCTCCAGCAGGCCTCCAACTGCCTCTCCAGACATGCACACATCTCCTGGATGTCTTGAGCCTCATCTTCTGTCCCTGTGTCACTGCCACAAGTAGCTGACTCGGGTGGCAGTAGGACACCCCAGTGCAGGCAGGTGAAGGAGGCCCTT
>JAOQGH010000012.1:69695827-69729157 GCA_025769975.1 Gallinago jamesoni | reverse complement strand
GTTTAAGAGTTGTTTAGATGTGGTGTTGGGGGATATGGTGTAGGGGAGAACTTTGTAGAGTAGGGTAGATGGTTGGATTTGATGATCCCAAGAGTCTTTTCCAACCTAAATGATTCTATAATTTTATGGGGAGCTGCAGCTCTGTCAGCAAGGAGCCATTTTCCTTCGTTATTAACAAAACGTGGTTGGTTTTGCTGTTTGGTGGTTTTTTTGTCAGCCAAAGAGAAGAAAGAAATGGTGGGCAAGTGGCAAAGAGCAGCCACTGGCTGGTCCAGTACCTGTAGGTTGGCGTTCCCGTTTCCCGCCCCCCACCTCTCCCTGTGCTGCCTCGGGGGCGTCCCCGCTCCTCCCACTCCAGAGGGGCACAGCGTGAACCGTACGGCTGAGCGACGGCTCTCCTTAGGGCCCACCGACGTTGCCGTAGAAGGAGCGTTTTTCACCCTGAACCGACTCCTTTCAGTGCAAACAGCGCTGCCAGAAGCCGGCCCTGTCGGCCCCGAGGGCTGGGGTGGGCACGGGGGGAGGCCTTTGTGCGGATCTGTGGGTGCCTGTAGCCGCTGTGCTGGCCCTGGGGACCAAAGCCCGGGGCGGGCTGTTTCTGAGAAACCCCCTGATTTATTGCTTTATTTTATTTATAGTGATTTGCTTATTTGCTCCCTTAAAAGCTCCACCTTTTATTTGTAATTGTTGTCATCTCCCACCCTCAGCGTGAGAGGGAGGTGCCCGGGAGGAGAGGGGAGCTGGCGAGCCCACGGGCAGCCCGTACAAAGCATCGCCCCAGCAGGCAGGGGCAAGGAAGGGCTGAGGTGTAGACAGAGATGGGATTAGCAAGGGACACCAGGAAGGCCAGGTACCAGTCTGATCTCTGCTCACTGGAACAAGAAAGTTCTCATCACTTCCCTCTCTGCAGAAGAAGTGTTTTCCACTTCTCTTCCCAAGAACTCCAGTTGCACGTGGGTGGATAAATGCAAATACCAGCAGCGTCAAGGGGTAAGAGAGGTGCCTCGAATAAGGAAGGGACAGGAAAAAGAGTTCATGCAGAAGTTAATTATTTGCAAATTGGCAGGTATACTTTGACCTCAGATACTTCAAGACTTGGTTAATGACACCTCTGGGCCATGAGTAGTTAGCTGTAAGACTTGAGCGAGGATGAGTCAAACTGTGACATTCAGGAAGGACAGATAGGGTGGCTGCCTTTAAAACTGGGGATAAAGGAGAAGACTGGCCAACTTCATTTCAGTTCCCAGAAAAATCCTGGAGCAAATAATCAAATGGACTAGCTCACACTTGGTGGTAAAAGGAACGAGCACTAAATGAGCAGAAGCAAATTTATTTCCTTTTCCAGCCAGTCACCAGCCTTACAGAAAGGAGAGGGGCAGTAAATGTCACATATCTTGGCTTCTGAGTACATTTGACAGCATCTCTGATGTCATTCTCATTGTAAGTCAGCTCAAAAGAGGGATTTATGAGAGGGTGACACAAAACTTGTCGGAAAACCATAGCGAGAGGGTGAGCAGCCATGGGTGCAGTGACGAGAGGTACCAGGAACAATAGGGCAGGCTGGTGCCCAGGCTGGCACCGCTCAGCGTCGTCACTGGAGCCACTGAGGGCAGCAGGGACACCGCACCGGTCTGCACACCTGCTCCATGGGGTGGGACAGGGAGAAACAGAGGGTGCAATTCGGGGCAGGGACGAGTTTGAACAAGACAGTGCTGTCAGGCAGGAACGAGGGACAAATCCAGCCTGGGGAGGGAGGGGGGACCGACTTGCAAGCTAAATCCTGGGAGCCCCGTGTTTCCGAGACAAAAAGGCAAACACCGTGCTGGGATGGACAAACAAGAATATCGCATGCAAGGTGTGGGCAGAAGCCCTTTTCCTCTACCCTGCAGGGGCAGGGCTGCAGCTGAAGGTCAGGCGGTTGGTTTTGGGGGATGGCACCCCAAGAATGAGCGGAGTGCACTGAGGTTGGACATGTTGGGGGGGCGGGGGGGGCAGCCACAAGGCTCACAGAGAACCTGGAGAACATCACCTACAAGGAAAAACCAAATGCACTGCAGTTGCTCTGCCTGAAGAAGAAGAGTATTTCAACATGTGGGGTTGCAAAGCGGAAGGGAACTACTCTACTCTCTGCCTGTGGGGCAGCAAGGAAGTTTCTAGTTAGTCACTGGGAAATAATTATAGCTTGTAAGGGCAGTGAGGCAGGGGACAGATGGCAGAGATGGAGGCAGAAGAGCCTTCATAACTGCTTATCTTCGAAGACAATCTGTTGCAACAATGTGGGTGCAGTTTATATATTATTATTTACCTTACACTATAAATAGTATTTTTGTATCATGTACATGATATCCTAAGTTGGTAAGAGACAGTAAATACCCCAGTGGGGTCTCTTCCAGCTTGCGTTCTTTACCAAGCACAGCTCAGTCTGAAATTCCACACGTTACACATAGTTTGTAGGAGAAAAATCACCCACGCAGAGCACAGTGTGAATGCCAAGTGGAAGTATCCCTCACTACAGTGCAGTAGCTTATGATGTCCAGACCAAGGGACACATCCAGCTTTGGGGTGTCCATCAGAAGCTCCAGCAAGTCAAGATCTGCAGAGAGTGAACTGCTGCCGGGCAAAATCTGAACCATCCCCAAGTACTAAAGCAGCCCAGGCCAGGGATCCTGCAGAAAGATTTGCCTACAGATTGGGGAGGTAGAAAAACCACCGTAGTTTTGGATTTGGAGCTTTTCAGGCAAGCTTTGCACACACTTTCAAACGTACCCCCCTTTCTGAATGACCAAACACAGAGTTTAAGTCCTTGCCTAATCACCGTACTCCAGAAGCTGGAGAATTAAGAGAAACAAGGTAATTTGTGACTCGTGGGTGCTGGATGTGTCTGTGGTTGTCTTTTCTCCCGCCTGGGACAGCCCAAATTTGAAACTTGCTTTGGAGGATGGCCCCACATACTCCAGTTGGCTTCTAAGGGGCTGTTGGCAAGAAGAAATAAATTGAAAGTCTTTTTAGTTGCGGGTGCAGAGCTGGCCTTTGCGGCTCTGGTTTGTGTGCTGCGACAGACAGCGAACTACGTTCTAGGAATTACGCTTTGAGCCTTGGCGTTTTCACCAGCTAAAGAAAGGCATTTTGATAATTACGTCAAGCATAAGGGAAACATCTCTATAGTTACTCAGTAACTAAGATACTTTGTCAACACAGAAGTGACAGGGTCCTTATTGCCTAGTTAGTTACTCACAAAAATTGAACTATTTACAACAGAGGCATTCAATATATTGTATTTGCTAACGCTGCGTTTCAGTGGTACAGCCATGGAAATTGAGATGCCTTAATAGCCTAGAGTTTGTCATGTTTGAATCATGGTGGGGGCCCTTTAAAGAAAAAATATAATGCTTGCAGGGAATGTTTTATATCTGTAAAGCGTATTTTTTGTTGGATGGCGAATTAAATTGTCATAGTGAATCAGAGGTCACGGGTATTGTAAAATTACTGATCCTCAACTCCCATTTCTAAAGACATGCACCGCCGTGCAGGAACCTACACCCCCACGGGCATTTGAACGCCCCTGAGTTTATTCAAGTCAGGGTAAAAAAAGAAATTTCTGGTAAATAGGGCAGAAGAAAGAATAAAGGTTGTTCACAGAGGCCACCTCTGTCTGTGGGTCGGTGAAGTCGCCTCCTCCTAAGCATCAAGAAAATGAAAGCTGAGCTGTGAGAAAACAGCTATTCAGGAGGATCCTTTTAAACATGGATGCTTGCACGCTGCTGGGAGGCTGGCTCTCCTTAATGTTTCGCTACTGCCTTTTATTATCTGTACTGTGCTCCCTCCCCGCTCTGCTTCAAAATGACTGAAAGGGGTGATTAGCTGTGACAAGCAGTGTGGGGAAAGCACGCGCGGAAGAGGTGAACCTTTAGAGTACGAAATAAACCCCGGTATGCGATATGCTGCTGTTGGATTTAATTAGGATAATTAATTGTTGCTCTTTTGCAAAGCGGAATGACGCGTGCAAGGCCACAGGCCAGAGACAAGTGGCTTGATGGGGCTGGAGGGAGGGGGAGGAGAAGCCACCAGCCCCGCCAGCGGCTGGCGAGGAGGGGTCCCCTCACTGCAGGGTAGGGGGGGACACACATAAATCATCGCTGCCTTCACACAGTTTGCCATAACCACACGCTGTCCCACAGCTTCCCCAGCTGACACACACCTTCCTGCATCTCCGGGGGCTACCTGATCACGAGCACAGCCTCCGGCTGCTCGTCCCAGCACCAGCTCCCCCCATTCAGAGGAACGAGGGAGGGGGCTCCCTTTGTTAAAAATCCCTTTAACTGGCAGTGGGCATGGAGTATTATACAAAATAATTTCACTGAAAAAGAGGAAACTGTAGGAAAAGAAACGACAAGCTCCCCTGCTGCTCTGAAGCAACTCCCTTGCTCTTTCTAAAGTAGGCTGCATAAATATTGATCTAGCCGGGATATGCCCTACATTCATTTGCACAGACATTATAAATGTGTTTAAGAATGAGAACTCAATCTTGTTTTCCTGCACGGTAAACATGTACAGCCAAGAATGAGCACAGATAACGCAAATCATGGCTCTCGGGCTTGCCATCTAAACATTGTGTCAGAAAAGGTGTTCCTGGGGAATGCGTGAGAGAAAGACCTTCTTACCCCTTTGTTTATTTTCAGTTATTTCCATTAATCTCTATATAGACCATTTAGAACACATCCCAATTCCAGTTAAAATTTATCATCTCACTAGGGTTTTTTTGTATTTTGCCTGCTGAATTTCTTTAGGTTATTTTTCATAACCTTCTCCTTTCGTAACCTTAGGCATCCCTATAACTTTATTGCTCCCTCCGCCTTCCCTCTGGTTGAGCACTGCAACGCTGCAACTGGGGAAATCATATCATTAGGTTGCAAAAGCAGTAGAGTTCCTGCACTAGAGAGCCATGGGGTGACTTCTGAATTACTGGGTGATTAATAATTAATACGTAATTGTTGGATAATCTGTTCAGACAGTCACAGTGTAGGAAATTTATTAGTGTTTTCTCTGGAGAACACTGCTACTAAAACAATAAAATTTTAACAAGTTATATGCCTGCTGAATTACAAGAAATAGTGCAAAGCCGCCTCATCTTGCTCTACATTGTAGTGTAAGATTCTGCCTTTTTACCAAGCAAAGTGTATGTGTGTTCATGAAGTAGAAGATGTGGCAGACGTTAGGTGGCAGAGATAAGGATTTGTGTGTTCAGCTGGATTTTAAAAGAAAATTATTCAGCTCTTTTTAAAGTATCTGATTTATGTTGTTTGAGCTACAATTTTGCCAATTCCTCTGCCAGTTTCATTGGCTTGACTCATTATTTTCAGTTATTTTCAGCTTTATTTGCGCATTCTAATTCACATCTCCTCTTTGGAAAGCATTTAAAATGCTGAGTTGTTGCAAAAGAAAAAAACTGCTAATTAACAATGCGGAGTTCCTTCTCGTAAACATATCTCCAGCACAAGGTGATGCAGTAAATGAACAGAGTAGATTAATTTTAGACGGTGAAAACAGTATGTTTAAAGACTTGACAAAGGCAGGAAGAAAAAATGAGTCCAGTGATCCGTATTTTTTATAATTATTTGCCACACTGACAGAGCTCATCACTGTTGGCCTCAAAATGAAATAATTGTCATGCTGCATTTCAAAGCTGTGATTCAGGAGCTGCAGGACATGTCTTTCTGTTTCACAATGTTGTTATATATGGAGATACTCACCTGCACCGTGAGGATGCTGAACCTAGGGTTTTCCTGCGTTACACAAGTGTGGTTTATTTGGACACCAACTGAAATATGCAGAACCTGATAATTTATCAATTTGCTCATGGTCACTAATGATCCTGTGTGGTTATTCTGGATATTCTTATAATGGGCAGATACTCCATATTATAAAACACATTTTATTCAGCTGTACATTCCATGTGATTTGTGGCCACACTGCAGAAGCAATCCAAAAAGATAAATTTGCTTACTGAAGGTAGCTGCCAGGCTCTACTACATGGAGGCCCAGAAGCACCAGTTTAGAGAAAGCAGTGTCTTCTAACAAAATGGTTCCAGCCAAAGAAATGGAGATTAGAGAATAACGCAATGTTACAGCTGAAGTACCGGGATAATTGAGCCCGTAGCATCTGCTCAGATGTAGTGACACCGAAAATAAGCACTTCTTCCCGTGATGTTATTCCTTGTTAAAGCAGAGTGTAAACATGTGACATGACCCCAGCACACCAGGGAATTTGGGAACAGAAGCAGTTTGCTATCACAATTTCCCTTCCCCTGCCAAAGAAGGAACTTTCCCAGCAAAACTTTAATAAAGATGTTGTTTGGATTGCTTTCCAACAACTTTGATGAGAAGATTTGAAGGGATCATGTAGGTAATTAGCCCCTCTAATAAGGGATGTTCTTGTGTCTGTTTTACAGCTGGAACAAGGAGTTTGGGTTAGGGTGTTTGCTTCATTTTTGCCTTATAATAAGAAATTGTATTGAATCGTTCCTGGAATGAAAATAGAGTGGGGAAAGGGGGGTTAAAAAAAAATATTTGTTGTGCTATAAGGACTAAATTTCCTAAGAAACTGTTCAAGATTGTCTTTTAGTGGCAAATTACTATTGAGCTTGATTAACCAGAACTCTTAATTTGCTTATGCTACTCTGTTGTGATTTCCCCTGGTTTGAAGCAGTGGGAAGCCAATCCCAGCCCCTGTCCAGCAAATCCGCTCATAAATACATGCTGCTACTTTCCCTTCCACAGTACAAATGCAAGGGAATACTCAATTAAGTTGAAAAGGGACACATTTAAAATCGATAAAAAGGAAATAAATTTTCTGCACAACATGCAATTACTCAGCTGAATCCTTTCCTTCCTACTATCATCACAACCAAAATCTTAGCAGGAGTCGAAAGAGGACTGCTAATACAAGCATAAAAATAAACAAGAGCTTTGGAAGGGATTTACACTCTCGTGCTTCTGGGAAGAAGCCAGCATCCAACCACTGCAGTTTTGGGGAAAGGTTTCAGGTTTCTGAGACTGGTTATCCCGCACCATCTACCGTCACGCTCTTTGCATCTTCCCTTGCAGAGTGCGGTAACGACCACTTTGCAACAGGACTCTATCTAGAAGGACCAGTACCCTAATCTTCTTATATTCTTTAAAAGATGTAGGTAGGAAATCTTACAAATTATTTAAAAATCATGTCTATATCTCAACTCTTGGGAAAAAAAAAAAAAAAAAAAAAAGGGCTGTTGGTTAGGTATTTGACAATCCGTCGTTACTCGTCCGACAGCGACCAGTTGGCAAACAGTTTCTTGCCGTGTGACTCAGGCTGCTCATTTCAGCCTGTCAAGTCTTGCCTCACTTGGGTTTTGTGCATGACGAGGCCCTGGGCGATGTGATCTCACTTTGACGTTTGTCCTGCTCTGAGAAGGATGACCTCCAGAGGAGGTCCAGAGGTCATCCACCGTAAAGCACCTTACTTATTAATACTTCCCCTCTGCAATGAGATGTGTTCATCCTAAGTCTCACAGAGAGGCTTTCTGAATTCCTTGCCTTCCTTCAGTCCATGCATCCCTTCAGGGCTACATGTTGGTTGTGGAGCAGCCTGCCTTTGCACCTGCCTGGCCTCTGGTGACTCCAGAGCAGTGTGACCACTTCCTTTGACAGGTGGTCCCTGCCTCTGACAACAGGCAGAGAGTCAGCAGGACCTCTCTCAACGCTGCTTTCTGCATGTTCCTGCACAGCTTCCCTGAGAGCTCCTGAGTCCGGCTGCTGGTTTGGGAGAGCTACATGGTCTATCTGATTTGGAAGAGCATCTATCTTCAGAGTAAGCGATGAAGAGCAGGCATGCCTGAAGGTTCCTCCAGGCAGCAGAGCTCTGGCTAAAGCACCTAAAAACGAAGTGCCACACACTGGGAATAAGCAGGTGCTTTTTGCAAGCAATCCCACCATGTGGGTGAATGATGTGGTAAACAGTTTTCTGCCAGTCCCCTAAGAATCCATTGCAGGTTCCTTGTACACCATGGTATATGATACAGAAAAAAATATAAAAGGGAGGCAAGAATGGTAAGACACAAAATAAGTGGCTATCACACAGAAATACAGAAATACATGCAGCCCAGCTGTGCTAAGTCATGATGGATGTGAGCCCTCCCAGCAGCCCGTCTGCAGATGCTCTGGAGAAGAGCTCTATGGCAAGGTCTTTTTTGCTATACTATAGACCAACCCTGTGGAGAAAACATCACTCCCGCTGGTTGTTTTAAAATCTCGATAGCTCACGGTCACCGGTACCAAGCCAGCTCCCTCCCTCCGCCTCTTCAACCCTGCAAGGAGAACCTTCCCCATGTGCTCCACGAGACACCTCTGTCAGAAAACCCACGCTCGAAAGCTTCAGTCCCCAGCAGTATTGAATCCCCAGACCCACTACTGGTGCAGGACTGATCTGTTTGGTGTGGCAAAGAAATGTGCCAGGTAGATGGAAGCTGAAGTTTGTGATACTACTATACACACAGCTTACCTGTTTTCTGGTGGCAGAAGCCATGTTCCTAAAAATCCAGCTGACTTTCAAAACACAGCATTTCCCAACTGTGTGTGGGCCACTGATGGTTTTTCACGTGTTCATCGCCTGTCTCCTCAAGAGGCCGATGAATATTTTAACAGCAAGACGTGTCTAGATCTGTAGAACAGGTAGGTGGCGGGCCCTGGATATCCTGGAGAGCATGCTACCAGTGACAGTGCCTGGGCAGTTAGGTGCTTGGGAAAACCAAGACTTTATTCTGCTCTAGCAGAATTCACATCAGTTTGGAGACCCTGGTTTATCCTTGCTCTGACCGGAGTAGGCAGAGTCTCACAGAGCATGCAGTTCTGTTCTTGGCACTTACAGAAGGGCAGAAGACACCTCTGGAAAGGCAAAAGCAGGATCCTGCTGCCTCTGAAACGGTTTGGATGCCAAATAAGTACACGTGAGTGAAGTTTGCTGTGCCCTGGCCAACACCTGCAGAGCTAAGGCAGGCTTTCAGCACAGAGAAACCTGGATGCTGAGGTGTTAGCTGCTCCCCCTTTCTCGTGGCTTCCCTCCCCCCCAGTTCCAGCTCAGCCCCTCGCACAGACGGACCGAGAGCACGGAGCCATGGGACCCTGCGGTGAAACGCTGGACTCATTTTCCTGTAAGTTTTGTTTAGCCTCGCCCATGAACACCGGGCTCATTCCCCTCATTCCAGGGCATTACTAACAGCTCTCCTAATCTGGTGCAACAGCTTGGCACGGCCCCATGGCACCCACAGCTGACATGGCCGAGCGAGCCAGGAAGGGAGGCAGATGTGGAGAGGTCAAGCATTCTTGGTAGCCACGCTCACGTGCAGCCGCCCACCCACATGGAAGTCAGTGGGCATTTTGTGGTCAGTAGCTACCAGAAAAACCCAACCCTTGCTCTCCAAGATTTAACTCCTCCTGGTCTTTTTCATCAAAGACAGCTCAGGTACATTCCCTGCTGATTTCCTGGGTCCCCTGCTCGGGGAGCCGCAGATGTGTTAACTTCTAGGCTGATCCCGCCAATATTTTAATTGTATAAGGCTTTTATTAATCTCCTTGGAGATTTCCTGTGTTTCCTCTTAACAAGATACACCTTTGGTGCTGAAGAAATAAAGTTAAAAAGGTTCCTTCAAAGGCCATAATGTGCATCTTTGTTTATAGTTCCAGTAAATTGCTGCAGATGCAGCTGGTGATAGGACTCAGTACTAGGATAAATCACCAGTAATACACATTTTGAGAGTTCAGTTTCCACTACGCTATTCTCATTTCAGTGCTTATGCCGCTCGCAAATAAATAACATGTATTTATGTGATAGATCCTTACTGTATTAAAGCAATACCTGATATTCTTAAGGCATAATTCATTTTAACTCGGAGCATTTCCATTACCTGGCTGACAGTGCAGCTCCAGTCATACTGGCACACTGGAGCGGGCAACCCACCGCACAGAAGTGGCAAATACAAGTGAGTAGGGGCATGAAGTTTCTAAGCCAATTTTGTTGCCAAACCAACCATATAGTGGAAATGTACCGTCAGTCTCTCACCTGAAGGCCTTTATGTCCAGTCTTTTAACAACAGACAGCACCCTCTAATATATTTACAGTCGAATTAATGGGAGATGACTAACCTCATGAAAAGCTGATACCAAAAATGTCTGAATCTCCTGGGTCACTTTAAATATGCCAGACATGCTCTTTAGAGCTATATATTATGTAAAAAAAATTGCATTCAAGTCACTGTGTTGGCTGCAGCTTAATGAATCCACATTAATCCATCTCTATCAGTAGTGATGAATACTGTACCTCTAGGAGTTGTGGGGGTCTAAAACAAAAAGGGCCTTAAGACGCCATATGAGCATGAAAGATAAAAAGAAGTAATTACAAGGAAGGATTAATAAAGTTCTGGAAGAGAATATTTCAGTACATTAATATCTAACAGGCAATGAAGCTCTTATTCTTTAAAAAAAATAGCACCACAAACAAACCACGTAGCTTAAAATGGAAGAGCCAAAGACGCAGTAAGAGGATTAGTGTATAGGGGTTGCTGAGTCTACTGGCAATTACAAGGTCTGGCTTTGCAATTAGTATCAACACAAATTAAAAACAAAATCTGAAAAATAATGCTTTAATTTTAATGCAGTATTTAATATGACACTAGAATATATAACACAGACCTGTAATCAATCTGGATAACAAAGCTGGCATTTCTTTTTCTCAAATTTGTCTCCGTACTCAAATTTTTCAGCCGTACTGGTTAACTCAGCGTCAGCTGCTCATTAACTTGAACAGCAATGGAGAACCTGCTATTTACTTCCGTAAATTGCCTTCTTCATACGTGATGGGAAGAAGTTTGTGCTGGAGAAGAAATTCCAAAATTTGCTAAGGAAGCTGAATCTCCCAGCTGTTCCACTGCGATGCCCTGTGTGTCACAACCAAAACCACTTGTGTATTCGAAGGATCTCCACATCATGTTGCTGACAGTGGCTTTGGAAAACCTCCCCTTCCTGAAAACGGTACAGGCCAAGGCTATGAGAAACTGAAATTCAAGTGGCCATGTACTGCTAGTGAGCCATGCTGCGTGTCGGTTGAAGAATGGTAACAACTGGGTTCTGCACCCAGTTCCAGCCCCGCTGCCCAGAAGAAGCTGGGACAAGACTTTCATTCAGCAAGAAGGGAGCTTCAGAGCCCGGTGCTTCATTTTCGGGACACGGGGACCTAAGCTCTGCCCATCGCCTTGAGAAAGGTTTAATGCAAAACCAAGAAGGTACTTACCTCTCTTCTCATCTCTTCATCGTAATATGGAAATAGTTACACTCACCCACATTTGTCAAATGCTTTGAGGTGCTCTGCTGAAGAACATGCACATGAAGTTGATGCGACTTGTATGGAAGTGGCTTTGGAATCAGAAATACAGTTCTACCCTTGCTGAAAATTATTTCGGGGGCTGTATATACAAATAACCTTCTGGGTAATGCGAGTCCAGTGTTCCTGAATATATAAACACAAGGGCAACTATAAGGTAATTTCAGTCCTCAATTAATGGAAAATTCCCAGTTCAAGAATGGTTCTTAATCATTTGCTCAATCTAAGAACATATTTCAACTTAAGAGTTTCCTTGAATAAGCACCATCTTAAGTACTTTATTACACTGAAGGTCTTACACACCAAGATGAGCACAACCAGAGCAGAATATGCCCACACTGTTGTGCTTTAGCTCACAGCTGGAGCAGCAATCAACATAAATTTTCATTTCCTTGTTATCTGCATATCCAATTTGCTCCTACAGTTTTGACAATTGCACATATGGATGAGGGATACAGGTGCATACCTATAATTTTAAAAAATGAAATTAATCCCTACTGATAAAATTAAGTATTATTTTGAGAACATCTTCCATATGATAACATTCTATTTGTCTTTACAAAAAAGGATATTATTTTATTGTTTAATTTGAAATGGCCCCTTGGCTCATCCATATTCTGGTCTTTGAATAGCAAGTGGCCATTCAAGTACAGTGGCAAATGTTTTGTCTTTTGCTTCAGCATGTTGACATTGAAATAAGTCTCTTGCTTCCTTGTCAGTAGGGAAATTCTCCCTTACTGGAAAAACAGGCTACTAAAGAAGACAGCTGAGTAAGCTCCCTAACATTTTGCAGGGTTGAAGGACGTTAAATTCCTTCTTTCTAAGCTCCCTTCCCACCTTTGCATGTTAACTGGAATCACTGATTCATACCTTCTTAAAACACAGATGTGCATTTAACAGACCACTGATGATGACTTATAGCAGAGAAAGCATAAATATAACGTTTCCCACACTACTATTTCTCAGCACTCATCAACTTTTGATCCAGAACTGGCTTGTCAGTCAAGTTTTCTGTAGTCCAGGATCAGGGATTAAGCAATTCCTGTTTAATGAGGGCATACTATTCTGAAATGGTATTTTTGAAAACAAAACCCAAACTGGGTAATCATTGCATATTTGATAGAATTGAAAAATTCTCTTTGAGTATAGTTTGTGGTAAAACAGAGTCTACAAAGACTCTGTGCTGTCTGTACTATCCCATCACAGCAGAGATTTCAGAAAAATTAGACAGCACCAGTAAGCCATCACTGAATTACAAAATATTAATCACAGCTAAACCAAGGGGTTACACGAAGTGAAGTGGTATAATGTTAATAAAGAACAGAACAGAACTGGCACTAATATGAATCAAAGCTGGACCTGGTCCTCTCTTCTGCATTCACAATGAAAGAGTAAGGAAAACCACAGACATCAGCTGATGCCCTTAATCTGTCCCTTCCCTTGCAGAAACGTCTGAGAATAGCACAGTGTATCCCCGAGGGCTTTACAGGAATTTGTGAGGATCGAGGGAGGCAGATTTCAGAAGCAGCTGAGCAGGAGTTAACATGCTCCAAGCACCACTGCAGTTAGTCAGGCAGCTCCACGGTTGCGTAGGGCAGCCTGATGCCTCCTGCCATACCTGCAGTAGCTGCTGGCAGAGAAGGTAGGCAGTAAAGACCGCAACAGCTCCAGCCTCTGTGAGGATTTCAGGTGGGCTTTGGTCTGCCCTGGCGCTCAGAGGACACTCTGATAACTCTGGGTGTAACACTGTCCACAAAAGTAATCTTCCAGTTTCAAGACTTTCTGGCATTTTCCTGCAGTAGTGTATAATTTGTCCATTATAAAGAGTTTTTGGTATAAAGTAATTTATAGTAATCTGCAATAAATTACTTTTTATTCCCTTACTTTTTATTGGCAACTCCTATAACCAGAAAACTCTTCTTCAAGATTGCCAGATTGTTGTTGGAAATCTACAGATTGCAAGCCACCCTGTTTCATTTTACCTGTCTTCCAAACAGCCGTCATCAATCAAACTTTACAAAAGGGAAACGTGTGTTTCACCCTTCCACTTCCCCCTGACAAACATCAATTTCATAAACTCCATTCCCAAGACTCGCAACGACAGTTAATCCCTATCAAAATTCACAGTTCCAGGAGAGTTTAAGAGTATCTATTGGTTACTGGGAAATGGAGAATAGCATAGTTTTCTCATAAGCCTGAGAGTTCAATTTAAATACACATATACTCACAGATTTCAAGCACACTTCCCCGCATAAAGCAAAAATAACCAGGCTTGGTACCACCAGCATTTGAAGATGCTGGGGCACTACAGAAACTGCCACCTTCTACGAAGAGCGACAGCGCCGTCCCTTTTTTCCTCATTGCAGCCCTCTCCTCCTCAACAGATTCCACAGGGCAGGGATAAATCCAACAATTTTTCCACCCTCAGGACTTCAGCACCACCGCTTTGTTTTTTAATTGCGTGAAGCCCTTCATTAGTAAGGTCGCTGGCAGCGATGAGTTAGCCAGGCGAGCAGGAGACTGAGGTCAGCTCAGTTCCTGCCACCTTCTCGGTGGGTGTATGGCAGAGGGTGGCCACTCTGTGGGGACTCAGAAAGCTGCCATGTAAATCCAGAGCTGGACCCCACGGAGGATCTCACCCAAGGCTATTTAAATGACCTTAACTGCGTGTTCCTACACTGTGTGGACTATCTCCACAGAGGAGACAAAAGGAGCGTGTTTAGTCTATCAGAGAGAGAATACAAAGCCTGCCAGGGGACACTATTGCTGCCTCTAAGTGCCTTGGGGGTAAACACTCTGGAGTTAGGAAAAAAAACCCACTATTTGAGTCAAAGGGCAATGCAATGCTGGCATGTGAGCAAACGGGTATAGACTACCCGTGTGTAAAATTCAGAGTGAAAACTGGAATTAAGTTCCAAACAGGGAGGGAAGGGTGGCCCTGGGACAGTCTTCCAGGTAGAGCAGAGAACAAATCAGCTCATCTCACCTCAAAAAGTTCAACATGTTTATCTACTGTGTTAGGGAGATCTCACTAACATGTCGGACATGGTATCTCCAGCTGCAAGGGAAAAGGAGACCTCTCTTCAGTCCTGTGTTCCTAAGTAACAATGGAGAATCTCTGTGTTCTGGATTTTTTCTGTGTGTGCACAAACATTCAGGTTATTTAAACAATGTGAGAAAAGTAGAGTTTCTCCAAAGAAGAGAAGGGCTGGAAACTGTTTTCTAGAAACTCTCTTTTGTTCCAAGTATTACTGTTAACAACGATAATGTCCCTAGAGCTTGCTGTCTCTGTCTTCTGAGTGTGTCTGTGTGCGTGTGTTTGCATGTAGAATATTTCTCTCACACATTTAAAGCAGGTGACCTGGCGCAATCTTCATGAAGTAGGTGGCGTGAGGGTGGTGCAAAGCAGTAGAAATAAACCAGAACATACGAAACAGCCAGAACCAGAGCTCAACACACCCAGTGCTGCACTTCTGCTGCGTGCTTTGACTGTCAGAGGAAGTTTTGGGCACCAGTTTAAGTCTTTAATGGCCAAGTGCTGCCGTCATCTTCTGTCAGTCTGTGCTCTGGACATGGTCCTGGCTCTCTCGTGCAGCAGGAATTCCAGAGACACCCTTGCTGGTGATTGCAACTGCAGATACACGCCAGCAAACTGTACAGTCAGACCATAATTAATTTACAGATTGTTCTGTTCAGAAAGTGGATGGCTTCCATATAAAGGTAAAACATCAGCTTCGCTGTTATAAAAAGCTTTAAAAGGTAGTCACACATTTCCATCGCAAGTTCCTCGGGAACACCTCTATTTTCTGTGATGTGTTGCAGTTTCTGTGATGTGTTACAGGGTACAAAGATAGTAATGTGGAAGTGTGGAGGAATGTTTTATTAGAAGTAAACCTTAGTTTTATTATGGTTCTGGTTTATTTATTGTTCATATATTATAGGTATGCACTAAAAAAACTCACCAACTAAAAATAATGTTTTACTAAGAGTTTATCTTGGGGTTTGCAGTGATGATTTATCTCCCCTAAAACTGACGTAACTGGTTAATTGCCCAGAACTCCCACTTTATTGCAGTCTATAGCATTTTTGATGAATATCTGGCAAGATGTTTCACTGTGATTTTAGAAAATGTATTAAAAAGGAAAGAACTCAGACAGTTAGAGCCCTATCCAACTGGCATTACTCAGCTAAAACATCCCCAGGACCATAAGAGAGATCTCTGAATAAACACCGTAGTATGGTGTGTGTCCTTACAGTATGGAAACTCATACTTTCACAAAGCTAATTGAATTTAACTGATTGCAATTTTCCTTTGCAGTAATCCACTTAAAAACACATTTTTTGGGAAAAATGCTGCTATTTAATAGCTGCTTCTAAGCAATTTTCGAGAAGCATCTTCAGTAATTTTCAGTCCCTGAACGAGCGACAGACTAACAGCACCGACACTTTGTGAGTCTACTCACAAAGCAGATCTTTCTTGGTATATGTGTGTATATATATATATAGATAGATAGACAGATAGATAGGTGGATTGATTGATTTTTCCGGACACACTTCCATGTCTCTCTCCATCTTGGGTCAGAAGAGATCACCTCCCTCCTCAGACAAGAAGCGTGCCCAGGGAAGTGCTTGGGTCCTGCACTGAGATGGCCAACCGGGAGAACATCTCAGACAGGGATGAGTGCAATGGGTATGGTGACTGAAAGCGTGACAGGGTTGCATGTAGGGTGCCTGGTGGCCCTTGGCCAGCTACCACTGCCCAGCATGGAGGTCCCCAGCGATGATCACACCAGCACAAGGGTGACAGCACAGGGCTCTCATTACCAATGCTCCGGGCCACACCGGCTTCCCTTGACCAGCTGTTTCTGGAAAAACTTCTGATCAGGCTTAAGGCATATCCAGCACAGGACAAAGCCCTGGAATGATTTTAGAAGGGCTTCAGACCCCTGCCCTCAGGAGCGACGGCACAGGGCGCCTCCACGGGGTCAGTGACGGGGAGCGGGCCGACTTCCAGCACATTCCGCCTCCCGCCTGGCCGTTCAGCGGCCGCTCCCACCGGCCCTCGCAGGCGGCGCGGCTGGGTTAAGGGAAGCCGGCCTGCGGAATACGGGCAGGGCCTTAACGCACCCCAGGGTAGGCCTCGCACACACCTGTCTTCTGGGAAGAACGCGGGGCCGGAGGGAAAAGGAACCCGCCAAGACCCGCCGCTCCCACTGGACCAGGCCGCGCCGGGCGCAGGCGCTGCCGGGAGTTGTAGTCGCCGGGCGGGAGACTCGGGACTACACTTCCCAGGAGCCCCTCCGGCACCCCCCCTCCCCTCTCACGGCACGTAGTGTGTTTATCGGCCCGGCCCCGCCCCGCCGCGCGAGCGGTGGCGTCACCCCTCGCCAGCCTCCCCCTGTCGGCGGCGAGGCGGGGGCTACTTAATATTCATGAGGCGCGCGGCGCGGGCGCGCGGGGCGCGGCGGCGGGCGGCTCACTCATTCCCCGCCTGCCTAATGGCGCTTGCGACAGCTGGGGCGCGGGGCTGAGGGCACCGGCGGAATGCTTCCCGCTGCTACGTAACCCCTCCCGGCACGCGGCGCCGCGCTCCGCTCCCCCCCCCTCCCTCCTCCCCGTTCCCCGGCGCGGCGGCGGGCCGCCGATCGGCGCTCCCAGCAGGGCGGCGGCGGCGGCATCCCCGGCCCCGCGGGCGATGGAGCCCGCGCAACAGCAAGCGAGAGAAGCCCCGGCGGCGGCGGTCGGCGGTCGAGGAGAGCTGGCGGAGAACGGCTCCCCGGGCAGGAGGAGTCAGGCGGCGGAGAGCGGTGTGGAGCCGTCGGGAGGAGGAGGAGGAGGAGGAGGAGGAGGAGGCGGCGGCGGGCAGCTGGACGGCAAAGGAACGGGCGGCCCGCGGCGGAGGCGAGGGGGAGCCGGCGGCTTGGCTCCCCCCGCGGCGCTGGCGGGCGGCGGGACCCCAGCGGCCCCCGGCGGGGCCGGCAACGCCAACTCCCTGCTGCTGCGGCGGGGGAGGCTGAAGAGGAACCTCTCCGCCGCCGCCTCCTCGCCCGCCGCCTCCGCCGCCTCGCTGGGCACCCGCAGCCTGGACAGGAAGGCGCTGCTACTGAAGCCGCCCCGGCAGCTGCAGCCCCTGCAGCCCCCGGAGCGGGACTGGGTGCGGCGGGACCTGCAGCGGGGCTGCGTCCACCTCTACGAGCGCCACATGAACTGCTACCTGCGCCCGGTGCTCTGCACCCTGGAGACGACGGCGGCGGAGGTGGCCGCCCGGCTGCAGCAGCTCGGCCACCGGGGGGGCGGCGGCGGCGTGGTGCGGGTGCTGGGCAAGGCGGGGGCGCCGCCGCCGCCGCAGCAGTCCCCGCCCGAGGCGACGGCGGCGACCCCCGCCGAGGCGCCGCCCGAGGGCCAGCGGCCGCAGCCGGAGGAGAAGCCGAGGAGCCGGCGGGGGACGCGGAGCGGGCTGGCCGGAGGAGGCTGCGGGGAAGCGGCGCGGCCCGGCCTCTTGCCGCTGGGCGGCAGCGCCGAGGAGAGGGACTTGGCCGGCGGCCGGCCGAGCCCGGCGCCCTCCGACCTCAGCCCCGGGGCGCCGCCGGCCGAGCTGTACCTGGCGGGGCCTCCGCTGTCCTGCCCCTCTCTCCTGGGGGAGCTGGGGCCGGCCGGCTCCGACACCGAGAGCTTCAGCCCCAGCGCCGAGAGCGTCTCCGACCGGCTGGATCCCTACAGCAGCGGCGGCGGCGGCGGCTCGTCCTCCTCCTCAGAGGAGCTGGAGGTGGAGCCGGTGCCCCCCGACGGTGCGGAGGCAGGTGGCCGGGACCCCCTTTGCCCAGGGGAGCTGCTGCCCCCGGGGCGGGCGGGGGGTGTCGCTCCGGCGACCGGCGGGCGGGAGGTACCGTCGGGGGCCGTGCCGTCGGGGCCGCCCGCTTTGTACGTGCAGCTCCACGGGGAGACGACCAGCCGGCGGTTGGAGGCCCACGAGAAGCCGCTGCAGATCCAGAACGACTACCTCTCCCAGCTGGGCTTCCGGGACCTGTGGCGGGTACAGGAGGAGGGCATGGACTCGGAGACCGGCTGCCTCATCCGCTTCTACGCCGGTGAGCGATGGGGTGGGGGGGGGGGGGCGACCGTCGAGGGCGGCTGGGCGCTGTCTCCCCTCGAAGACACCCCCACGGGCTTTCCCCCCGGCCGACGGTTCGGGGCAGCCCTGCCCGTCGCCGGATGGCGACGGGCAGGGCTGCCCCGAACCGTCGGCCGGGGGGAAGCCCCGTGGGGGGCAAGTTTTTGCCCGAAATCCTGCGCTTGGCTTTCCACGCTGCTAATTTAGCTGCTCGTTCGTTTTTTTTCCCCGTTCCTTTAGAGGTGGCGGGACCTCGCCGGCGGGCTTGAGGCGGTAAAGTTGAGGAAAGCGGGCAAAGCAGCCCGTTTGGAAACTTTGGGGCGGGCGAAGCTTTCTGTAAGGAGAGGAGGCTGTTAACAGCTCAAGGGTGCGGAATCTCGGGGGGTGTATCGGGTGGAAAAGTTAGCTCCCACCTTGTAATTACGCAGTCTTCTACGGTTTTAGAGAGGTTTAGAAATACCTTGTCTGTCAGTTGAATAGCTTTGTGTAAAATACTCCTTGTAATCTTGGGGCTCTGTGGGTTTTAACCATCCTGTCCATCTGTCCAAGAAGGAGGTACTGCTTAACGTCCAACTAAGTGTTCAAATAGCTAGCAAGTTTTCCTGTAAATAGGTAAACGCGGCGTCTGAAGGTAAGGTCGTGCTAGCGAAGTCGCAGATGCCATCCATCCCCTTGCCAGGCTGGCTGAGCGGCGTTGGTCCTTCACTGAACTGTGACAATTCAGGGCTTTGACTCTGAAAAACACAGAGATTCTTCTCTCTCGAGTGAATTCCGCTGAATGTCACATAGAGGCGGTAATGTCAGGGTAGGAAGGAGAGCAGCGTGCTAGATAAGTGCCCTGCTTTATTCAGAAGAGAATGTGGGAGTGGTGGCAAGTGGTCAGTTTGGCTTTTCTTCAGGTTTCTTGGTCGGTTGTATAATGACCCCGGCATAATGAGTGCAGAAAATAGTATTTGTTCAAGGGGTCGGCAGAAATAGGTTAGATGTGTTGGGGTTAGAGAGGAGCCAAAATAATTTTTTCAGATGATGATGGTGGCCTGTGAGTTCCTCCACTGCACTGTTGAGGGTGGAAGTCAGCAGGTGATGCTGGAAGGGATGTTGCTTCCCGTTATTTCCAGTCCCACTGTTAAATGGGGATGGACAGACACGTTTAAAATGGGACAACCTTGTGCCTCTATTCCTGATAGGACGTGTTCTAAAAAAACACGATTAGGAAACTTAGCTAAGTCTTACACAGTTAAGCCTGTTTGCATGTAGTTTTTATGCATTAAATGATTAATTTTGTATGTTAAATGCAGATGTTCCAGCTCTGTTTTCAGTGTCTCAACTTGATTGCTAATGTACCTTGTGTGTTCTGGACTTCCTTGTACAAAACTACTAAATAGAAATGTATTTCTATAAGCATACATAGGATTAAATTAATGCAAATTTCTCGTGCAAGTTCATATGCTAAGAAGTGCGCCTCTGTACTTCAAAAGTGCAGTGTTTTTTGAAACCTTTATCTCTTTGAGGGGATCTGTGATCAACATCTAAAACACCTGTGATCGGGTGCTTGTAGCAGAATGGTTGCAGCATCAAATGTACCAGACCAGCCAAAAACGGCTAAGAAAATATTACTGACATGTAATCATACTGATTTTATGTAACTGTCTTGGCAAGTTATCTCTGCTTCCTTATTTTATATCCCCCCCGCCCAAAGATGAAAGGAAGGGGAGACACTTAAAAAAGATACACATCAAATTGAGCTGGAAAGGGGAGTGGGTTTTTGCCCCAACATTAGGGTGTTTTGCTTAGGAGAAGTACCTTTTTTATAAATGATCCGCCAGGATCATACCCTAAGGAAAGCTTTAAAACAGTGATTTCCTGTTTGCCTGGGTCTTCATTGGTTTAAACAGCCTGCTTGTCCCAATGGATCGAAAACCACTAGCATCTCTATCCCTGTAATTTCCTGCAAGCTGTCTCTGTAGGATTTGGCAATCCCGGTCTTGTACTGATGTAAAATGGCATAAACCTAGGCTGAATTTATTGCATTGCTTCTAAAAAGAATTCTTTCACCTAATCCCCTTGGAGTGGGGAGAGAAGAAGAGAGCGCAGTGTGACTTTTGGTCTTTTCTATATCTGGGGAGAGACAATTCTAAGACTAGAAGATTACTGAAACTTATCATCTTATTTGGAATTTTCAATGTTATGGCTAATAATTCTGTAATTTTAGTGATTACTGGAGGTTGGTAATTTCTCTAGTTGTGGAGTCTGAAAAATACATGTATTAAAAATTGCTAGGAGAACTGCAGAGTGTCAGGATTTTTTTTGCTAGGACAAAACAGCTTTCTTCATAAATAGCAGTCTATGAATATTCTGTAAATTAAATATCTGGTCTTTAATGCAGAATTCCAAATGCCCCACAAACCAGAACGTGACACTAGGAAGGTAAAAGCGCCTTCTGTATGCTGTCTTGGTTTGTTTCAGAATGTGGTTAGTGCATCTGTATTTTGGTATCTCCTCTCCTTTTCTTACTTAAGAGTGTGAGTGCAGTTGATTTCTTCAACATCTTGACTCTAAGCATTAAAAAGATAATGCCGTTGCTAAAACAAAATCCCTTACAGCTTTAAGGGTCTGTTCCTACTCCCTCTAACATCAATTTGAGCAGCATTGGGCATTAGTGACTGGTCATGCGTGTCAACTTTTCTCTCTGTTGAAATCTATCTCAACAAAAGATACCGTCCTCAAAGTTTGAAATACTTAATCTCTGTTTAAAAGGATATGGTTAAATAGCTTTCCACTGAGATATTACAGTTACTGAGTTATGGAACTGTATAAGAATCCATAGTGCAATTACAGTCACGATATCGTCGCTGGGAGACCGATTAGGTCAGACTTACTAAACTATTCCTAAAACCATAAGAGTGGCTGTGATCCAGAAGGCTTCTCGCAAACAAGTTATACTATGCCTTATTGCTCTGTAAAAATAATTTTTGTAAAACGTAGATTGTCCCAGTGGCCTTGACTTCTCTATAATTTGCGTGTAGAAGGAAAAATGGGCTAATACGCTAATCTCATAATTTAAAAACTGCAGAACTGCTTATTTTGTTTCAAGACTTTAGATGAAAAATAAGCACGGAATCATATACAGGGCTGTGTTCTGGAGCATCTGCGTGGCAAGGAGCATGAGTAACACGATCCTGGTCTTGAAGACAATGGATGTTTGAGGGTTTTTTGTTTTAGTACTGAAAGGTGATGTTATTTGCGATTCTGGCACTTGGCCACCGATAAATTTTCTGCTCTTTGATGTGACATAGGACTTCTGCACCTGCTGGTGTCATCGAATGTATCGCTTTTCAGTAGATGATTGCCTATAGGCAGAATACTAAGAAATGCCAGATGTAATTAGGGGCGTTAATTTTGCAACTGGCTGTCAGATTTTATTTGGTAAGAGATGCTTTTTGCTCACGTGACCTTTTTGAAAGCTGTGAGGAGAAACAAATCCAACTGTCTTAAAGTTTATTACAAGAAGTGTTGGTCTGTCCGGTGTGAAGATAAAGGTGTGAAGATCTAGTGTCGGGATCAGTTACAGTGCTCCAGGCAAAGGTTTGGTTGGTCCTTGTTTAAAAAAATGTATGCTTGTTAGATGCCATCACACTAAGACTTCCAGCTATATGGATGGAAACGTGGTTCTAGATCCTTGTTTTTTGCATTAAAACGCCACAGGCCTGGCAGTGCTGAGCTTTGTGAAATGGGACGTGTTTTGAATCGCTAGTGCCTTGTTGTGCTGCTTGGTGAATAACCCGGCTCAGCTATTTAATACATCGGTAAACGCCGTTTAAGATGACTAAGTGCCATTTAATGGGGGAAAACGTGCCAAAGACAGACCTGCTTCGTAACTGAGGGCAGGAGAACAGCTGCCCCGTAAAGAGCTTCTGCCCTTAGAGCACAGACTTAGTTCTGAAATCCAGTGTCTTATTTAACATGAAATAAGTTAATTCGCATTAATGTGAATGGGTGGTTTTTTTACAGACGTAATTAGAGGGGAGATCTCTGTGAACTTGTCTGAAAATGGAAGGAAAAATAACCTCTGCCTAGGGCTGCCACGTTCTTGAGTTTCTGCCTTTCTAACATGACTCGGATGTACGTTCTTCTACCTTGTAATCATTTACATGTTGGCATCTCTTGCCAAGAGAAGTAATACCTAAAACTTGCCACTTTGGGAAAGTATCTCATTTCAATAACATAGCGTGATGTTAAATCCGAGCTTGGTCCTTAGCGGGCCCAAAGCAGTGGCATTTCTAGTCCTGTTCTGCAGGAAATCTTGAAATGGCTGCGGCGTCCTCAGCGTGCTCTACCTGTCCACGTGCGTGGCCCGTGGCGTGTCTCCTGGCGTGTGGGGATGGGGTCTGTGTGAGGCAGGCAGCGGTGCGGGGCCAGGGGGTGCAGCAGCCCCCCTCCTCCTGCCCGGGGAGGATCCCTGCGGAGATAAGGCTGGAATGCTGGTGAGACCACAGCTGAGCTTCGGCATGTGGCAGCTGTTAACTACAATGGTTTTTGCAACTTCTAAGTTCTCTTGTACTCCTGGCTGGCATCCAGAGTTTTAAGTATGTGTGAAGAACCAACACGGGAGATTTTTCGCTGCGAAGTACATGAGAGTTACTATATATACACTAAATATGTAGTACCTGAAAGTGGTACATCCAGGAGCTGAATTTCCTCACTACTGCAGCATGGAATGCCGCATTCTCTCTCTTCCTCCCCCTCCGCCCCTTCTGTATTTTAATACTATCCCTCTTCCCATATCTCACCAGCTATTTCCTTAATTTTTTTTTTTTTCAAACTGTGCATAAACATCCTCTTGGTGATGGAACTGCTGATATACCTAAAAGCCCTTGTGCAATTAAAACATCCATCTGTTCTGTTAGGACACCGACAGACTGCTATGCATCTAAAGCGCCACATGGTTCTTGGGGAGATACTACTTAATAGTACAAAAAAAGAAACATTCATTTGGAAGAGTGTTAGCAACTAGTATGTGCTTCTTAACTACCAAAAACTACTTCGTGGTTTTTATAAAACAATATGAGGAGAGGTTTCTTTTGTTGTCCGAGTGATCCTCTGGAAGAGAAGCAAGTATAAAACACCACGTCTGAGAAGGGCAGTTTGAGAAGTACATGCATTCTGAATTACGTGGAATAGAGGCTTAGAGGTAGAAATTCTAAGGAGTACTACTTGTTACACTCAGCCTTTGAATTCAGAGGGAACCTGTGCTTTACATGCTTATAGCTGTATTTCCTTCTGTGTTTAAGGGCTTGTCATTTGGCATGAACTTTTGAAGTTATTACTATCATGATTTAGAATAAAGTAAAACTGAAGACTGGCTTTCTTTTTGCCTTGGACAGTAGAAGCAAAGACGCTTTGACCTAGTCTTCAGTGTTTCACTATTTCACTGCTTGTGGAATGGGGCACACTGGCATTTTAGATCAGATAAATCTGCGTGTGTAGTTGTTTTTAGCTTCCCTTGGCTCAATTTTGACTTCAGAACTTTTGCTGAAGTGGAGATTTGCACTCTGGGAAGCTGTATGTCCATGGCAGCCATGTAAGAACTACATTCATTGACTCAGAGAACTGAATCTTGCATTTACCTTTGTGGTTTTTTGTGGTTTGGTTTTTTTTTTTTTTTTGTAATAGCTGTAATTTTTGGTGTGGATTCAAATGGAATAGGCTTTTATGCTTGGAGTCAGTTGTAGTTTGTGGGGGGGAAACCAACTCCAGCAGAAGAGATGGAGTGGAGTGTACTGAAGTCTCTTCTGTTTTGTATATACGTTGCTATCCTGGTCATGCAATTCCAGCTTACTTTTTTCCTTTTCAAAGATGTATAAAACTTTTTACTTGTTTACAAAGATTGGTTGCATTTCTCTTAAACTCACTGAAAATGGAATGTATTGTAACTTTTTATAAATTTGGCTCCAAGACAGGAATTCTGAAACACTAAGCTCTTCGCAAGATATGCAAGAAACTTCAATTATGTCTTGCTTATGATAATCATCTGTGAGACTGGAAACCTAAGTTAAAATCCCAACTGACAGTTGTGTATAGATTAGAGGTAGTTAAGCTCTACAAATTTTATGTCAGGAAGTCTCTGAGAAAACTCTAGATTTTCAGCTTCATGCAAAAGTGCCTTGTTTTATTCTTTGTGTAATTTTTCTCCTTCAAATAGCTTTTCTGGACATCTGAGTTAGCTGCAGCATTACCTTTTTAGAGAGAATAATTTTTGCATTTTTTGCTATATATTTTTTTTAGTACAGAATATTTTTTTCCCAATTAGGCTGGCATTTTTCCAGTATGCTATCTTAACATAGATATCATTTTCCTAAAATAACTAGTGGCACGTTCTAATTGAACATTTTCCCACTGGCTGAATTACTGAAGCCATTTTAGGTATTAGAGAATTTTAAACTTAAGTCTTTTTATTTATGATATATTTTAATTGACTCTTAATTTACTTTTTATCTTGTATGTGCTATATGATGAAATGTTACATGCAACAAATATGTATCACTTGCCTGTTGGAATGCAGCAGCTGTCCTAAGAGCACAGAGGGATGTATGTGGGTTGTAAATGAATAACAATATTATATCCTGCTGAGATTCCGTTCAGGATTTCAGGTAGGCAAAATTAATAGTAAAACCACTTTTCTCTGGTGTCGGTGCTGTCACAACCATTTTGCTGTTTGCTTTTTTTTTTTTTTAAAAAAAAAAAGCACTAGCAGTAATCATAATTTGAAGTTATCTCTTCGAAGTACCACGGCTGTGGCCACCCCCTCCATGCCCTCTGCCACTGCCACATAAAATCATTTAGTTACGTAAGCTGATAGTACAAACTTTTTATGCCAGTTGCCACAATGAGGATTCGTCTTGCTTCCCTGTTTAGCTAAGTGCTTAGTCTGGACTCTTTGGGTCCAATGGCTGAGACTTTCTGCTCCTGCCATTGTGTTTAAAATATGTGGAAGGATGCGAGTGCTGCAGAATCTTTTGGGGGCTTTTGTGCCCCCCATCCCGATTATTTAGGGGGCAAAAATTGTCCTTTGAAGAACGTTGCATTTAAAAATGACAACTGTTAAATCAGGAAGAAAGACCTCCTGGAGTGAGGAGTCATTTAATTTCACAACATGGCATACTATTCTTTGAAGCTTTTTCTGTTAATGGGGAAGTAAAATTTCTTCCAGCTGGCTTTGACTGATTTGGAGGGATGCTGAAAATACTCCTTGCCCAACTAACTGCATGTTCTTCGATTTGACAGCTAAGAATAACTATTTATATACTGATGTAAAATACTAAGTTTCAGGAGATTTTTCTCTCCAGTTTTATCTAGCTTAGTTCTCAGGGTAGAAGGAAAATGAAATTGTGTAAGTGCAGAAGATTTTTAAAGCTTAACTCAACGCTTCTGTGGGCCAGAGGTAAATCTGGCCCTTGCAGGGTGTTAACCGTTCCTGGTCTTGTCCAGTGGCAATGGGAATCTTCCAACTGATTTCACCAGGCTCTGAATTGTATTAATAATTCTCAAAAACCCGTAATAGCCACATGAACCGGTTCCTCTCATCTGCAAGTACTCCAAGTGCCATGCCAAACTTATTTAAATAAAGACAAAACAATGGGCCTTGGTCCAAGGGGTAATGAGGAGCTGGAATGCCTTTGAAGTTCAGGACCCTAGGCTGTAGGTGCCATTTACATAAACCTCATTATGTAATCTGAATGCAATTTCTCTTCCTGTTTGTTCGATTTATGAATCTTTGTGTCCAGAGAGAAAGAGATAGTAAGACATGTAATTAAGATAAGTAGCAGGCCACTCCTTTTCTGAATGTGTGCTCTGGTGAGGAGAGAATTTTAGATGCTGCATTAAAGGGTAGAACAAAACCTGTGATTCAGGCACCTTCAGTAGATGAGAATAATACCAACTCCTTCCTTTTGAGAAAGCTGCATGCTTCTTTAAACAATAACTATGCCTAATTCAACCTATTATTTGATTGAAAATAAATGGTATAGAAAAGCTTAAAGTTCTCACTAGCAACGATTTTGCTTGTATGAGGTCTTTATCTAAGCAGCTCTCATCAGTTTTAAAGCTACCTTGAAGCTAGTAAGTTTCTAAGTGGACAGCGAGTTTTCTAGTCAGAATTGATGTTTTGTTGTTCTCTATCAAATGTTTGCTTTTTCTTCCTGTCTGATCCTCTCTAACCTTTCTTTAAAGCAGATATAGTAGCACCAGGTTTGTCGTAAGAGTTCTGACAGCAGCAAAGGTAACTACATCTGCACTCTGCTTGCTTGTAAGATGATTGCTCAGACCTACCAGTGACTTATTATCACCAGTTATTTTATGATTATTGTCTCAAATTGCAAGTGATGGAGGAAAGTATCTTTCCTTCTGCTGCGTGTTGCTTAGTGGGACAGGCAGACCTCTAGGGGACAATGGTCTCCGTTAGCAGTCATTTTATTTATGAAACTTAATTATGTCTGAGGACAACCTAATATCACATGTCACTATTGGCTTTCAGTGTCTACATATGTTTGCTTTCATGCTATAAACTTGCCTGTTGGAATAAAGATAGTTAATGACAAAAACTGATACAAATGAAGCGGCGGAACACCTAGAAGGAGGTTAGCATGTGTAATTAATGTACTGAAGTAAACGGGCTGGGAGCTCTTGGTTTGTTCTGGTACCTGTGTTGCGTGGCTACAAACACAAAGGCAAGATACTCTGCACGTTGCAAACGGGATGTTTCTCAAAGTGAAGTTAATCACATATGTGTGGGAGGTACAATTTAACATTTCAGAAATACCAACAGGAGCTTGTTGGAAGCTGTGTAGTATGTAATTATATGAAAGTTGATTGGTTGTTTTTTTCCATTTCAATCCTAGAGTTCAGGATTTTTAGTGTAGTATCTTGGTAAAAGCATGAAGCGTGGAGCTCATAGTGTGGTTGTGTGGATTAACATTTCAGTGGTTAGAAGCAGACCTGAGTATATATCCTTTCAGAGCTAGCTAATAAAAGAAAGGACTGGCTGAAAATGGGAATCTGAACTCTTTGAAGTGTCCAA
This sequence comes from Gallinago jamesoni, assembly GCA_025769975.1. NCBI lineage: Eukaryota > Metazoa > Chordata > Aves > Charadriiformes > Scolopacidae > Gallinago > Gallinago jamesoni. The sequence continues at coordinate 69,701,560 of JAOQGH010000012.1, read as the reverse complement.
GCTCTGTGAAGTGGCTGTGGACATGTCTTATCTTTTTTTTTTCTTTTGGGTGGCATGACAATTATGTCCCTTGTCTGTTTCAACCAAAATAGAATATGTAGTCTGTACATTCCCTGTGAATAAACTGAAGATTAATGTGATGTATTTCAGACTATTAAATAGGGAAAGTGTTTATGTTTCATAACTTCCAGAACAATGATATCATCTGTATAAGTATATTCATTCCCCTTAAGATTAGAATATAGCATTGAGAACTGCTTGGTTTGTGTCTCTTTAATCTTCTTAATCACATGACAACTTTAATTCCTGCTAATGCAAGAAGAGTACCTTAAATTATTTTACTTTATTTTGCTTAACAGATTCCATCTCTGTGTCTCTTGTAAGAACAATGTTTTGGAATGTTTCTTTTCTGAATCCATGTGATAAAAGATCCTAATTAATTTTGTAACTTCCAGCTTTTTCCTTCGTAATGGAAACCAAGAACAAAAAAATGTTGGTCAGTGTTGCTAGATACTGTAGTACAAAGATTAAGACACCTTGTAGCCTGCGGTGAACTAAGTCATATTCCTTCTGTCAGTGTCAGAATAAGTGTTTCTCTGGAGAAAATGGCCTACTAGAGCCTGGAGTATATATTATATTTAATTTGCAACACTGGGTGGGATGCAATCCTTTGTATAATACTCCATTGGAGTGTGAGCAGTTTCAGCACCTCTTGCTATTTCAGTTTTTTGTTAATAGGAGGTGTATGTTGAGTTCCTGGCAAATGACTGATATTATTTACACTGTGGAAATGGGGGAATGCAGATTTGTCACCTTAGTTGTGAACAGCACTGCCTTGAGACTGTCGGGAGATTGCAAAGCATATATTGACTGTAGATCCTTTTAACCTATAATATGCAGCTAAACTCTCCCCCTCCCCCCCCTTTTCCCTTTTTTTCCCCATTTCCTTTCCCCCTCGCGTTCCCCTTGTGAATGTAGGACTTTATGTAGGCCACAACCTTTGCCACTTAATGTTCTCAAAGAAGAGTTTGTAAACTGATTATGAAAGAAAGAAAAAAGGCTAATCTTGCGTAGTGAGAATTATGGCTGATAGAAGAGTTCGTGCTGTTATAGCTTTTGAACGTAAAATTGGATGTATTGAATCTTTAACATTACACAGACTTCTAAACAGTGGTATTACATGTGGCACATCTGTAAGGCTTAAGCTTTTTAGGAATGTATAGAGCAAACATGGAGGAGATCCAGCGTTTGGCACTGTTCTCTTGCTTGCCCTCAGTAGCTAAGAGAGATACGGTCAACTGATCAAGTTAAAAAAAGATGCAGTTAGCAATTATTCTTTTCTGTATTGTGAATAAAGGCACTGCTAAGGAATATGGTATGGGGCAAGTCTAGTCTCCTTTTGTAGTCCTGAAAAAGGATGGATTCCTAGTAGGCAGGTTTTGGTAACTCAGGGTGCAGGGGAGGATTGAACATGTGTACTTGTCACTGGTGAATGCAAGAACTATTTTGATAAGGGCACACTGTTCTTGCACCTCTGCATTTTCTTTTGTTCTGTGAGGTTCTTAACCATATCACATTTAAAGAATTGGTGAAATGCCTTTCTAGATATGGTATTGTTACTTCAAGTTTGCTCGGATGCTGTGCGTATTGGCAAGCCTTCATCAGAGAAGTCATTTGACACTGTCTTCAATAGGTCTTTTGGCCACTGTTCCCGGGCACCCTATGGGTTTTTGGTGGTACCGAGATTTTGCTCAGCTCTTTATTGATTATATCTACTAATTTTTCTAAACATGTAGGGCATGTACTCAGTTGAAAATCCTTTGAGCTTTTCTCCATAGACATGGTTATACTGCTTTGCAGCAAAATTTGTAGTTGTTAAAAGACGGTCAGAGACTAATATCTGACCTTCGTACCTAATCTAGGTTCTGTCCATACCGAAACAAATGCTGTAGCGTGAAGTTAATACCCACTAACCTTTTTACAGCAGAAGTGTCTGTATAGAGTGGTGTCTTTATCCACAGTAGAACAATATCTTTTATTTCCCTAATGAAAGATTAGGCAGGCCTTGTCTTATCACTTAAACATCCCATTTTGTCATCTTGGATTCTCTTGAGCATTTGCTTCTCTGCGCTGGAGTTAACTATTGTCTTTTTGGCAACTCATGCTTAGGAGAATATACCCCTGTGGGACTGTCTGCAGGCAGGCGTGCATGGCTTCTTGCTTTGAATGTGAATATTTGTTTCCCTTCTTGTTAGTGAAAAGCATGGTGGCGTGTAGTTAGAAGTCTCATTAAGCCACGTTGGCATGGCCATTAATCTGAGCATTTCGCTGTGATTTGAATTGATGGAGGGCTGTCACCTTTCTGGCAAGGCACAAGCAGGAGGTGTTGGTATCAGTAGAAGTGTTGCGTGTAACAGGCTGAGTTCCCAAACCGCAGGCAGGGTTAGTTGAACTGTAAAAATGAGTACACTGTGCCGTGGGTTACTTCAGTCTTTCCCACTATGTGCTGTTCTCACCCCATTTGTTTTCTTGCACGTACGTGAGGCTGTTGAGAGATTTGGTGAGCAGCAGGGCTCTCAAGAAGGGGAAGCTGCTTTGATTTTTGTTTCCTAATGATGTGTAAGGCAATTTGCTGAGTGCATTCGTTCCTTGCGAGTTATGAAGAGAGGGGAAGATAGCACATGACTGGAAAACGGAGAGGTTTTGTCATGTCACTGTTTGCTAGCTCTTACTAATGTGCATGCTTGAATTTTTAGTGAAGGCAGTTGGAGTGCAGTGAGGATTTGAACACTGACATGTGTGTGCATCTAGTCGGGGGTTGAAGGTACAGAGGTAAACAAAGGTAAAAAAAAAAAAACCAACACCCTGAGTTGGTAAAGAAGCATGGTGTATCTGCAGACTAGCTGGTGAAGGCTCTTTCCTGCAGGTAGAGCAGTGCTGTGCCCCCATGGCCAGCTCTGCGGGGTGCTGGCAGAAGCATGGCGGTGACATCACCCCGAGGAGGAGGAGAAGGTTCGATGGTCTCTGGGGCTGCTTGTTCTGCACAGGCACTCGGGACAGGGTTTCTTTCGTATGCTGTCTAATAGATTCAGCCTTTTATTTTATAATATAATTAAATAACCAACCCTTTGTGAAGCTCCTGAATTCCTTTAATTTAGCGGCAGCACAGAAGCTGAATTCAGAGCATTCATGGGCCTGTACTATCTCCCTGACTACTTGCCAGGTCTATTCATGCTGTTCTGAGTGCAGGAAGTTCTCACATTCATTCAGGGTTGGGGGGGGTGGGGTGGGGGTGGAAGGCGTTGTGCGGTTGGCTTTTTTTTTTTTTTAAGCAAGGGAAATGGTTATAAGGAAAATTCTTCAGCAATTCCCTGGGACCAATTTACCAACTGTTAATCTGTGAGTAAATAATGGGAACAGTTTATACACTTGGCAGCTCTTGAGAAAGAGCAAAGAATCATGAGAAGTTCACAGTCCACAGCCCCAAGATAGCTGAATACTTTGGTATGTTAGGATTTGTCTGAACAGGGATAGACCAGTACTTTTTTGTTAGCACATGTAATCTCATATATTCTGAAGTACTGAGTTTGATGAGGAAAACTTTACTCTGGCATGTGGTAGCTGGCTGCTTATACTTAACTTGCTCAAGTTAAATAATTCTTTCTCTACTTGAGTTTCAACACTAGCAAATACATTGGTTGTCTTTTACAGACTGTTACTAATGCTTTTTCAAGGAGGGGATGAAGAAGTTTGTTTGCCTGGTGAGGGGGAAGCCTGTAACTGTGGCTTTCCTGTGGTTCAAGGGAAGCATAGAGATAGAGAGGATGAGAAGGTGAAACAAAACTGAGAAAGCAATGACTAAATCAAAGCAAGTAGACAGGAAGTACAAAATGCTTTGCAAACTTTAAACATTCATTTCACTTCCCAGGAACTGTCCCACATCTCTAATCTGTGGTATCTAATCTTTATAACTAGATACCACAGTGATAGATGTATCTGATGTGTAAAGTGCCCAGGAGAAAGGGAAAGTGACTTCTCAGTGTGGGTTTTCTGCTGCTACCACTGACAACTTGTGGGGAAGTATGCAGTTATCTTGGGTAGACAACATTTGATAACTGTGAATGAGAAGGAAGGTCCATAGCTAAAAGTGCTTTTGGGGGGGTTTTCTTTTTTCTCTTTTTTTTTTTCTTTTTAATGTAGACAGGGTGAGCTGTATGTAACATGTTCCATCCGGAAACTGAATTGGAGGTGGGGAATCCAGAGTTTGTCTCGGGCTCACAGGATGCACTGAAGAACATGTTCTTATACTGAGGTGTAAAACTTGCGAGCTGATGTAACCTTATAAATAACGTTTTAAACTTAGATTTCCTTAAGGCTAAGTAATTACTTTTATGAGATTGCACCTTTTATTGGGATCCTGGTGTGCACAGGACTTAATGATTCCCATGCCATGAGACTTAATTTGCTATTGCGATGTTGTCCTACAACTTCCTGTTCTTCTGAAAACTGAAATGGGTTTTTGAGTTGTATTCCTTCCCTTTGTAATTTGTCAGGAGCAGCATTACTCTTATACTCTGACAGGGAGTATTTGGGCTCTTTTTGCCCTTTTCTCTTCCTCTCCTCTAGCTTGTAAGTTTTAGAGGTCACTCTGAATTCCTCTTCATGAGATCAAAAGTGTTGTGAATGAAATAGTTTTCTTAAGGTGCAGTAGCTTCTGGAATCGCAGTCTGTTAAGAACATTTACATATGGATTATGGCACATGTTACCACACGTGCAACTGTGTGCAAGTAATGCCAATTGTCTGTATCGTTCTAGCAAAAACAAGGAGTGTAAAATTACTGCCATTGGATAGCCCCTTCATATTGCTCATTTTTATTCTTCATAAATATGAGTTTTGATTTCTGTTTTGTATTACAAGTAATGGTGCTGAATGTCTATGGCAGCTTTTTCCTTTTAAAACAGCTTACCATTTATAGCTATAAAAGTACTGTGACAGCTTTGATTTTTTTTTTATGAGTTTGTAATAAAAAAAACTTCTGCTTCTGCTTGCCTATATGTATAAAATTGTGTATTTGATTGAAATTTTTAATCTCTTCAGAGTTTAGAAGGTCATTACTTCAGAATTGTTTTGTAAACCCAATTTCATAACAAGACTAAAAAGTGTATGGAAGCACACATTTTTCTTCCAGGTTGGTTTTCTGGTATATTTTTGACACCTTATGAAAGTCTTTAGCAAACCCACAGATAAATAGCATCAACTACTCCACACATTCTCGAGTAGTGGAGAAGCAGAGTGTGTCAGTTGAGGGAAGGTTTACAAGTTAAAACTCCGGTTGCCAGGCAGCCCAAGAAATGAGTTGGCATCAGTTGGAAACGAGAGCAAATTTTGTGTTGATGTTGGAGCAAAGTGGACAATAGAGAAAAAGAGAAAATGAAGGAGAAACTTGGCTGTTCTAATTAGCTTGTTTCTGCTTCCAGAATGCAAAATATTAAAGAGAAGGTAATTTTTTAAAAGTCTTAACTGTATAGTAAGTAAGAAGAGAGCTGGGCTACATGCGAAGACTAGTTCCCTTCCCTTTTTTATTATTGTAGTATGTTCTGTTGAGTTAATGGCTGCTGTTAGAAAGAAATTCTTTACTGTGAGGGGGGTGCAAAGGTACAGCAAAGGGCCACAAAGATGATTAAGGGTCTGGAGCATCTCTCCTATGAGGAAAGGCTGAGGGACTTGGGTC
>JAOQGH010000012.1:69582886-69695727 GCA_025769975.1 Gallinago jamesoni | reverse complement strand
AGCTGTGGAGGATTCCCCATTTTTCTCCCCAAGCCTTGCGGTTTATATTCCCTGATTCGGTGGGGGTGCAGGATTCTGATTACCACATCTGAGAACTTTATCTCTGGTGGAGCGATAGTCAAGTCTCCATTGCAAATTTTATGATGTCTAGCACTCAAAGGCCTGGGCGGCTTACCCTAGCTGGGGCAGTTAGCTGAGCCTCTGTTGCAAATGTGATGTCTGACAACAGTGGTGGGATGCGACTCAGGGCATTTTGTTTGTTAAGGGAGATAAGGCATTCAGTTTCGGTTCTGTGATGCATTCTTGAGACAACCCCGGGCTGAGCCATTTTGCAGCTCCCCCCAAGTCATCTCTGCATAGAAGAGGCAAGGCAGAGATGAAGCTGAGTCACATGACAACTCCCTGCATCTCACCTATTGTGCTCTGAAACCAGTTCGTCTGGGTGCTCCCATACAGAGAGGCACCAGTTAAGAGTGCGACTAGCATTTGTTCAATCAAGAACTACATTATGCTTGCTAATCCTTTATAGAAGAAAGAATAAAATGTGTTTAGCACTAAGCAATGTTAGTTCAACTGACTTTAAAATAAAGATTCATGATTTATGATAAATAATGGATAATTCCTTGCCAGACATTCATCCAGTCCAGTAGATATCAAATCTACTGGAAAATTCATATGTTTAGCAGTTAGGGAAATAAGAGCACTGTTGAGAGAATTTGGGGAAATATTCTAGGATTTCTCTGTGAGCTAAGATGCAGGGATACAGAAACACTTCTCTGCATGCAAGACGTATCCTGGAAGTGTAGAAATTATGGTTGGATATAATCCTTCTATAGTAATAATAGTCATGTCTCAATATTTTTGACAGGTCTTTAAAACAAAATAAAAATATTCACTATTGGAACTGGCATGAAATGACTATTTTGTAACAGATGTTTCATGTTTCTAAATTTCTAAAAATCCTCTATGAGATTGGTTAGTGGGATACAGGACAAGACAGGAAGGTCATGAAAGAGATTTAAAATTTGTTTGAAATGCAGGTTTACTAATGCATTGTCACATAATTTACAGCTACATTGCCACATAATTTACAGCTTATGTACTTAGAGACTGATTTTGTCGTCGTTTATAGATATCAGTATTATATCAGGATAATTTAACTGAACTCATTGGTATTTTATCTCTTGCATATAAGAATTAATTCAATTAGAGTTGGGCTTTATATTTCAGAATGACAATAACAAATGTAATTATATTATGTAGATATATATTTCAGCTTTCTTCTTCCTGCCTGATGGGGAGTATATCTGGTGTTTCATGCAATATGGAAGTCAATTCCTGACTAAAATTTCCTACAACAAATTCATTTAAAAAAAAAAAAATCTACATATTTTCTCACTGAAAAAGCTGAGACCAACATCTTTTTCTCTGTTGGGATTCTGAACTTCATAAAAAATTACAAAGCAAAGAACCTAGCTCAGAGTTTGAGCTGACAAGTCCTAACATGACAGTCAGAGAGGTTTCACAGTGTGTGTAAAGAACAGCAAACCAAATTTGAACACCCAGGGCATAGTAGCCAGATGCACAGATGTGTATCTGTATGGAAAGTTGACAAGTATGGTGCCAAATTTACCTTTTCCATGTTCTTAAGGACAGCTGAAAGTTGAACTCTCTCTAACAGTCTAGAGCTTTCGTCTCAAATCTGTGCTAAATCGATCCGGGGGATGTCATTGATTTAGATTACATCTATAAATAATGAATTCAGAGACATTATTCCAGCTATTCATTACATCCTATTAGGCATGTTAAGGTACCTGGAATGAGTTACCCTCTGCAGCTGCACTGGCTACAGTGGAAGATAGCTTTAGGCTGGGTCTTAACTTTTGGAGACTAAAGTTAACCTTAAGATCAACATGTGATAATGCAATACTGCCCTCCCTCAGCCCAGAAAGCTTCTTCTCACCTTGACTACTAAGAGTACCCTCTGCATTTGTAGAATAAGGAGGATGTGCCATAAACAGTAAGGGAATTTAAGATGTGGTTTAAAGTAATCTGTTGGAGGCTGAAGACCCACTCTGCACTTCCTGTGGGTGATTATTATGTGGCAGTACTGGATGGTGTGTTACGAGCAGACCTGAGATCATTGTATCAGGACCCTAAGGAATCTCCCACTGAAATTTCAGTCAGTGCTGTGCTGAGCCGAAGCTAATATGCCCTAATTTAGCCCAGGGGTTTTGAGAGCTGCTGGTCTACTAGATTTTCAGTCTTGTTCTTTGCTTGAGCTCTGGCAGAGCAAGCTCAATTTATTGGTCAGACATCTCTGTTCTATATTCTATTCCATACTACCTTTTTCTACCTTTTTTTTTTTCTTTGTTAACATGAAATTCTCTTAAGAGAATGGCACTCATCTGTATAATCACACTGTCCTGTATAATCACATGAGCACATTTATATCTTGGCTGCATATTTGTTATATGCATATAATTGTTAATACAAATTAACTTCATTCACTGTGAAACAGTACAGTTCAAACATTTTCTGAGCACCATTTTAATATACATGCTTACTGTGAAGATGATGATGGGTGAACTGCATAACTATGCAATAGATCTGTGTTTCTTCTTTAAGCCCAATAATTACTTTAATTGAAGCTGATTCCAATTACTTTCTGGATAGGCCTTAGTTTAATTTATGCCCGAGCTGTTCATTTTCCCATGCAAATGCAACTTTTTGGCTGTAGAATCAAGTAACTTATAACTCACAGACAGCCCTTTTAGACCTTCTCCTTTCAAAAATTAATTAAACTGTAATACAGTTTTATATGTCAGTATGCAGAAGGGAGGTCAGTAACTAACAAAAAGTACCATATATATCATGGATCTGATCTTGCCTCCTTAAATCATCTTGAGCATCAGATAAAGTTCAATGACACTCTTCACTACTTCAGATATTAACAAAAGAAATAAAACAGTGACACAATCTTAAGGAAAACCCTACAGACCCAGCAGTCACTTCCAAATATTCGAGAAAAACAGATACTAAACCTTTTCATTTAAAGGGGAAAAATAGTATCTGTTGAAGTCAGAGAATGTTATGTCACTGAGTACAACCTGCATATGCTTTACCAGGTCTTACCAACTATTGTTAGGTTAGGGGAGTGTGGGAGGTAAGGAAGATTTTATTCTTCAACCATATTTTTATTCTTTTAAAACACAGTGCTCCGTAAGTCCCTTGGTATGCTGAGAAATAAGTGGCATCAATAATGAATACACCATTTTCAAAGGCAATTTTATAATTTTCCATCCCATCTGACTCTTATGAGGCTTTTCTTAAGTAGCCACATGGGAGAGGAGCTAAAATACAATTTTGGAAGCATATTTTATTACTCTTTGTCTACAAGCCTGCATTACAAAAGACATCCTACTGGAGCACGTGGTTATTGTTAACACAATCCACAAGTCATTAAGTACAGTAAATAATTTACACATCAGAAAATTGATTGTTACTTAGAAATGATTGCAACTCCTGTTTATTAGATTTTCAAACGTTTTCTCCTTACAACAGTCAAATAAACTCACTTTGAAAAGTCTTGAATTTATCTAAAAAAGAAGCCTAAGTAACATAAAAGTGTTAATACCCGTCCTTGTGCACTGCATTCATCCAAAACACTACATAGGCTGATGGCAGAGACACAGGCTTTTCAGGGATATGAGTAGCTGTTTTCATTTTTATCTCAGTAGGTATTTTGCTTGTAAGAGATGTGAGAAGTATAAGGGTTAAAATGAGCACAAATGTCTCCCCCAACTTCCATTTCCTCTTCTAGCTTAAAACCAGTGTTTCAGAACAGTTAACTTACTTGAATCCAGACTTCAGTCAGGATATAGCAAACAGCTTAAAATAAAAGATATTGCACCCCAGCATGAGCGGAATTAAATTAGTGGATCATTTTTCAGGTTGCATAGTAGATTGGGAACAAAAGTATGAATAATTCAGGGTGTTGAGGTTGTTTCTGTTAGAAGGAGAAATTGATGATGAAATCAAATGGGGGGGGGGTGTGTAAAAATTAGGCAAAAAGCTTTATCTCAAATAAAGATATCTCAAATAAATCACTTTTTCTCAGTGGGGATGTCACTGCCTATATGGATTTCTAGTCCTTCTTAACCACTTTCTTCAGACTGTTCCCCTCTCTTTGCCTGGTGAACCGACCACTACCAAAAAAAAAATCCATTCATCAAAATCTCTGCCTGCTTATTGAACATATATGTACATTCTACATGATACTAGGTACGACTTTTCTGTGGTGGCAGTATCTAATTTTCTTAGGGAGCATATCTAATTGATTTAACTATACTGAAAGGAAATAAATTTATGATATAATTAAAATATTTTGAGAATTCTGACAAGCTCAAAACAGGATAAACATATAAATTTGTAACTTATTTTCTATTTATTTGAATGCAAGTAATCATAAATATTAATAATCTACTCAAAAATATTCTTGAAGTTTTATATTTCAGAATAAGGATGACAGTTGTCTCATTTGGAAAGTCTCACCTTCAAAAATCAAACAAGATATTGATTGTTCCAACCAATTATGTCACCATCTGAAAATGTAATTAAAAAGAGCTTTTGCATGACTTACTGTCTGACTAACCATGAACAAAGAAGTGTACACATGGGGATGTATTTTGCAGTCCTTAATCAAATGAAATCCTGTTGTTTTCAATGGTAGTTCCGCTCAATTAAGAACCACAGATTTGGGCCTGTGCATTATAACACACAAGGGCAGGCAGTGGCGTCAGAGATAGTTTTGGGATGAGAATTAGCTTATTTTCTATTGAATATATATGTGAAGAAAATGCAAGAGAAAAGGACTGATTCTGTACTTCATTCTACATGGAGTTTTATATATTTGTCATCACATCAGAGTATCTTCTTACTTTGCTGTGAGGATTTATACAATGCTGGAGAATTAGAAAATAAAAGTTTCTTATCTTCTTGCCTTTTTGCTTACTTCAACCACTTCATAATATGAAATGTCTTCCAAAACTAATAAACAGAATACTTAGCTCTGCAAACTCCATTCATTACTTTGACTAGAGGCTGAATTGAATTGCTTAAGATTACACACCTATTGCCATACCTTGAAAAGTGAAAATAAACCGCAAGGGCTGGCAGATATAACAGCAGGACCTATGCGACCCCGTTCTGGAACAGCAGACGGGGAAGTTTTTCCTAGGCTATGGCTCTTCCTTTTCATTTATGCAACTGAACTGAGCTCTAGTATTTCATTTGTTATCATATTCCAGAGATCAATCTTTTTCCTGGCTGGATACCTTTTGAAGAAATAAGAGCACATCTGAGTGTTTCTGTTACTTAGTGGAAATACTTGAGTACAGTTTAAGGTATCTTCCTTCAGGGGCCTCTATCAGCATCAGCAGAAGCAACAGCAGCTGGAGCAAGGACGACTGAATTCCTCACGCAGATTTCTACCAACCAGCACAACCTTCTGAATCCTCTCTGAATGGAGCAAACAGCAGAGTTTTAAAGTCACTATCCTTCAAAGACAAAGAACTCTGTGGCTTTTCCCATTCTCTTGTACAGTTTGGACGTATGTTGTGTCATGGCAACAGTACAGCTCTGATACAGCACTTAAGTCAATGCAGCTACTGCGTGAGAAGATGGTGTAAATTTACGATGACCCACAGAAAAGCAGAAACATTGTAATAGGAACAAAAAAAAGCACGTGACTGTGAACAAATAACTCATGAATTGGAACTCACATTCTATTCTTGGTACCTGAGCTACTTGTGAGTAGTAAAAAGCAAATTCCAGCTGAATACTTAATTGCTGTTTGACAAGGGCTTCCATTCAGACTTACCTAAACCTTGTCACTTTATAGGATTTTTTGTGGTGAGAGAAAAATGCTTTAAAGGAAGCAGTTATAAAGAACAACTTCAATCCATGTTCCTGAACAAATGAAAAAAATGAGTCAAGTAGAACTTTCCCCAAATGTAAATGTTTTTTTGCATCAGCAAGTATAAAAAAAAAAAAAAAGAATAAAAAAACCTCAACACATTTCCAGAGTATAAGCAAATGAGTCTGCAGGCTGATCAGCTACAAGTAATCTCTTGAGTGTAAGATGATTTTATCACTTCCTGAGCTACTTGTCCCTTACTTTTCAGTTGGGAAATGCAGTACCATTACAGACAGCTGCCACAATGGAGTAAGTCCATTGCAACAGATTTCTTATATAAAAAAAACCCCACCAAAATGTTGACAGGTGTGTCTTAATTAGTTTTGATATGTAATTAAGTTGTTTTCTTGAGAAGTGTCTTCCCCCTTCAGTTTTACTTGTCTCTTGTGTAATTTCCAGACCTATTTATCATATCTCAAAAGAAAAAAAATCTGCTCATCGGGTTACATACAGCCTGACATGAACTTGCATATAACCTTATAAATACCACAAAAAAGTATATGCCCCAGAAGCTGTAGAGGAATGAGATTTTATCAACCCAAGAGTACATTTAGTTTTCTATTCAAATCTATATTTGGTTAATTTATTCTGGTAAGATATTGACCTTCCACTTCAGAAAATTAACCAAACACATAAACCAATTTGATCTCAGTACTCTCAAGACCAGTATAACACAGGACTGCACACAGCAAATCACAGAAATAGAACTGTAGAGTGGACGAATGTTTTCTGAGGTACTATTTATGGGGAGCAGGGCCTGATTGCATTGGCAGAATCTGATTAGTTAGCAAGAGAAGATGAGGGTTTTTTTCTCTTGGGGCTCACAGAGAGATTGTAGTGAAGAAAGGCATAATGTAAGAAAAAGGAGGATTCTGGCCCTGTTGTAAAAGTATTAAGCCCAGTAACAATCTGTGAAGCTACCTGATTCCATCTTCCTCATAGGCATTGACCTGTGTGGCATCAATCTAACATCTCAAATCATGACTAACTTGATGAGCTGTGAGCTTTGTGATGTTATATATTCTGTAAGGCTTAGTCATATCATCCTGAAAGGACTTGAAAGGCACTTGTACAACTTTATTGAAACACCTTTTCTTTTTCATGTTATTTCGTCAGTCTCTTCTTCAAGATTCGTTAGTTAATTACTAAGTAGGTAATAACCATATCAATAAAATGAATATGTAACAATGATAAAATCCCTTTTTCTTATTACTTATGCTTATTATTGTTGCAAACTGGAATTATCTGCATACATTTTACTAAAGACAGTGAAGAACAATTGGTAAATGTTCTTTGTGAAAATAAATCAACTGTAACTTCAATACCCATTTCTGTTTCTAAATGTTTTATCTAAGGAAAAAAGAATAGCATTTAGTTGTAATTTAATAGTAATAATTTGGCTTTACAAGAGTTAGTCACTAGGTCATTGGTTGGCTGTTACTGTCACACATAATTATGAAACCATAATATATATTTTTCAGTGTTCTGTTAAGATGATAAACTATTATTTTTCCAGGAAAATGTAGTCAGTGTAAATATTTTACTTTTAAAATGAAATAGTTATTATTTAATTGAAGAATAATAATTTTAAAAGCCTCTGACTTTTTCTACCAAGTTAACATAAACAACTGAGTTTTCAAAGGTATATCTTTGCATCCTGGACTGCTTTTTGGGGGAATAAGTGATTTATTTTTTTATTTGGAAAATACTAATTTATGAATTGAATAATAACCTGTCTCCACTGCCTACCTGAAAGCCTGGAACCAAAAGGAAACTTGGCTACAGTAATCTTCAAAACAGTACAAGTTCTTTATATATCTCTTCTTTCCCAGTGTTGCTCTTCTATTCATTTCAAACTCTTTCAGATTTCCTGTTTTCCCAAAGGTTAAATTTACAAAGAAACTACCATCTTTTATCTTTAGACCAGTGGTTAATCCCAGTATTTGACATATGTGTCAACCTCTTCAGCTGATGTTGCTTTTCAATGTGCCACTTAGCTGAAGTTCTGCCCAAAATTCTTGTTGCTTTAATTGTGATCCCTTTCTTATTTTCATTTTGGTGGGGTTTTGTTTGTTTGATTGGTTGGTTGGTTTTTGTGTTTGGTCATGGGGTTTTTTTTGTGTTTCTCATATCCATCTAACTGACTATCATCCAACTTTTAACCTACCTATTCTTAATTCTAATTCAGTTTCTGATTCTTGACTTTTGGCCTAAGTTCTGAGCATAGTTATTGCCTAGATTTTTGTTTTGTCACAATACTCAATTTCTCTTGAATTTTGGTTATCTATTTGTTGACTATATTTTCCCTTCAACAGAAGATAGTAAGACGTATGAAGAAGGTTGGGAAAAAGTGCTAATAGCACAAAAGAATGAGGAAATCTAACCCATACATTGTGAAAATTCTCTAATCTAATAATGTCCCGGGGAAAACAAATGTAATCTCATAGTAATTCTTTTCAGTTACAGTAAAAAGGGGACACCAGCCCAAGGGAGCACTTTGTCATGACACGGTTATTAGAAACAGCTAACTGTGGGGTTATTTTAGAAAAAGGAAAGATTTTTCACCCAGTACCAGAGCAACAGAAAAATATTATGCAGGAAATTCTTTGCAGATTAAAATGTGAAATAGGCTTACATAGACATTCCAGTTGATGTAGTTATCTAAACTGTTTAAAGATAGATTAAAATTTTGAATTTATATGGTCCATGTCTATCTATGTCTTCCAAAAGTCATAATTTTTTAAGAAGGAAAAATTTCTGAGGGAAGTATATTTTGAGTTGTTCTAAAAGTTTTGCTTTTATAAAATCAAAACTTATAATTTTCGTTTATTTTTTAGACATTATTTTATAATTTATGTAACACCACTGTTTTACTTGTTTGATCAAATGATATGTATTTGCTCCTTTGTTAGTTATTTTGTGTTATGTTATGGTGAGAAGTTGAGCTACAGCAGGAAGTAAGTCTGCATATCTGCTTTGTCTTGTTTGCTATTGTCTTAATTATGTGTCATCTAATCTTCAGAAAGACGGAAATTTTTCCTTCTTTTGGAGGAATAGGGGACATTGACACAACAAAAGCGGTAGAGTGCTAGGTGATGCAGAGAGTATATGCACGACAGACACAGCAAACTGTAAGGTTTCAACACATGTAGGGATGCAATTTATCTCACCAAAACAGTATAAATTTATTTTGCCTGCTTTTCATGCCAGCCATATAGATGTACATCTACCTTTGTGTTTAGGATCCTGTTCAAATGAGCAGAATTTTATGACTTAGTCCAGCTGTTCATTCAGACAGCTAGGACTTGAATGAGAAACACAAAAATCTAACCTAAAATATCTAGATACATGTAGGTATGACACAGGATACATAAAAGACCTTCTAAAGTGACAGCCAGAGATGATGTGGAATTCACTAGTATATCCATGCCACACAAACAAACCTCTTGTGCTGTGGTCAGTGCAGATTGCAGTGCAGATTCTGAAGTGCAGAAAACACATTTCATTTGTCTAAAAGTGCATGTTTGCTATAGCATAAATTGAATCTATCCTTTCACTGTATTGACTGAAGGCTTGATTGAGTTACTCACATATAAATACCTAGTGCTCTTTACCATGACCTAGCGTATCCCAGCTACCTTCAAGCTTCCTACCCAGGATCACAGATCTCTTTTAGTCAGTAGCTCATAAATGCCAGCACTACGGGGATGCCTTAGATGCTATAGAGCAGTTCAAAAGACATCCAAATGGTGACTGAAGCCAAAAGTCAGATTTCTACTGACTATAACAGAACTGCTCAAAACTAACAGATATCTGAAGAAGGATTGTGCTAAATTATCAAAATCATTTAGTGCCATGTAAGAGATTCTGGTTCTGTAAAACATTGAACCAGGCTAGCAAACATGACACAAGATCAACGGGGGACACATCCTTTTCTGGAGTGGCAGCTAGAGGACAGACAAGCTACACTAGGACATCCCAGACAAGACTGTAGCTGTTGGAGGGTGACTTGAATGAACCTTGGCTGTCTACATCTGAGCTAGCCAGCCAGCCTGGATTTTCTTTGCGGTTTGTAGAGGGAATTAAATTCTTTCTGGGCATGATTCAGTTCATCATAAAGTAGACAGCTGAAACAGGTCAGAGAAATCATGACTGAGAATGACTATTTGTCATCATTGACTATAACAGAAGCCTAAAATGCTCAACTTAGACATCTGCTATAATGACATCTAAAGATATGCATGATTAATATTATACCAAAAAGCTCTTGACAAAAGCAGGGAGAAGAAACATTACAGAACACCTCTACAGAACAAAGGGACTATGTATGGAGTTATTGGTAACACAAGAAGTCATTTAAAGGTGAAATGGAAATAAGGTTGGAGGACAGAACTTTTCCTGCAGGGTCAAAATAGGCAAAATACAGGTTTATTTTAAAATTATTTTATTTTATTTTATTGTTTTATTCAATCTGCCTCAACTAGTAAATAAGATTTTCTCTAGATTCCAGGACCTGGTTTGATTTGTTTTGTACTCTACAAAACTCCTCTTTTGTACAAATAAGAGGAGTTGGAAGCTACTGTGCTGCTGGAAAGATATGATATAGTGGCCATCACTGAAACCTGGTGGGATGAATCCCATGACTGGAGTGTGGCTATTGAGGGCTACAGGTTGTTCAGAAGAGACAGACAAGGAAGGAGGGGTAGAGGTACTGCCTTTTATGTCAAGGGATGGATAGAGAGTGAGGAGATGTCCCTAAAACTCTCCCTGTTGTCAGATGAGAGAACTGAGAGCCTGTGGGTGAGGATTAAGGGGAGGTCAATATGCGGGACACTATTGTGGATGTCTAGTACAGACCACCTGATCAGGATAGAGAAGTTGATGAGGCCTTTTACAACCAGCTCCAAGTAGCCTCATGATCGCAGGCTTTGGTTCTTGTGGGGGATCTTCAATCACCCAGATATCTGCTGAAAAGGCCACACAGCCAGGAATACACAGCCTAAGAGATTCCGCCAAAGTATTGATGATAACTTCTTAACCCAGTGGTGGAAGAGCCAACGAGGGGAGAGGTACTACTGGACCTATTACTGACGAACAAAGAGGGACTGATGGAGGACATCAAGGTGCAGGGCAACCTCAGCTGCAGTGACCATGGAAAGATAGAGTTCAGGATTGTGGGTACCATACAAAAACCAACAAGTAGGACTGAAACCTTGGATTTCAAGAGGGCTAATTTTGTCCTTTTCAGAACACTGCTAGGTGAAATCCCATGGGCTAAGGTCCTGGAAGGCAAGGGGGCTACGGAGAGCTGGGCAATATTCAAACATTGCCTTCTTCAAGCTCGGGACCAGTGCATTCCCAAGAGCAAGAAATCAAGCAAGGGAAGCAGGAGACCTGGATGGTTGAGCAAAGACCTTCTGAAAAAACTGAAGTGGAAGAAAGGGTTTTACACCGAGTGGAAGAAGGGACTGACCACTTGGGAGGATTACAGAGATGCTGTCAGACTATGTAGGGAAGAAACAAGGAAAGCAAAGGCCTCCTTGGAATTAAAATTAGCAAGAGATGTCAAAGACAACAAGAAGGGGTTTTCCAATTATATTGGAGGCAAAAAGAAAACTAAAGAAATTGTGGGCCCGCTGTTGAATGAGTCAACTGCCATGGTAACAGAGCATGCAGGGAAGGCTGAGTTGCTGAATGCCTTCTTTGCCTCAGTCTTTACTGCTCGGGCCAATCCCTGGGATCCATGGACTTTGGATGAATCAGAGAAAGTCTGGACTAAGGAAGATCTTCCCTTGGTGGAGTAGGACCAAGTTAGAGATCAGTTAAGAAGGCTGGACATCCACAAGTCCATGGGTCCGGATGGGATACACCCAAGAGTGCTGAGGGAGCTTGCAGAAGTCATTGTAGGGCCACTCTCCATCATCTTTGAGAGGTCCTGGAGAACAGACAAGGTGCCCAAGGACTGGAGAAAGGCCAATGCCATCCCAGTCTTCAAAAAGGGCAAGAAGGGAGACCCAGGAAATTACAGACTGCTCAGCCTCACCTCGATGCCTGGAAAGATGATGGAACACCTCATCCTGGGTGTCATCTCAGAGCATATGGAGGAAAAAAAAGCTATCAGGAGTAGTCAACATGGATTTACCAAGGGGAAGTCATGCCAGACTAACCTGATAGCTTTCTATGATGTCATGACTGGTTGAATAGATGAGAAGAAGGTGGTGGATGTTGGCTACCTTGACTTCAGCAAAGATTTTGACACAGCCTCCCACAGCATCCTCATAGCTAAGCTTAGGAAGCATGGGGTAGATGAATAGAAAGTGTAGAAGTGAAGTGGATTGAAAACTGGTTAAAAGATAGGACCCAGAGAGTTGTGATTAGGGGCACAGAATCCAGCTGGAAGACTGTAACAAGTGGTGTTCCCCAGGGGTCAATACTGGGTCCAGTCCTGTTCAATATATTTATCAATGACCTGGATGAAGGGTTGGAATGTAACCTCAGCAAGTTTGCAGATTACACAAAGCTAGGAGGGGTGGTTGACATCCCAGAAGGCTGTGCCGCCATCCAGCGAGACCTGGACAGGTTTTAGAGTTGGGCTGAGAGAAACCTGATGAAATTTAACAAGGGCAAGTGTAGGGTGCTACACCTGGAGAGAAATAACCCCCTGCACCAGTACAGCTTGGGGGCTTACCTGCTGAAGAGCAGCTCTGAGGAGAAAGATCTGGCAGTTCATGTGGACAACAGGATGACCATGAGCCAGCAATGTGCCCTTGTGGCCAAGAAGGCCAATGACATCCTGGGGTGCATCAAGAAGAGAGTGGCCAGCAGGTCAAGGGAGGTCATCCTGCCCCTCTACTCTGCGCTGGTGAGGCCCCATCTGGAGTACTGTGTCCAGTTCAGGGTTCCCCAGTTCAAGAAGTACAGGGAACTGCTGGAGAGGGTACAGCAAGGGGCCACAAAGATGATTAAGGGTCTGGAGCATCTCTCCTATGAGGAAAGGCTGAGGGACTTGGGTCTTTTTAGTCTTGAGAAGAGGAGACTTAGGGGGAATCTGATCGATGCGTACAAATACTTAAGGGGAGGGTGTCAGGAGGACGGGGCTGGTCTTTTCTCAGTGGTCCCCAGTGACAGGACAAGAGGAAATGGGCACAAACTTGAGTATAAGAAGTTCCACTTAAACATGAGGAGGAACTTCTTTACTGTGAGAGTGGTGGAGCACTGGAACAGGCTGCCCAGAGAGGTGGTGGAGTCTCCTTCTCTGGAGACATTCAAAACCCACCTGGACAAGTTCCTGTGCAATGTGCTCTAGGTAGACCTGCTCCAGCGGGGGGGTTGGTCTTCCTGTGCAATGTGCTCTAGGTAGACCCACTCTGGCAGGGGGGTTGGTCTAGATGATCTCCAGAGGTCCCTTCCAACCCCATATGATTCTATGGTGAGACACTGGAGCAGGTTGCCCGGAGAAGCTGTGGATGCCCCATCCCTGGAGGTGTTCAATGCCAGGCTGAATGGGGCTTTGAGCAACCTGCTCTAATGGGAGGTGTCCCTGACCCATGGGAGGGGGGGAGGGGGAATATTTTAAAGTCCTTTCCAACTCTAAACTGTTCTATGGTTCTGGGGTTACAAAATGGGGTGTTAGAACACTTGTCATGGTACTGTTGCTCCTCTTAGCTGTAAGAGCTGTGAGCAGATGAATGCTCAGGACTCACCCTTTTTCCTGTAACGCTAAGTCTTTTTATTTAGCTTCTGGCTTATATAAGTGAGTTGATCATTTGCCACAAGATGCCTCATGCAAGATACTACCACTTGTAAGTACCAGTCTCCGTACGATTGTGGTGTTCCCTCTGCCTTTCCAATCTGGTATTAGGGACCCATCACATGGGTAGACTAGCAGTGAAAGACTTATGGTGCGGATGAGCTTTACACATAAAAATGTCTTGGTTTTTCTGCCGTCAGTGGTTTAGGAATCGCTCTGTTGAAACATATGCCTTTGTAAGATTAAACTTGTCAGTGTGCGTGCGTTTAGCAGAATGTTGTAAGATAGTAAT
The DNA here is from genome assembly GCA_025769975.1 of Gallinago jamesoni. Classification (NCBI taxonomy): domain Eukaryota; kingdom Metazoa; phylum Chordata; class Aves; order Charadriiformes; family Scolopacidae; genus Gallinago; species Gallinago jamesoni. Next base: position 69,681,708 of record JAOQGH010000012.1, on the reverse strand, counting down.
TAATGCTGTAGCCATCATGTGAGTGGAAAATATTTCTGCAAACATGTCTATATATCTAGATACTTAAGAGGATAAAATTAGGCTTTGGAATTTCCCTCTGGTCCTGTTTAACTTAGTCAACTCTTAGACACACTTTTATTATGATGATAATGGTTATCTGCCATTGTTTTACTTTTAATGTCAATGTTGCACTGTCCTTTGCAAGAGCGTAATGTGCAAGGCAGTTGGTGCAAATGAGGACAGTGACAAGGAGGTTATGTTGTTACCTTCTGTGATCTGGTGAGTTTCTGTCATTTCTTCAGTTTTCTTGCAAGTTGTGATAGTTGTGTAGCACTTTTCTTGAAAATGTTTTAATATTTCTACTTCAGTACTTTCCAACTTTGAAGGTCTGTATTACAGGCATATATTAAGTCACTGGTCTTCAGTGTTTGCATTTTATAATGAGTATAATAGTGATTTAGCTGGGACTCTTAACTTCTAGTATTCTTGTGTTCCATACAGGATAAAACTTAACTGTATCATCTTATTGATATAACAGTGCTGTTTTCTTTTGCTCTCTATATTTTTGTGGTGAAAAAACTTTTAACTTTTTCTTAAGTATCTTGAGAAATTATTTAGGAAAGCTTTGGGCTAGATGGTAAAATTTGTGGCATCTGGTCCTTTCCCCTCCATATTGCTGAAAATTATGAGCAACACTGTTTTACCATGTGCATTTCTTCCGTAGCTCTGATCTGAAAACTAGGGAGGAAAAATGGTGAATTGCTTTTTCTCTCTTCCCTTTTCGTTTTGCTATTTCATCTCTAGCAGTGAGCATTCCTCAAAATAAGAAAAAGGTAATGCTATCTTCTTTAGCACCTGAATAGTAGAAAAAAACGAGGTGACGTGGTAGTGTATTTTGATGGCTGCCTGTGAAAGAGGAAACATGGTTTGACAGAGTAGTGGCAGCCACAAGCAAGGCAGATTCCAGATGGTATTGGTAAAGCGTGAGTGTGATGAGAGAACAGTCTCTCTAGGCTATACACGCTGTTCATCTTTGATTGCTGCAAATATAAGTACTGGAATCCTTTGTCCCAAGAGGGCTGGAGTGCAAAGTTCATCCTGTTCTGAAGCTTTTCACCCAATGTGTCTATGATGCCTCTGTCTATATCTAATACAAGGATTCCTGCGAGTCACAGGAATACTAACAGAAAGCTGGCTTCCTCACTGTACATACGAAGTAGAAAAACATGTAGTAGAACTTTGTTAGTCCTCAGCTGACTTACTCTTTGCAAGCAGTATTTGCATGGCGGGGTCATTGTGTCGTGTTTGGTGGAGCTGCCTGTTGAGCATCACTGCTCCTGAGCCTCTCCCCAGGCTCCTGGCTGGGGTTTACTGTCCTGCATCCCAAAACCTCTGGGCTCCCGTCCTGCTGCTGCATTCCGGTAGTATTAACACAGATGTTTGTGGCCCTGATGTTGGAACTTATAATGGTTTGCATTAGCAAATTACTTGGCTAAATCATCTAAAACCTCAGTGGCTGCAAATCTCTCGTTTTTAAGAAAACCTCCGGTTAGCTTCTGGTTCAGTGTGTGATTACTTGCAAGAAATCATTGGAGTGCTGTTCCAGAGTTTTAATTTGCTAAGATATCAGGTTGTTGCTTGAAGGACTCAGCTCTCCCTTTCACTTCACTTCTGCCTGGAAAAAAAAAATAAAAAATTTGGAAACATAAAGATTCTAAATGTAAAATTTAGAAGAAAAAATCGAGGACGTGGGAGGAGTTTGAAAGGCAGGAATTTTTTCAGCTCCCTAATGAAATGGAAAGAAAATAGGTCCTTTTTTGTTTTAACATCTTTAAGCTTTATTTTTGCCTAGCTCCATAACAAGCTAGGTAAATACTACTGATTGAGTATGTTATTCTAATTTTTGTATGCTTTAAACCTTAATCAGACTTCAGAGCGTTGCTTTCAAGCTCAGAGGCAATTATCTAGATTACTAAGATTAAATATTTGTGATTGTTGGAGTTTTACCACAGCTTTTTTTTGGCCGTGTGTACTTTCTACTGCAGAAGAAAAAAAAATGCAGTTGTAGGCAAGGGCATTGCCGTTGTGGTGATTTTAGGGGCAGATGAAGGGGGGTGCAGAGAGCAAGCACAGAGCTTCCTGGGGGGGGTGTGTGGGGTGTGTGTGCAGGCCGCTCTGCCATCTCGTTTGCCCTGTTGCCTGTTAAAAATTAATCATTTTTAATTAAAAGCAGAACAGATCATACTTTTTTTTTTTTTAAGTAATGCAGCGTGGTTTATGGCAAGGGAAGAGTTCTTGATTGTTTTGGTTTTAAATTGTTTGTGAAGAGATTTTTGTGAGCTGTTCTGAACCGTGGCTCTTGGAGTCTCTGAGGAGCCTGTCGCTGCACAGCTTTGGGGAAATCTGACCCTGGAGTGCCAACGGGCCGGGCTGAATGAGAATGAAATCTGTTTCTTTTCAAGGGATTTCTGTACCGAAGACAGTGTTCTGTTAGATTTCTTCTTGAAGCAGCTGCTTTCCTAATGCCTGGGTTTAGGTGGAGGTTTTTGCTCAGCTTTTCTGGCTATCCATTAAAAAGAGAACGTGCTATCTTGTGCTTGCGAGGCTTCTTGGGCATGGTTAACTAAAATGGGTGTGATCTGTGACTTGAAGAATCTTGTTACTGTTTGCCGTCAGTAGAGATGCACAGTAGTGTGATAAGCTTTCTGAAAGGGGGGGTCTTCCTTTGTCTGAGGGGTGTATGTGGCAATGCTGGCTGGGTTTTTAATGTGGTGGTGTATGTAACAATGCTGTGCTCTGTTAGCATAGTCTTTATCCTTTTTTCCTCCCTGCTTTGGACTAATATGCAGTTGTTTCTTTTTTTTCAGGACTGACCAGTCTTTATAATGGATGATACCAGAACTTTGTGTCAATGAATATTATTTATTTGTTTTCCTGTTCTTTATTCCCTATCGTCAGTTGCAGTAACAAGACCTTGTTTTGGAGTCTCCTAGAAGTGGTGCCTGTTGTTGCGTTTGATGCAGTTGATCTTACGTGTTTGCGTGGGCCTGATGATGCTCACCAGGACATGCCACCTGTAGGGTTGCCTTCCACAGGCAAGTTCTCCTGTCCTAATGTCTGTAAGACACTGAGTCTGAAAAGCATGTTTTGTGGGGTCAGATGTGTAGTGTTCAGCAGACGGTGCTTTCCATAGTCTCCTTTTTGCAGTGTTGGTACTTGGGGGCTACAGAGAAGTTTTTTAAAAAAACATAAATGAGTGTCAGTAGCATTACCTGCACCTGTGGACATCTTTTGCATAGGTGAACCAAGAACTGTGGTGTCTAACTGTAACTTCTTCTGCATGTGCATTTTGTTATTAAAAAGGTTCTGTATAATGGGGACTGCAAAATCAGATGGTACTGCTGTGACATAGGTTTAAAAACATTTAAAAAATCTTGGTTTTGAAGTATCTTAAGTGAGGAGTTTGCTTGTATCTCTAGCAGTTGAATTTTTACAGGCTTCTAACTTAAGCCTTCTTAAAAATAAAAATGTAAATATTTACATGATACTTTTTTTCACTGAGTGTCCTCCCACGTCTCCAGCTGCATACCATTCAATCCAGCATATTTCAGCTATAGTTAGCAATATATTGAACCTGTGCAGTTATTCTATATTAAGTATGATAATGTGATTTTAGCACGAGTAAATAAAAAACCTTAAACTCCAAGTTCCTTCACCTTTGGTAATTTTAATATCTGGATGCTGAAAAAAGATAAGTTGCATGCAGTTCAGTGACAAGTTCTTGTAGGGATACAAAGAGACTAAGCTAGAACACAAAATTCATAGTGTCTTTGCTGCTTGAAGTTTGAGACCTTTCTGTTAGCTAGGCTTCTTTGTATAGGGATTGTAAAATGTTTATAAAGGCTGAACGTATATAACTTCCTTTTTAGAACAAAGGGAACTGCATCAGTATGATGGGTAAAATGAACTTGTCTTCCTATTTTTAAGAAACTCATTAAGGAGAAAATTGATCTTTGCTTTCCTTCTTCCCGGTGTTGGGTTGTCACCTTGTACAGAAGGTTTTCTAGTTGTGTAATTAGTGTCTTGTAATATGTTTAACTCTGCAGACTAAGGAGAACATTTTCAGAATTCTTAAATGACAATTAAAAATGAACTAGTGGTGTGGAGGAATCTGAACTAAAGACTGCACTTCTAAACACAAGAATTGAAGGTTAAGCCTGGATGCCCTAACTTGCATAACTTTTAAAGACTTAAGCTCCGGGCATAAACAAAACAATCCATCCTGCTCTTCTCCAAAGTAGCACTTGGTGCAGATTAGAGAATTGCTTTAGGGTAACTTGCCCAGCAGTGGTAGTATCGTGTTGACATATCTACTGGTGTCCTCGGGATCCAGAGGTCAGTAGAAAAGACTCAAAGATGGGAGAAATTGGTATGATATTAGGAGGTTGATTTTAAAAAAAAGCATTTTGTATTGCTACTTGTTTTTTTTCACTCGGTTCCTCCACTGTGCAGATGGCCAAAATATTTGGAGGAAGTTTGTTTGCTTTGTGGTGTGTTTGTTTTTCTTGGGAGACACTTCGAGAAGAAGGTTCTTCTGGCTTGCCTAGCTGAAAAGGAAGGTGGAGCACCAGGTAGAAAATTGTTCTGCAGGAAGAGAAGTTATCTCTGTTAGATCTTTTGGAGTTCCATATTTCAGCTACGTGTCTGGGTGGTATTTGTGGCACAGGGATTTTTTGGGAACAGATTAAAAGACCTTTATTTTGGTCAGTGTTACCTTGCTGAGGTTTATCTAAAATCCATCAGCTTGAGTAAGTTGACTGGTTACCAAGTGGTGTTGCTGTATAAAACAATGAAGATACCCCTTTTGCAGCAGTTTTGTTGATGTGCAGGTGAAATTCTCACATGGAGAGAGCTGACTTCTGGAGCAGAAAGTGTTGGCTGTCAAATGTACATTTTAAAACACAAATGTGAAATTAGTTGTTGTTACACTGATCAGATGTGCTTGCTCAAATTTAATGCAGATGTATCCTAAGGTATTTAAGAAGGTTTTCTTCTTTCTTTGTATATGTTGGGGTACTTGCGTGAGCATGTATTCTGTGCTGTGTGTTCTCCCAGAAGCATGGTTTGATAGGGAAGAGCCTGCATGGTTAACAGGGCAATAGAGTAGCTTCGGCAGCCGTTTTAATAGGAGGATTGTAGGTATTCAAACACTGTTTTGAAAGAAGCAGGTTTGTTTAAAGCATTGCTTTAGAACTTCATTGCCCTCCCTGAAACTCACCTTCAGACTGTAGCCAAAATGAATTGGTTGCTGTTATCTGTTTGCTTGTATGCTAAAATTCTAATGCTATAAAGGAAAAACGTTTAAGCATAAAGACTTTTCTGGGGAAAAAAAAAAGGGGGTCAGGAGAAAAGTAAAAAGGGATGTGTGTGTGTTACATGGTCCCTGTATCCTCACTCATCTCCCTGATGAGCTCTGTTGCAAAGACTAGAAGGAAATGCTCCCTGAAGACAGTATTGGTTGAGGTGTTCATGTGTAATGGGGGAAAAGAAACGTGTTCTGCTGATCTCAGAAGTACTGCAGATTGTGCTGGCTCTGGGTCCTTCTCCTTGAATGCGGGTGACTGTTGTAGAAACGGAATGCTTCAGGTAATTAAAAAAGGCATTTACAAAGTTGGTTGAGGATTACTTTAGATGCTAGCAAAATGGAGGGTGGGGAGGATTTGATATAAACCTAAATGCTTGGGGTTGAACACAGTCCAAAACTCAAAGTGCTTTCATCCCATCTAATACAATGTTGTTTCAACCATCTCTGAACTATGAGCTGAACTGAAACGTAAGCAAAATAAATGTGATTGACGCTGATGTAAGTGAACATTTGTTCGGAGTATGTCTGTCTCAAAGTTTCTCAGCTAGTTCTTGTAATGAGATTTTCAGAATTAGCCTGCATGGGAGAAAAGTAGACATTAGTTTGAGCATGTTATACCCTCTAGTAGATGCTAACATCCTCTTTCAGAGCTGCACTACTTAGCGTTTTCTTTTAGAGAAGAAATGAATCTGACAGTACTCTGCTGTCAGTGACATGAGTTTTACCCCATTAAATGTAGCTTGATTATCAGGTAGAGATTAGCAAACTGTTCATGAAGAAAATACTTTCTTCAGAGGAGGACATACTTTCTTTGCTAAGCACAGGAATCAAATACCTCCACACTGAAGACTGAAGCAATGGCATTGGGGTGTAGGCTACCTCAGCCTTATCTTTGTGCTCCCACTGAATCACATGCTCTGTTCAGCCATGGGACTGATTTTCTTTGATCAGTCTTTTACAAGTTACATACCACTAGAACTGTAGTTGTTGCCTTTGATGTCCCTTGCAACCTTAATTCCAGTTGAGCTTTAGCTTTCTTAAGACCATCCCCGCAAGCCTGGGCAATGTTTCCGAGTTCCTCCTTTGGAGCTTTGTTCAGAGCTTCCTTGCTTAAACAACGCCCCGCCACCCCTTTTGTTTTAATTTATGTCTACTTGTTTTCCTGAGTATGAGGGTAGAATGTGCTTGTGCTGGGAGGGTGCTCCTGCTAAAGCCCTGCCAGCTTTCCTGAGCTCCCTTCAGAGATGTCTGCAAGGGATGCCACCCACCGCCTTCTTGGATAAACCTTTCATGGAAGCCAGGGTCTGTACTCTGCTGCTCTCCTTCCGCACTCCCTTCAGGATCTTGAACTGGGGTGTTCCATGGCCACCACCACAACCACAGTTGCTGTTGATTGCCGTAAACCAGTCAGCTCCTCTTTGGTGCGTGGCAAATCAAGTGGGTAAACGATAGCAATGGGTTTATTGAAACGTTTCCTGAAGTGACTGAACCTGGGAAGTCAGATTTTATGTCCAAGTTCTTTTGTGGGTGTTTCCAATGTCCCTGTCTGAAGAAACAGCATTGAAAGCATTTCAATATCAGATTTGCTTGTAGAAAATTTCTCTTTAACTTCTAGCTGCTGTCATAGATTTACTACATGCATTCAGTAGTTGGCTTCTGCGCTGTTTCATTTTGACATATCTACAGGAAGTAATTGGCGACTAATTTCATGTTTTGCTTACTCCTCTCTCCCCTATCCCCTGATGTTGTTTGCCTCTTCCATTGCAGTGGGTTTTTTTATGTAGCTGTTTTTTTAATTTCTTTTTATGGATTTTTTTTAAACCCATTGATCTTAATTAGCTTCAAGACTTTGTTCAGCCTTTGCATTCTGAATGGTTGGAGGAGGAGGAGGCAGCATGTGAAACGTCTTAACATTTCATATGCTGGTGGGTGTTGTGGGGGCAAAAAGCTCAATGCTGTCTACTGTGTTGGTATCAGTAGCATGGTCTTGGTTTCTTATGCAATGTTTAGGACTATTAAAGTGCACCAGAACTATGCTGAGAGGGAGAATTGGGTGACCTCCTGAAGTTTAGTTAAGGGGGGGGGGGAATTTGTAGCACCCTGCCACTGTATTTAAAAAGAACAGATAAATAAAAATTGTGTGTATATATATGTCTAAGGAGGAGCAAAAAAATGTATAAAACAACAATGTTAAAATAGTGTAAGTTTGGTTGCCTTACTAATGCTTAGGTCTGTGACTTATTTGAGGTACCCAAGACCACATAATTCTTGTGTTGCTGCCAATACAGCCTTTTACGAGGAGTAAGTTATATAGTTAAAGAGGAACTTGGGATATGTTGGACATTAGAGTTACAGTGAGGGCACTTAGAGCCCTCTTCTTTAGGAGAAAGGACCAAAGGTTCATTTTCATAAATACTTCTGTAGATGTTAACACTTAATGTGGTTTCTGGCTTTTACTGTGACTTGTCTAGGTTCTTTTATGTCTTTTATCTAAATGTCTGCTATCTGTAGAGGGCAATAGGTTTGGTCACATAGACAAATATGTTGTTTACAGATACAGAAGTGTTATTCTTTTATGATCAAAGGTGAAGGGTCCGCTGTCTCAGCCCAATGCAGAAGAAAATGGGCTTAAATCAAAGAATGAAGCAATGCAAGGCCGGAATCTTCAGGTAATGTGTGGCATCAAACTGGTTTGGCAAAGCTGGAAGCGCTTTCTAGACTCAGTTTCACTTTCCCTTCTCTCTCCTTTTTCTGTCCTGTGTTTTGTGGTGAGGCAAGCACTTAACACATCAGGGTTTATGTATCATCATGCAGAATGTTCTTTGCCAGTCTTTTCCTTCTTCTGGAAGCTTGTTTCTTTTCAACCTGGATGTTCCAGACATTTGTTGGAGGCATATACCCTGGCAGAGGCTGTTTGTAAATATACAAAATGATGTATGGTGCAAGAAAACATGACTGTGGAAAACCAAAATAAGTCTTTATGTAGCAGCAGATCTTGTTCTCGTGAGCCAGGTCTGCTTTGTTTTGTGGGCTAACTGTGCCTTTCGAGTTGTTTTTCAACAGGAATTACATAGGTGCCTTATCACAGTTAGCATACGAACGTAGTGCCTGAACTTGGTGTAGCTAGGGAAGCTAGACAGGCTTTGGGACTTGGGATCTTTCAGCAAGGGTTACCTCTTGCCTTAAAAACTCCCTTGCAAGAAAGATGTCTAGGGCTGTTTCAGTCATCTTGTCTACCCTGAGTCATTGTGGTGGTGGAATGGGAATGACTCCTGGATACTCTCCTAGAAGGTTAAGATAATCTAAAAGGCTACTAAGGATCTCTAGATAGTTACAGGTATAGTTGCAGCTAGCAGATGTCTCACAGTAAACCTCTTTCTATCAAGGCTCTTGAATTTTTGTTCAAAGACAGAATAAAATGAAATAAATTTTACTGACTTGTTTCTGCTGGATTCATTTGGTACTTAAAATGTTATCCTTTGTTGCCAGTGTGACAGGGCAAGACGGATACTTGAGGCTATCAGCTCAGGCGTGGGCTCAGAAATGTTTCCAAGTGGATTCTAAATTTCTGTTACTTTCATAAAAGATTATTTTAAGAGGGAGGAAGCTAATTGCTGGTTGAGTGATGACTTTGGCCAGCTGAAGGGATCAAGTTTACTGTCTGCATGAAAAGCTGCATGTGAAAAGCTCGGGAGTTGGAAGGAAGTAAATTGTTCTAATCAAAGGTTATGTAGAAGGGGCTGTGCACGGCAAAAGCAAAAGGATATGATACTTGGGTTCTTGAAATAGACTTCTCACAAGTGAGCTGTGTGTGTATATGGAAGTTGGCTGAATATAGTGCAGAAAGGTTTGGAGACAGAATTGGACAGACTGTTTTGAAGCTTTTCCAAGAATAGAAAGCAAGAGGGAATACCATTTTTATGTGTAGAGCTGAGGGGTGAACGGGGTAGTGAATTAAGCTGATCTAGCTACGAGGTGTCCTTAGAGTTCTCAGAAGTACTGGCCAGTGGTGAGGCTTCTGTCCTGGTTTTATATATATAATAATAAAAAGAAAACTCTTAACTTGGATTGTGAAAGCTGAATGTTGGAGAGAAAATTCTCTTTCCAGATTACTAATATTTGTATCTCTGAATTGGAAGTTAAATATCTTGTGAATTAAAACTTAAGATTCATTAGCATTTCTGCATTGAAATATATTTTCTCATCCAAGATAGTGTGTATGTGTTTGTGCAAAATTTCTTTCAAGATGTTTTAAGCAAAGCTTTCTATGTCAGTGGATTCATTTCTTGATATTTTTAGAATATAGTGTTCTGCCTTTAAAAGAAATTAACTATTTCAGAGTTGAAGAACAAGAATCCCAGAGGGATTTGAAATAACTTTGTGGAACATTGGCAAACCTTGCAAAAGCATTCTGCTGCTTTTGCAGCAATAATTTGAACTGCAGAGCTCGTTTTCCAGCACACAACTGTTGTAGGTCCTCTCCTATTCTGCAGCTGTTTTATTGAAGTAAGGGAGCTGAGAGGTATGCGGTGAGTCATTTGTATATTGAAGTCCACCCTGGCTTTATCCATAGCAGCATCTTCTGTAGAGCTCTTGTTCTCTGTTTTTAGTGCTTAAAAATATATACAGGAGATAGGTTTTCATAGCGGAAGCTTCAGCTGGAGAATCTAGACAACTGACTTTGCACAGAAAGCACTACACCTGACATGACTGCTCTAAATAACCCTGTTCAGGTACTTTTTCATACATAAGATTAGTAGGGAATTGCCATTTATTTTGATGACTTTTTCAATTCTGTGAATAGTATCCTTGGATACTGTAGACATAAAATCAGCATGGACTGAGATGATAATATCTCTTTCCTTCCAAGTAGTTAGTTACCCTTTGTTTTCACTAAAAATGTTCTGTATATTCTTTAAAACAGTTTACACAGCTCTTAATAAGGGGTTATTTAATCTTTATAAAGACCTGTCTAGGATTCAGCTTACCTTGGAAAGCCTGAGTGAGCACACTCTTCTCAATGAGCTGTGGCAATTATGTCTTAAATAAACCACTTGTGTTTTCATCAGTTTACAAAATTGAACATTCACTGCAATAGAAATGATACTGGCTTTACTTTGACAGTCTTGATAGTATTAATGTTTAATATAAATACAGGTGAATTTCAGTCTTTATTTACAAAAAAAAACCCACACCCCAAGCCCCAACACTTGAAAATGCATAGCTTGAGGGGCTTGTGTGCCTGCTTTCTCTAGCTTAAGTGTTGGCCCCAAAATATGCCTGCCTCTGTTGTCTTGCAGTGCATGCGACTGACTTCACATTTGTGGGACTGTGTCAGGAAACACTAAGATTGGCGCTTACTGACTTCTATGACCAAACAAAAATGGTTATTTAATTGTGATAAATGACTAAGTACAGAAATCTATCTTTATTTTGGCTTCTGAATTTATTTTCTGAAAAGGGTAACCTGTGTATCCCATTTGAAGAAGTAGAGAAGAGTAACACCTAATGAAAGCCACTTAAAGTTCTGCTGCAATACTTGGGTTGAACTTGTAGCTATATTCCAAAGTAATGAGACAGTATTGCTGCAAACATGGGGGTTTAACCTCTAAAATACTATAAATCCATTGAATTTACAGTATTAATACTTGTCTTTATAAATGATTAAAGTTTTCATTTTAAATGGGACTCTAATGTCTGAGATGATGATTGCTTGTTGCTTGAATTTCCTTAATATCTTAGCAAAGGCTTAGACATGATTTTTATCTGATGCTGCCTTTAACCTAAATTACTCTATCAGAAACTTAGTGTAAACTTAAAATAGGGAGTCCCAGCTGCCTAGCCCTGGTGGGTTAAAACTTGAATGTGCTTCACTGGTTTGTGAGCTCAGGAATTTCCAGGAAGAGAAGAGATTGATTCAAAGTGTTCTTATTTATTTAAAAAAGAACAAAAACCAGTATTTTGAAAGTGTCATTGCACAAATTTTAGGCTCTTGAGAGAATACTTAAGCTTGTCTGTTTAGTGGTGAACATAATTGATTCACCTTCTCATTGCGCAGAACATAACTCAATTATGCTAGGAACAAACAGTCTCCAGAGATACAAGCTTGAGTGGATGTAAGAGATCCTGGCCTTCATCCAGCAAATGATGCCACGACTTCTCTGACTTCTGGTGCTTAAAATCCTATACTAGACTCCTGTGGGAATTAATGCAAACAGAGGGGAAAGGAAACTAAAGTGGTATCTGTTCAGTTTTAGCTGCCTCGATAAGACATTGCTGTCAGTTTAAAACCTAATGTGAAAACTTGTTTTTGTCTGTGCCCTTTCAGGCTGCTTACTTATCTCTGTTGGGTATGCAGACAGTCAAGGGTGGGTTTTTTTGAGGAGTTTTTTTTTGTGTTTGGTTCTTGTTGTTGTTTTTGTGTGAACTCTGTTCTGAGACCTTTCTACTGGTGGGTCTTGACTGCAAACCAGACACTTCTTTTTATTCTTCACAGTCAAAATGTGAAGATGTACTTAAAAAAATGGGTTTGTTACAAGAGTCCAATAATGAACTTAATACTGTCTCTCCTTTCCACTCTTCAGCTGCAGATGTGTGGGGATGAGGTGTTTTGGGGGTTTTGTTTAGGTTTTTTTTGTTGTTAATCCCTACTAGGAACCAAATTGTGAGATTCTTGACTTGAGTCTTGTTTCAGAATGACTTGTGAATCTTAAGCAGAGCAATTACTGTCCTTTTTCGGTTGTGGCTTTCAGTCCATTTTATTTGCTGAAACCAGCAGGTTAGCAGAAGCGTGACCTAAAGCAAATACAGACTGCAACAGACATTTTAATCTACTCTTAAAAAACAAGCAAAACAAAACAAAAAAGATATGGAATAACTTAGGTCAGAAGGGACCTTTGGGCCTTAGCTGGTTCCACTTCCCATTCGGAGAAGGTTGGGTCCAGTTGGATCAGGTTTTTCAAGGGTTTGCCTGGTGAAGTTTAGAATTATCTCCATGAAGATGGTACAGCCTGTGGTTGAACTTTGTCCCACCGATCACAAGCCTTGAGTTTGGTATTGTCCACTTACTCAATCCATATCTTGCCAAACTAACTGAGGATGCCAGAGGAGACCAAGTGAAAGGCTTTGCTAAAATCGTGCTAACAACATGCACTGCTCTCCCTTTGTCTGTACAGGCCTTCCTATTGTCCTAGAATACAATCAGTTTGGTTGGGAGCAGTCTAACCTCAGTAAAACTCTGCTGGCTGTTCCCAGTCACCTCCTTGTCCCTCACATGCTCAGAAATGGCTTCCAGGAGGATTGGCTCTGCAGTGATTTGGGTTGTGCTGACTCCAGATCTCGCTTCTTGACAGGGACATGTATTTGCCATCCAAGGAGGATGGTGGAGGTAATGACCTCCAGAGCTCTGCTCCAACAAAAATCATTCATATGCAGGATTGTCGGTGAACCTGGCATTGCCTCTTGCAGTTTATGCTGCTGGCACATAGAACTTGTGAAGAACTGGCCTTCCTAGCCTCTAGATATGAACATTACTTCATGTGGGTAGTGCCTTACTCGGTCACCTTCTTTTAGGCTTGTTTTTTTCTTGGAGAACTGACTCCAGAGTAGCAGAAGTCTTACGCATCTGATTGCAATGGTATTTTGGTTCACTGGGGAGATAAACCTTGCCCAGATATAGAATCATAGAATCATCTGGGCTGGAAGGGACCTTCAAAGGTCATCTAGTCCGGCCCCCCTGCAGTCACAGGGACACCATATCATATGGAGCTGTAGTTCTCTCATAAAATGTCTGGAGCTGAGTTAAGTACAGAAGTAATTTGTTTTGAACCTACAATAAAATGTATAGAGAGTAGACTTGATTGAAGATCTTTTATATTTGTATGCTGCTGCAAATGCTAGCTTGTCCTAGAGAAAAGTACAGTCTGGAAATTGTACCTGTTTTGCAGAAGGTTTCAGTAAGAGCTATAGCTGCAGGTGGTTTGACTCTAAATGTATTTCTTTATAGGAAGAACCAAAATACAGACAATTGTCTCCTGAAGCTACAAGTGTTCGCTGACAGAAAGTTGTGACAGAACAGTTACAAGATCTTGGGATTTTTGCAGGAAGGGAACTCGCTAAGGAAGTATGACTTCTACTTAAACATAAAATATATTTTACTGATGTGGGAAAAAAATGGAATACTTGTCCATTAGTGGTGCAATTGTTATTTATAATAGTCTACTGAGAAGTATAAGCATGGGAAAGGGAAATATAGTTTGGGGGCTTTTTTATGTGCTGAGCTGAAACTTTGGAGATTGAGAAATTGGGCCCGACTAAAGGTACTCTGATTTTGATTATTCAGGATTTGTAAGCCTGCTTGAATTTGTGTTTATATTATTGACTATTTGGAAAAATTCTTTCTCCTTTGTGAATGTACTTCTGGCTTCAGGGGTCAAACTTTGAAAGTTGAGCATGAGTAACTCGAACAGTGCTTGTTTAGTCTATTTGTGCTTTTATGGTTGAGCTTGTAATTACGTGTTCAATCCAGTGTGCCCTTCTCTAAAAGTATGCGTTGCTGTTCTTCAAGACTCCAAACAAGTATTTGTATTCAGTGATTGCGTTCCCTCAGTCAGTTTGCAATCTTTAAAAATAAAAATCGGAGACTTAAATACACCTACCACAGTAAATTAAGTAGAACAGTTAGTCTCTTCGTTTGGAGCAGGACATATTTAGAAAAAAAAGTTTGTTACATTGTTTCTGTAATAGAGGAAAGGGTTGAAGTATTTATTGATGTTACTTGAGTTTGAGTTTCTCACTATCTCTGGATGGGAGGTTACCCAGAGAGGTATAGAGTAGATATTTCTGAAATCCAGTTGTTTCTGTTGTCCTCTGAAGATGGGACAGGAATTTTTGTAGCATGGGATAGATGACACTTTTTTCCTATTTCCCATGCAGTATCTCAGTATTGTTGGGCTGCTCTCCTTGGCAGAAGCTTAGGCATGCAATTAATGAGGGGACTAGCAGCTCATACCAGCCTAACTAGCACTTTTCAATCTTGCTCTTCGTGTAAACAAGATAGCTTTTAAAATGCTACATGCTGTTTTAGAAGATTGAACCCAATGCTTTCTTAAAATTGTGTCTGGCAATGCCGGACAACAGTTTTCTCAATTAGAACTTTAGTATAGGTGAATCTGGCGGTGTTTTAAAAATAAAGTGGATGTTGGGGCAGGATTTCTGTGAGTGTGACAGTCTGTGATTTAATAAAGTCTAAATTGGCACTGCTGTAGGATGCAGGGGGGAGTAAAGGAGTCTGAATTTTTCACCTGGGAAAGTATGTGGGAAGCTAACACCTTGTGCTTTTTTTATATTTGAGATTAGGCTTCAATATGGAGGAATTTGTATGTGAGCAGAAAAAAAGATTCTTGTATAAATACAGCCTTTTACATCTTTGTTTCTATTGGTATGAAATTCTGAATTCATAGTGATAACTTGTTTCTAATGGTAAATATGTATGAGCACTTTTTCTCTTCACCAAGCCTATGCCTCTTCTGTCAGATACAACTTTTCTTGTTAACATTAGATTACAATGATTTAAGTATTTTCTTCTGTTTATTCTTTAACCAGCTATGCCTAATGCTTCTTAGATGAAGCTTTGATATATGCTCATTAAATAGATTCCTCGGCAGTTCAATTGTGACTTATGGACTGAGCTTCAGTCCTGGTGCTTGGGGTATTTTTCCTGTAGTTTCTCATGGATGGCACTTAGAGTTCTGTCTTGAGCATTTTTGCGCTGTGTGTTCTGGGTGTGATAGGCTTAGATAAATGCTAGATTGTAATACTGATGCTAACAAACAGCTATTGTACTCTGCTTTCCAGAATGAATGTCTGCTGTGTTCTGTAATTACTGGGGTAAAAGAGGACACTTGAGTTCTTAAAGTAAGCCATTTTCTGCTGCTTTCCTGGATAACAGCCATCCAGGCTGTAGAGGGAGCTTGTGTTGTCACTTCATGCAGAAAAGTATGACACAGGTTTATTCCAGTCTTCTCAATTTGTCTATCAGAGACCTTCATGTAATTGGACCTCATGCAAGTTTGTGTTTTGGTGTTGGTTTTGGGGAGGGGTGTGTGTGGGAAAGTGGCATGTAATGTGCCAATACGAAAGCTGCCTTTGAACTCCTACTGTGGCCTGGGACTGGCTGAATACATATTCCTGTCTGAATGATTCTGTCCCTGCGCCTGCCTTATTCATGTGTGGCTTCATCTGGAAGAGTTCTGCATCGGGACAGTTGAGCATCACGACTTTGGGATCCAATGGATGTTGCTAGTCACTGTTTCCTCAGTAACTGTGCGACAGCATGATGGATCTGTCTTCCCAGAAGCAGTCAAGGTGTTCAGTACATACATTCCTTCGTTAGCTTAAATATTGGGCATTAGGTTAGTTACTGCTTTGAGTTGAAAGATAGCCAGTGTATGTGTGGGAGAGGTGGCGTAATGGTCCTTGATAGCATTCACAACAACTATGTAATAGCTGAGAATTTGGGTTTCTCCGTTCCAGTGCTGTGGTTTTTTTTCTTTAGCTGTTACTCTGTGTGAGAACTAATGGGCATCCAGATGGCACGATGGATGCCTTACACAGATCAGAAATGAATATTTCATCATGCCTCCCAATGATAATGTGTAGTCTGCTAAGCAGCTTTTTTACAGCAAGTAGCTCAGCCTCCTGAGAATATCACAGCTTCCAAGTGTTTGTCTCTTTGAGGGAGAGAGGGTTTGGGCTTCAGACTCTGCAGCTGACAACCTGGAGTTACCTAGTTCTTGCTTACCAATACGGGGTGGTCAAGACAATTTGCCTGATGCTTTGTTGCTGGGGATATCTAACCTTACTGCTTAGGTTTTTGATGTTAGTTATTTGCAGGCTTTGGCAACCTAGCAGCTAACTTGAAGGGAAAAGAGTTTTGTTGCGGTGGGGTGTTGAGTGGGCTGCTATTTGTTGCTGTTGTTTGGTGGTGGGTTTTTGTTTTTTACTTTAATCCTGAAGTGTTCCTGGAAATTAATAACATCTTCCTTGTCAGACTATTTGGTAACGAGATGAAAACTGAGTGTACTCCCTGGCCGTGGTGTCTAATCACAGCAGAAGTGCAGTGCTGGTTGGTTATCCTGAGAAGTTACTGACCGGAGGCTTGGAAACCCTGCTTGTTGAGGAATGGATGCAGTTTTAGCAAAGAAGGGTTAAAAGAACTTCTGGTCTCCACTGTTTAGGGGATTTGAAGGCTTACAGAACTATACTGTTTCAGTGGATGGTGATAGACCCTCAAGCCAGTCTGCTGGTTCTTCATAATATTTTATTCTGGGGAAATGCAAGGATTGTCAGGGACAGTGGCTGTTTTTCATACACGAGTCCCTGTTTTCCCCAGACATCCAGGTGCAGGGAAGCATTGTTGCTCTCATATGAGGGTGCTGACAGAAACAAGCACAAGCTCTGTGAAAGAGCCATGATGGAGAGTGTGGGGCGACAATGGTGGACAATGTCTGGTCCCTTCCCATGGCACTGTCAAGTTGTTTGAATTCCCTTCTGAGAGGAGTCGGTCTCACGTTAGGGCTGTTCTGTTCTGATCTCTCCTGTAGACATCGTGCTATTCAGCTTTTCGTGGTCAGTGTTAGAGGCAGCTGAGATGTCCGTACCAGTGTATGTGAGCTGCAATTGCTGTCTCTGAAGATACTTCTGCTTTTATTTTAGGTAGTTAAAGGCTGACCCTTTCTTTAGTGCATATGATTCATAAGTACTTTTTTCTGTTTTGATTGATTTCATCCTGTAAGTTAAAAAAAGAAGCAGAGAAGGCTTTTTAATAAAACACAGACCACAATGGCTGGATTTACATCCTCTGCAGCAAATAGCTAACACGGCAAAGAAAAAAATGGGGTCTTTGAAGCAGTTTAAGGACTAAAACTTTTCCATTTTATGTCTTGTACAGTACAGTCAAAACTGGTAGTGATCATGCATTTGTTTGTCAGACAGCTTTCTGCTTGGTGGAGTTGCTGGTAGAATGGCCAAACTGTTGGGCTTACATTTTCCATACAGAGTGTCTGCTTTATTCTGAATTATTTTTAGAAAACCTCAGGAAAAATATTTAAACTACTTTCAGGAAAGATTAAGGCAATTAAATTTTGTTCCTGTGGAAGAGGTAGGGCTGTACGTGTGTATGGCAAGGGGAGGAGTGTTAACAGCTTCAGCACTTCTGTATTCTGAGGAAATAAAAATTTGCCAGACTACGTATATTTTATTCTTTCAGTGAAAATCTTCAAATCTTCAAAAGTATTGCTTTTCAAGCAATTGAAAATCTTACTGTACAGATTTGGAGGAAATGTAGTTTGGAAACTGCATTCTTGGAAGGTAGCTGTGTGAAACATTGAGCTTCTGGCCCCCCTGAGATGTGAAGAGGATTTCTCCAGCTGCGTACAGGATACAAAAAGTGCTGCTTTTGTATAGGATGTAAGTGAAAACAAGGATATCCTCTTCCTTTTTTTTTGTTTAAAAAAAAAAATTCAAAGGCAGTATTGTGGGTTACAAGTTTGACTTGCTTGCAAAAGGGAATGAGAAACCATCTTGATATTGCCTCTAAATTTGAGGCAGTATGTTTCTGTGGCTCTTGTTCCATTGCTGGACTGTTTGGCAGGGTACAGATCTTCATTTCCCAAATGTGTATGTCCTATCTCTGTATTCTCATCTTTACTTGAGTGTTCAGCAAAGACTTTGAGGTATAAACAGTTTCTTTGGATGAAATGTCTTCAGTGCTGTGTTTGGCCATATTGGAATCTCATTAACTTTCATGCATATTTTGTTTAGGAAATGACTTATGCTTCATGCAGGCTTCAAACGGTGTGTCACTGATAAACTCTTTCTCATGCTATAGCTATTGGGCTCTGTAGAGCAACGGGTGTTTCATCCTAAACCAAGAGGAGGAGTTCCTGCATGATTTCTGGCTAAATACTTAGTGCAGTCTTACAGTGTGAGTGAGCTTGACGTGTTTATTGTGGGAGAGGCTCCCCTGGTATTTATTATTAAAGACTGGAATTTAAGTCTAGTTCTCTTGACCACAAAAAAGAAAGTCAGTTGCAGGCTTCAGATGAATGAATTGTTAACAAGATTTTTTTTTCCTAAGTTAGACTGTTTCAGCTAGTCTATTCTCAGGTTTTCATTGCGGCTGGAGTTTCATTTATATCTAAAGAATCTCCTGTAGAGATTTTTAGACTTTGAAAGTATCTTGAGATTTGAAGGGAAGAGAAGGAATTGTTTTGCTGTCTCAAATCTTTCAAACAAATCTAACAATTCAGGCACAGAGCAGTTGATTCTAGCCATCTCTAAGACAGGTGGGCCTGATGAACATATTGTGCGTTTTTTTCTGTGTTGTTTATAGTGCAGTACTCAGCAGAACTTCCAGAAGTAATTTTCTTTGTATACAAACTTGGAGAAATACTAGTGTCTTAACCACAGAGTGGATTACACTTCAGAAAGTAACTGCACTTTCCGTGGCATGCAAAATGAACAGCTTATATGGTTTTGTTTTTGCTAAATAATTGTGTGGTTTGTCTTCAGATGTAGCTGCTATAATTTAAAAAATAGAATAGGATTGCTTTGAGAAATTGTCATGAAATCATGGAAAAGAGAAGGAATACGGCAAAAATCACTTCCCTTGGCTCCTCTGCAGCTCTTTCAGTAAGAAGAGAATGGTATTTGATGTCCCTGGGAATTCTTAGTAGTGCGTGCTCTTGCTAAGTTAGCAGTATACAGAATAATGGGGAATTCTACTAATTGGTACCTTTCTTCTTTAGGCTTGCAAAGACTGATGACAGGTTTTTAAGTTTAATTGCGAACCCACGTCTGAATGTTCTTAAAGAACTCGTTAGTACCACGAGCTGCTGGAATAGAGGTTTCTCTTGTACAAGATGAAGTTTTGCCAACAATGACGTCTTGACTGCTATGCAGAGTCCTCAAGATTGTGTTTTATGAGGAGGATGAGAGAAACTTGGATGGAGCTCAGCAAAATCTTTAGGAGGGAGTGGAGAAAATCTGTGAGAGCTCTTCCTAATTTGCTCCCTGTTGTTAGATTTAAGATCAATTTTCATTCCGTATCGAATAGTTGCTTCAGTTTTTGTTATGACACAATATGAAGACCAGATTTCACTGGACTTGCCCAATATTTGCTTAGTTATATTGGCAAATTCTTATACTCCTTGGTTTGTTTTCTGTTATGTACTGGAGAGACTGCTGATACCGAGAAGGAAGACACTATAGTGAGTTGACCAGCAGTGGAAAGTTAAAAGAATAACTTTTTTCAGGCATGAAGATGTTCGGGCATAAATAGATGCTTGTAATTGTAAAGTGAAAGAGGAATGTCAAGTCTATTTCACTTACAGACAGAAGGGATGATGAAAATATGCCAGAGCTTGCTTGCTTGCTTGTTCTAACCAAATTCTGCTTTTGTCTCATTTCTAAAACTTCAAACTTCTTCAGTAGGGCAGAGGAACACGGTGAAGGTGGAAAATTGTGCTATTTGCTAGTCCTCTTCCAGTTGTACACTGGAATTTATGAGATGAGGTGGCTAAAAACGGCTTCTGATTGTTCAAGCCATAGAGTTCATAGGCCTTGTACAGCTAAGCTTTTCTCTCTCTCTTTTTTTTTCCTCTTCAAATTTCTATATGCCTCTTATTCTGCATGCAGCCCAGCAATCATTTGCTGGAACTGATTGTTACATCTTGCCGAAGGATTGCTCAGAGCAGGTGATAAGAGGTAAGAGAGACCTTTCCTTGCTTTGAATTATTCATTAGTGGGCCTCTAGTTGACATTTCCAATACTAACTTTTAATACAGTCTTCTGTCCTCTGGTAATCCATCTGGAGTGCTTGATTGGGTGACAGATTTATTTATTTATTTTTTCCTCATGTAAGTCATGAAATCAGTTAGTAGGAAATCTTCTGCAGCTTTCTGTAAAGGCTTTGTTCTGAATGTCACCTACTTGCTCTTACAGTATCGCACATAGATTTTCATAATTGCAAAACTGACCACTACTAGCATGTGGTGGGCATGCTTGGAATGGTCACCAGCCTTTTAATGGGATGGTGTGAAGTAACTGCTAATGGTATTTACTAGTCTGGGGAATCTCCTCTTTATCAGCCTACACCCCTCTTGGAAGCAGTTTTTTCTGGGAGTAGCAAAACTTCAATCATTTCTATAGAAATCCCTCTTTAGTGAGGAGCAGGCTGATTACTGTTACCCCACTGGCTTTCTGAGCAGAGCTAGGTTGGCTTTTTGGCAAATATGAGGAGACATGTTTCTTTGCATGTGTTTGCTCTATTGAGTTATGAGTGATCTATCATGATGGGCAAAGCTGAGGGGAAGAAACAAACTCCTTAATAATGCCATCAGCCCTCTGAGAAATCGGGGCTGGTATACCTGCTGTGTCTTGTAGGGCAGCTTTTAATGAAGGAAAACCTTACTAGACTGTATATAAAGGCAAATCAGTATTGCAGCAATGCAGCTGACTTTTTGTGTAGCTTACTTATAAACATGTATGGTTTAACTTCATCTGTTGCAAATAACAAACTTCTATGTTCGAAGTAGCCGGACCCTCAATGCAAACTGTTGTGTGAGACGGCGCACAGGATGCTGTACTCGTAGCAGATTGGGAAAACAAAGGTTGATGGTCATAGCTGGAGGACGTAACTTCTGATGTTTCTCTCATAGCAGCTGGGACTCTAGAAAGCAGGAAAACTGCAATGACGGGTATGGAAGGGAATGGACAGGAAAGATGAAAGGGAAAATATGCTCAAGTTTACAAATCACTGAGTGTTGCCATCTCTTTGTTTGGTTTTATTTTTTTTTTCTTTTCCCCTAGTTGCACTAAATGTACACAATTCCCACAGCACAGGAGCCACACAAACTATGAAAGAAACTGTTACTATTTCAAAGCAATATTTATTAATACTGTTTAAATTTAGCTTGTCATTTGTCCCATCTAATTTCCAATATTTTTGTTGCTGAGGAAAACAGATAAAATCTTTCTCCTCGTATTCTGGAGACAGTGAAAGCAATTGTTACTTATTTTAAACTCTATCACTTGAAGAGGGAAGTAGTCCAGTGTGCACTGCTTTAAATATTGTTTATGATATCCCCTTTAAGTACTTCAAGCTCATGAGGTTCCACAAGGCCATGTGCAAGGTCCTGCACCTGGGTCAGGGCAATCCCATGCAGAAATACAGGCTCGGCAGAGAATGGATTGAGAACAGCCCTGAGGAGAAGGGCTTGGGGGTGTTGGTGGGTGAGAAGCTCAACATGAGCAGGCAGTGCGCACTTGCAGCGCAGAAAGACAAGCGCATCCTGGACTGAATCAAAAGAAGTGTGGCCAGCAGGTGTACAGCAGAGGAATTCTACTATCTGCTCTGCTCTCGTGAGATTTCACCTGCAGTACTGTGTCCAGCTCTGGACCCCTCAGCACAGGAAAGACATGGACCTGTTGGAACAGGTCCAGTGGAGTACCACAAAAACGATCAAAGAGCTGGAGAACCTCTGGTATGAAGACAGGCTGAGAAGAGTTGGGGATGCTCAGCCTGGTGAAGAGAAGGCTCTGGGGAGACCTTATAGTAGCTTTCCAATATGTGAAGGGTGCCTGAGAGGGACTTTTTACAAGGGCATGTAGTGATAGGACGAGGGGTTATGGCTTCAAATTGGAAAAGGGTAAATTTGGATTCTATATTAGGAAGCAATTTTTCGCTAAAAGGGTGATGAGGTACTAGAATAGGTTACTGAGGGCAGTTATGGAGGCCCCATACCTGGAAGTGTTCAAGGCCAGGTTGGAGGGAGCTTTGAGTAACGTGGTCTAATGGGAGGTGTCCCTGCTCGTGGCAAGGGGGTTGGAACTCGATCTTTAAGGTCCCTTTCAACCTAAACCATTCTATGATTCTACTTCAATTGCTGCTAGCAGAACAGTCTGATGCTGATGAGGAAATCCTCAAAACCATCATCAACTACCATGGAGACTGCAGTTTAAAATGGACCAGCCGAAGTGTGCAGCTGAAGGGGCTCTTGCTCTTTCTGTCAGCAGAGGCATTGCACTGTGTCAATGCAGCTTGTGAAGTCTGAGCCATATCAAAGCTGTGCATCAGTTGCTAATAGCTCTAGTACTACATCAGTACTGCAAGCTTTGTCAACCCAGTCATATGCAAAGCAGTTCCCATCTTAATGTGTGTTGGAGTGTCATCTTTGAAGAGTTGAAAGCATTTTTTCAATAATAGCGTATTTTACATTTTTAAAATGAAAATTTTAAATGTGCAGTGTTGTCTAGAGCTAGGCTTGCTGCTTTGTTTTTTAGTCTCCTGTTTCTCTACTGCAAACGAATTATAGAGGTGCAAGAACTGCAGAAACAGACTTGCATGCAAATTGTCACCAAAAAAAACCATTGCTGTCACCAAGTCCTGAAATGCCCAAGTTTCATCCAATTATTACATAAGTTATACTAAAAATAATACTGTTGCAGTCAGCACTTGGAAAAAGAAAGGGAAGCTAATACTAATTATTTTGTGGAGGGTGTGTCTACCTTTTGCAGCAGTGCGTAAGATTTTCTGTGCATAAATCAACTGTAATATCAAGGGGACAGTTTTTTGAGTTGATGCTTTATTTGTGATAAAAGTTAAGAGGTGCAGTGACAGCTAAAAATGGGATTGCAGGCAAGAGAGTGGCTTTGTAGTTGGCTTCATAGGAAAAAAATCTTTTATATCTTTATTTTCTATCAAGGTGCTTATTGAGTTACTTAAAACTACAGTGTTTTTGCAGTTGTTTGTTTCTTGCTTTCTAGATCTTTCTTTTTAATTAGATGCACTTTAGCAAGTCAGGATATCAATTCTGAAGACAGTGGGAGTAGTAAAACATTGCTGTCTCAAGGAAGGAGCGGAGGAATGAGAGACGAGATCCTGCTTCTACCGCTGACTCACAGTGGCCTGAGGCAAGGCTGTCTCTCATCTTAACCATCTGCAGGATGGTGAAGATGATACTTTTCTCATGGTGGTAATTGGTAGCATGTGAGACAGTTAATGTGGTATTGGAGTAATGAAGTGTTCAGTGTATCCGAGGAGTAAATCAAGGCAGAGGCTTCTAACTGGAAGAAGATAAAATAATTTTGACTCATTTCCGGAGCAATATTCCCCTTTTCTGAGGTTACTGCTTTACACAAGTAAACTCCCTCTTTCAGAGGTGTGAAGGCTCTTTTGCAGAGTGGAAGATTCTTGCAGGGCAGCTTTTCTAACGTCTCCTTTGTATACTTGTGTGAAGTCTTAGCTGATAATTTTAATAAATTAGAAGGCCTGATGATGCAGCCTCAATGTGTTAAATGCTATTCAATATAGCATGTGACTTCCTTTAATTTCAGAGTTTGTGGCAATATTTGCAAGTCCAGTGACTTCTGTTGATACTTAGCAAAGCTTGTGAGCTCTTATGGAGCACGTAACACAGTAAGATGGCTGAATAATGGAGATGACAGCTATAAAGCCTGTGAAAGGCAGGAACTGTATGCCACACGCAAGGCATGGTGAGATGAACCTTACTATTTTCTTCATATATCAAATCATCCTTGTGTCTAGGTAGTAGGAAACTTTTTCCTTGCAGTTGCTCTTAGTATTGCCAGAGTTGGTCTAGAACTTCTTTTGAGTGACTGCTTCTTTGTCCATTCTCATTACAATATTCTAACCAGAAACTGAAATTTAAATTCATGTTTTCAAAACTGTTTTCAGGCAAACAAGTAACTGATGACAGACAGTAGACTACACCAGGTTCACAGTGTATTCTTAATATGAATCCAACTTCAGGATCCTAATAGAGGCAACTTGTTTGTTTGAAATTATTTCCCTTAGCAAATTCTGAAAGTTGTAGTTGTTGGGAAAAAGTCTTGTTTTCTGAGAACGTGTGAAAAGGTGGACAATGCTTGTATGTAATGGTGTGGAAACTGTGAGATGTGAGAAGCGTGGTTCTTTTCTGCTCCAGATTTCTTAGAGTCCATTGGGAGTGTGATTGAGGTCAGATGGTATAAAAACAGGAAGTACAAACTAGATTCATTTTGTCTGACAATTAATTTGTTAGTTGTGTTATACACAAAGATCCAAGTTTGTCATTTTCTTCACATGAACATGGAAGCATTCGGGGAAGAGGTGGCCTTGGTGAAAGTAAGTTGTTAGGGACAGGCTTGTGTTTTGTGTGTGCAAGTGTGCCTTGGGTTTTTTGTTTTTGTGGGTGTAAGTTTGCTGCCAGTATTTAGATGTCACCTAGCATAGTGGGTTTCTGTGCTATGACGAGCATTCCTAGGTGTTACAAAGCGAAATAAGTACATAGAAACAGTTGAAGCAGATGGCTGAGGTGAGAACTGCTGGGAACAGAGGAGGCATCATCACTGTGGTGAGAGCATGGTGGATAAGACTAGTGAAATGTCTTTAATCATACCTTGCTAGTATGTGGTGCTTTTCCTCTTTTGTTTCTCTAAAGAGATTGGAAGGGTTCTGAGCTGGTCTGCAGTGACTCATTCGATGTCACTTAATTCGCTGGGATTCTGTGTGTAGAAAGTACATCCTTTAAACCTTGCTGACCTTCCTTTCACAAATCACAGCTGTTTTCAAGAATGGTATATCCATGTAAAGAAAATCAATGGAGTATAGTGCCTGTGGTAAAAAAAGTGTTGTTTTGTAGCTTCACAAAACCAAATGGAAAGGTGTGAGCCTTCCCTTGAGCTGTTTTGGGTTTCTTTTAGTTCCTGGCTTTCTTGCATGTTCTTAACTTCCAACCTACTTGATATGAGGAGGGGAGAATGAACATAAGTTCTGTGACGGTAAGGAAATGCAATACAGTAATTTTGAGTTAATTGTTACCTGGAATATTTTGTGATGGCTGATGGCAGCTTCAGCACTAATTGTACATTGTCTGGGTTACCTGGCTCTTCTGCTCTGTTTTGCTCTACTTGCTAAAGCTGTTTTTCCATTTCTAATTTGGATTCTCAAAAAATAAAAGGGATTCTGTGTGGGACCCTGCTCCCCCCCAATGTCCTTCACTTAAAAAAATAAAGGAAAACACTGCTTTGTTGATATCTGGAAGGGACTGTGTATGTTCTTTCAACAGTCCAGTCTGGTATGAAAGCAGAGGGGACACTGCTATTTTTTGATTGCTGGAGCAAGAAACAGAAAGGGCACTGTATGGTGCTTAGGTAAAAGACCTAATGTCCTTATCAGTCTTCTAAAATTCTAACAACATGCCTGTGTGTGTTATCTTGTCCATAAAGATTTTCATTTGTATATTTTTTAAAAGTCGAAAGGAGGAAGCATTAAAAATTGCTATCAGCTTTAAGTTCTCACTGGAGCTTTACTTCACTCTGGTGAGACCCACCCCTGGAGTACCATGTCCAGCTTTGGAGTCCTCAGCACAGGAAGGACGTGGACCTGTTGGAGCAAGTCCAGGGGAGGGCCATGAAGATGATCAGAGGGTTGGATCACCTCTCCAGACTGAGTTGGCGCTGTTCAGCCTGGCGAAGAGAAGGCTCTGGAGAGACCTTATAGCAGCCTTCCAGTACCTAGAGGGTGCCTACAGGAGAAATGGGGAGGGACTCTTTGTCAGGCACTGTAGCAATACAATGAGGGGTAATGGTTTTAAACTGAGAGAGAGGAGATTTAGATCAGATATCAGGAAGAAATTCTTTACAGTGAATATGGTGAGGCACTGGAACAGGTTGCTCAGAGAAGTTGTGGAAGCCTCATCCCTGGAAGTATTCAAGGCCAGGCTGGATGGGGCTTTGAGCAACCTGCTTTAGTGGGAGGTGTCCCTGCCCATGGCAGGGGGATTGGAACTTGGTGATCTTTAAGGTCCCTTCCAACCCAAACTATTCTATGACTTAGGCAGAATATTAAGTTCAAATCTGAGCGTGTGTATGAATTTTGAAGTACAAAATCAGAATCAGCCATGCAGGTTGGAGAGATACCATAACTGTCTCCAAATTTCAGAGTAACCTCCTAGATTGGTTATTTTCAGTTGCTTTAAATGATATCTGGCTACTGTTGTCATTACAATTTCTAATAGTGTAGATTCCCTGAAGAAAATGTTTATTAGCAAAGCACATCTGGATTCTCGTACTTGCATAGTTAGAACAACTGGATGCTTTGGTGTTAAGACGTGATGCACCTGGGAGAATGCGTATCTCTATACAGTGAATTCAGTAAAAAAACTACTTGTAAACTTACCCTGCTAGAAATCTGTTCCCCTCCTTCCATTCATAGCTTTCATCTGATTAGATCTAAAGTTGGCATCAACTGTCTTTCTTTGGTTGAACTCTCTTCAGGTCTTTACAAGATCACTTTCCTTATGCCTCTGTGGATTTATAGTGATGTTACACAAGAAACACCACCAGACTGACAGTTACCAGCTGAGTTAGCAGTAGTAGTTGCTGGTAAGGTAATCACCTACAAGTTAACCAGATGCATTCCAGTTGTTGTTGGTACATGGGACTCTGCTGCCCGTCACAGGGGTCAACTGGTTTGTTACTTGAACCTGCATGATCATTAATGGCTTCACATTTTACTTATTGATAGCCATATGGTTTCATCCTCTCCAGTTAAGCCAGTTGACTCTATTGGTGACCAGTCCTTCTTATTTATTTGCAATTCCCTCTGACTACTTTTCCTCTCATCACTGAAACCTTCCCTGCTGACCTTCACTGGACTTGTTCACCTTGAGTTTTTTGCATCTTTTATGGCCTGCTGACCAGCTTATTTGATATGATTTTACTGCATGGTATAGAGAAACTATCTATTGAAAGCCTGCTGGAAATCTTACTTTAGTGGAATTACCATTTTCAACTATACTTCTGAAAGATCAGTGTTTCTAGAGGGATGAGTTTACGTCTGTTTTGTTTTAAAATGTGTTAATTTGGTATGAATGGTCTTATTTTTCCATTTCCTAAAACGGGGACACTCTTTGTTTCAGCCTTAAAGGCCTTAAATACCCAGTTCACTTGGGTAAAAGCATGGCTTTCCTCCACAGCTGCAGAGCTTTCCTGATTATTTTTTTTTCCTTTCATTTCTTCTAATTCAGGAGCATTGAAATAAACAGTAGTTGTAATATGAGAGTGAGGTGGAAGAACCTTCAGAGCAAGAGTGTTAATTTTTTGAAGGAGAAAAGGTGTGTGAGTTTTTGTAGCGGTTGAGGTTTTTTTTTATGATTGGTTGGGCAGGTTTTTTTCTTTTCCTTATCTTTTAATTTTTCTCTTTTCATTTTTATTTTCTTAAAGCCTCACAGTGGTAAGCTGGCTTCTGCAATAACTGGAATCAGAAATGTTGCTTCTGCTGAACTGTTAATAGCAATAAAACTGGTACATAGGCAAGCTGACATTTAATAACATATGCTGCAGAAGTGCTTGTGAGTAATTGGGACTGGGTTCCTGCAATGTTAGGCATTGTACAAAATATTAATTCCTGCCCTTGAGATCTGTGTATAGGAAGGACAAAAACAAGGTAGTTCAAGCAAGCATAAACAAGCAGAGGGGTAAATGTAGTGAGGAGGTGTGTTTGTTAGGCATCTGCATTGCTCTTTGGCCTTGATTAAGTGTGGATTAACTTAATGGAAAGAGGTGAAGGCAAGTTGCAAGGGAGCAGTAGGGAAGGGCAGGAGCAGTGGTGCAGTCTGTTACAGAGGAGCTTGATTTGGAAAGAGTGGAAGAGAAATCATGTCTGGCATTAAAAATCAGTCAGTCAGAGGGAGGGCTAGAAGAGGAGGGGGAGCGAGGGCCAGCTAACTCATGAGGCCAGTGACTTCCTCGCAGTCTGAAATGACTGTACTATGAAATACGCTCCTTCTGTCCTTTGGACTGTGAGAGCTATTTCCCCAGCTTTGTTTACTCTTCAGTGTGAGCTGTGGCAATAAAAATATTTGCAGTAATTAGAAAAACTAATCCTTTATGAGAAGCAGAGGCAGTGATTATACCACTTACAAGTTGTCCTTATGCACTTCCTGCTGTGATGAAAAGCAATTGTTTGCTTTGTATTCGTGTGGTTCTCCTTCAACCCTTTCTCCGTTCCCTAGTTCTTTGATATGTATAAAAAATAAAAACCTTCTCCCCTGCCCGCTTTACAAAATGCTGCTTAGTGGTGAGGATATATTTGAAGAATTTGCTTTAACTGAGAGGGGTTGATCAATATGATGTGTGGAAGGATGAGAAACTTGAGGTTTTCCTCCCTCCAGGCTCACTACCTATCTCCCATAATACCAGCAGTGAACCTGCAAATACCAGCTCCAGTGCTCTGTAGGACATGGAGGTTCCCCTGGAGTCTCCATTCTTTTAAGGGGCCTACGTCTGAATCACAATTGTCCCTCTTGTGGTGGTTGTGAATCATTATTGGCTTCCTAATGATGGAACACTGGTCTCCTGTGGCTTACTATAATAAGATGAGTCACTGAAATGTTGTCTAAATGTTGTTGAAATGTCTTAAGGTAATTTTCTTATTTAACTTATTTATTCTCAAAGTGACGCTAATATTTGTCATCTGTAATTTCCAATATATTTAGTTCTACAGAATCACTTGCTGTAGGTGCAGATGCTGTGAACTTCAGAGGAGTAAAACCTGAATGCCTGCTCTGATTGGACTCCTAACAGCTGAAGTACATTTTCTTTTAACTAAGAAGGTAACTGTTCAGAGTAGCCAGAATAATTAGTGTCATTTGCTTTTCTGTAGGTCAAGTGTGATGCTTCTCTCTCCTGATATGTCTGTGGTATGCACGTGCTTTGGATTGGAGGTGAAGTTGGAGCCTTTATAGTTCTCAGGGGAAAGATTATTATTGTAAATTGAGGATGTCTCAAACTAATGAATTCAAGGTTTGTCTCCAGTAATAGCATCTATCAATATCTGAAAGATGACAGACTTCTCCCCGCATACCCTTGTGACCCATATTTTTTTCCCCAAAATGGGAGATTATGGATGTTATGCTACTGGTTGCGTTTAAAGTAATGTTTGAAATTGGTTTGTACAAGCTACCTTGAATGTGACTGTCATTCCTTGTTTGGATTTGATGCTTGAGAAGTGAGACAAAAAATACACAGGGAGCTTTTTGTAAGTTCTGTCAGCCTCTCCTCTTGGTTTGACAAAATTTTTCCGTGTCTTAGGCTTACTCTTGTTCCAAAACTTGTGGGAATGGGTGAAGTTCCAGAACAGATTTTACTGGTGTTGGAGGGCAAAGGTGATGAATTTGCCTGTAAAGAGGAACTTTCTTCGTAGCTGGTGGAATTATTTTGATGTAGATATAGCGAGGTAATTAAATATTTCCAGTTCTGAAATGAGGGAGAAGTACGTGATCTGTGTTTAATTGTTTCTGGGAGATACGCCTTTTCTTGTTGGGCTGTGTAGTGAATGGAGCAGGCTGTTATGTGTGACTTCACAGTCCTGTAATTTTTGTCTTGTATTCTGTGTTTTGGTTGCATTTTCTCTCCTTGATCAGTGATGGAAGAAATAAGTCTGTTTCAAGCGTTCTCTTTGTAGTTGTCCAAGATATGCTACAAATGCTGCAGGTAGCAGCTTAGCACTGAGAAGAAGAGTCTTAGCTGTGAATCTCAGAGCCTTGGTAGTTTTGCGGTTGTCTTTTATTTCTCCTGTTTGTACCTTAGGGAGGGCAGGGGATATGATCAGTGAACCAATACGTGGCTGGATGTGAGGGTTTTTTTGGAGGGTTACTGTCTTTTGGGGGAAGTACCAAATTGGGTTCACCTCCATCTTGCAGCATAGGAGTGTTCTGTGGCACTATTAAAGCTGGGTTGTTGCAGGGTAGAAGGGGTGTTGTAGGCAATGCTGCAGGCCTTCAGGGGGTGAAGGACACCTCAGTCTCTGGCAGGGAAGATACTGCTAAACCCTGTACAGTATTCTACTTTTCTTTGTTCTCTTCTCTGTAGATAAGACTGTGCCTGTTAGAAGAGGCTACGGGAGTAGAATTGGTCCAAGATTAACTGCAACTGTAAAGCAATTGCTGGTGTGTTGTGCTGTTGGCACTAGGCTAAATATTAAAAAGTGAGCTCAACCAAGAATGGGGTATACCACTAGGGAGTTGTGACTGTTCCATTTTTCTCTTCAAATTAATTCTAGAGCTCAAAGAAGAAGCTTGAGGGTGAGCAGCCTGGGGGCTTAAACAGTAAATTGCAAATTGACAAGTGATATTTTAAGAATTTTGTGAGTAGTAGGGTAAAGGAGTTACATGATTGAGGGATGCTAGTATGGATGGAAGCCTAGCTTTTCTGTAGGTAGTGGTTTTAATGTTTCTTACCTCCTTTATTTAAAAAATTTGATGCTTTGTCATTGGTTTGGGGAACAATTTTAAAGTTTTACTAGCAGTCAGTGAATTTTTCCCATAATCCCAGAAATTTGACAAAAGAGTTAAATGAAGGCTTGCTCTTTCTCTTGGCTTTTCAAGGACACCTTGTCAGATAAGGTTTTGCAGTTCTATGGAAGAGAGGGAGCCCGTGCTTCAGAAGTTACAAGATTTAAAAGAAAAAGGCAGTAAACATGCTTGTATTCATTTATTTGTGTATGACATTCAAAACTCCCAAAACCCGTGAGACTTACTTGCATCTTTTTAAAAGGTTCTGTAAACTGATTGACACAGAGTAGTGAACACAGTCAGGTGAGTATACCAACCAAGGAAGCCGTCAAGGCTTTATCTGTAATTAATTTCTATGACAACACTTATCACCTAGCTACTCATCTGAGAATAAGGAAACCATTCTGGTGTTACAGGAGAAAGAAGGAATTCTAATATTTTTGTTGTCCTTTCTTTGCTCTTTGTTAGCCTTTCTTTTTCCCCTGTGAGAGGATCACACAATTTCACACACACCCCCTCTCTCCATGTAATGTATCTCCAGATTGTGGAAACTGGACTCACACGTAGCCAACTTCCCCCTGATCCTTCTTTTGAACCAGGAGCTAAACCAATGTTAGTTTGCTAAACAGAATTGCAGACTGTTTAGTTTGTCCCTATATGACTTTAAGATTACATTTAAAAAATCAAACAACACAACAAAACCAACCAAAAAAACCCCAATGCCAAACCTACAGTGCAAGGTGTCTGTCAGGGGCTGCTACAAAATGAAATCTCCGTTTTTTTCTTGCATCGTTTTCTGTGCTGAGACCAACAAGCTCTAACATCATTGCAAGGTATTTAAAATGAAAGCCAACTAGGAGCAAATTTAGAAGGAAAACAAATGGACCAGGGAGTGCAGAGGTGCCGCCGCTGACCCTGCAGGTGGAATGGAATGTGTCTGTTTACAGAAGCGTAAAAATAACCCCGCCAGGACATACGTTGCCTAGGCAGGAGTATCTGTGCGAGACTCTCCTCTTACTGTATATCATTCTTATATTGACAATGCAAACTTTAATACAAACAGAAGTTTAAATATCTGATACTTGCCCAAAAGAGCCAAATGGCATCAGGCTGCTGCGAGCTGTCTGATGGAGATGCGAAGCTGTTATATTCAACTTCCACAGCCTCACTTTTTGGTGACTTTTATAGCTGTTGTTTTTTTTTTCTCAGAGTCAGTTAATACAATAGCAGGCTTTTCTGGCATGGAATTTGTCAGGGCACTAAACCTATGGGCAGAGAGCCTGTAAAGTATTTAAAAAGCAGGGCATGAGCTCCTTTAGCACATTCATGTAATGTAACTTTCTGCATTGCTATTCACTTCACCAGAGCGGCCTCTCAGCTCAGCAGCCTTTCTACTTCAGAATGGCTTGACACACATTTAAATAAGCAAGCTGATTGTGGTGTATCAGCTGGGAGGGTTTGTTTGAAAAGAGTAATACGGAGACTTTTGTTGCTAAGGAATAGAGACCTGTGTTGGAACTGAGGTCTGGAATGTGCTAGCTTTAATGCTGCTGCATTCAACGATGCCTTGTTTCATAGGCAAACATCTTGTGGAACAAGTTTTCCCAAATAAATACAACCTATAATATAATGAACACTTGTGGTTGATTTCTTCCTTTTTGAAACATTACCTCTTGTAGGTTTTGTGATCCTCTTTTTTTAGATAAGTCATTTTAATCTAAAATGTATTTTGTGCAAGTGCTTGGGAGCTTCCCCAGCTGTAGTGTTGTTCCTCAGTGTGTGCGTTGTAGATGCCCTGAGCAGCGTTTTGGCATGGGAAAGATTCAGATTTAGTCAACATGGTATGTTATATGCAACTGGTTGTTACTTGTTACGTTTTTTGAGTTTATTCCCAAATCTAAAAGGTTACTTCAGTTGTCGAAGACTGTGATTTGAATGCTGACATGGAAACGAATGTGTACTAATCACATGTAGCTCCAGAACTTTTTTCCTGAGTGTTTTCCTGCTACGTGCCCAGTTAAAGGGAGCTCCTCCTCTGTCTTCTCCTAGTGTTGTAACTTAAAACCACACACTTAGCATTTCTTCTGCAGACTGAGTGCAGTGTTATCGTTTTGCCTGGTGTGAGGGATGAAATGAAACTTTGTGTAGTGATTATGGTTATTTGGAGATTTATATCCAAGATTCATGAGACTGCCACCTGACCTATTGTTACGTATCAATTTTTACATGTAGGGGAAGCGGAAATTACAAGGTGGGAAGGAGACAGGCAAAGTACTGGATTGTAAAAGGATTCAACAAAGCAATAGTACCTTAGAAAAGCTCAAAAGAGAAAGCTGTTTTGTAGCTTGGTAATTTCATGGTCTGACCAACTGCATGTTCCCACGAACAAGTGTACTGTCATTGCTGTGGGTGTTAAAGGAAAGGAACACTGGAAATGAACTGCAGAAATGGGGATAGAAGGGGTGACAATACCTCAAGGTGATCTTGCTGTTGAACTGGGCATGTGATGTCATGAAGCCTTGGTCTGAAGAGGAACCCTAAAGGGAA
Organism: Gallinago jamesoni; assembly: GCA_025769975.1. Taxonomy (NCBI): domain Eukaryota; kingdom Metazoa; phylum Chordata; class Aves; order Charadriiformes; family Scolopacidae; genus Gallinago; species Gallinago jamesoni. The sequence continues at coordinate 69,648,438 of JAOQGH010000012.1, read as the reverse complement.
TGCTTGCAGTCTTGTATTCAGAGTGGAGAGGCACTATATAAAATGATGGTATAGAGAGTGAATTGGCAGAATGATTTTTTGTTTGTTTGTTTAGTTGAGTTTAGGGTGTGTGGTTGTTTTTTTTTTTTTTCTTTTTTTGTTAGTGCTTGTTCTGTTTAACTATTGTTAAAGTTAATAATCCCCTTCACGTTTTTGTTGTTAAGCAACATGGAGCTGATGTGCTGTGCATTTCACAGAGAGGACCAGAAGTGAGTAAGGAGCAACCTCTCAGCAATCCTTTGTGCCAGGAGGAAGGGAGAGGGAAAGTGTTTAGGAGGAGCTAGGAACTGTGTGGTGAAACAATTTAAAGGACTTGCATGGAATAGAGAGATCCAGACATAAGTCACCTCTTTGTGAACCCCAGGTAGCTGTGCTTGCTTGGACGTCATGTCCAAGGCAAGTGGCTGCAGCCATTTCCAAAACTCATGTTAACATTTTTGATACCGCTCTACCGAGACCTAGCTTAAGTGCATTGTTAAAATACTATTTAAAAGACGAATATGATATTTCACTGTTGTCAACAAAACAGCCCCATAGCAGTGACAGAGTAACCTAGACTATGTAATGCATGCAACAGCATAAACGTGCACTGTTTCTTCCTAGAATACGAGAAGTGTGTTGTACTGATTAGCTAACATATTTTCTGTCTGTCTGGGCTAGCTGATGTTGAACAAATCAAATGCTTATACCTGCTAAGAGTTTTAAGAGTGACTTCCCATATTCCCATATTGTGTTTATGTGAAGCTACTTAAAGTATTAGTTGTCCTCTTCAAAAAGTGTTAAGAGCGTGTCAGTTCAAAAATAACGCTTCCCTTTACATAGGAAGATGAATTAGATTGACTGTACTATAGAAATTTCTTAGGCTGCTACACTGATAATTCATTATCAGCCACAGAGCCTTTTCTTTCTTCCCTCTCACCCCCATTTAGTAAAAGTGACTTTTCAGCTTAAGGGAGATGGTATTGTGGTTCATGCTGCAAGCTGTTGGATGGATGTGGAGAAATGCTGGTATAAACCAAAGCCTGGGTGATCTATTGCTGTTTTAATTAGAAAAGATAGATTTAGGAAAGTTGACAGCCCTTAGAAATTAAATGAGCAAACTCGATCTGCAAAAAGCAGAGAATTTTTTTTTTTTAAGAGACTTAAAAAGTTTAGCAGTTGTAAGTATCAAAGGAGGACAACTGTTTAACACTGGCTATTTAGAAGATGGTTTTGGTAGTTGGAATAATAAGTATCTATTTTACACCTTATACTTTTCTACTTTTTCCTGTAGCTGCTTACGGTATTTTCTGTAAGTTTGCAATTTATATGACAAGGTAGAATAGACTTTTTCCTTTAAACAAGAAATGCAGTATAGCAGGTTTCTCTTTCCATTGTTCTGAAACCACTGACAAAAATAAAGTTCAGGAAGAGTTTTTTCTGTACCGATGTAACGTGGCCAACTGTTGTTCAATCTACTGAGTCCTTGATACTTGCTTACAAAGCATACCTGACTTTCTCAGCTTTTACATGAAGGGCATCTCGCTGGTGCTGTTATTTCTGATCTTTGCCTTCATGTAATGGTACTGATTTGGTGTACGTTGGTATCACTTTTTTAGAGCTACTTCTGTCTGCTCTCCTCAATGGGAGGTGCTGAAGAAATGACATCTATAATCTTTCATGTGGCAAGTCTTCAGTAGAAAGACTGAGAGAAGGAGAGCAGAATTGTGTTTTAAACTCTGCTTTCATTCTAGACAAAATAGTGAATTGCAGCAGAGATGCAGTTGAAGGGTTTTGTCTTCCCTGGTAAGTTGGTTATGCTGTCCTGTACCCCTTATATGGTGTGAATATGACCCTTAGTGTCCTTGCATGTAGTACTCCATTTGTACTTTAAACATCTTCAAGCTCTACTCTGATCATGGAGTTTCACTGTGTGGATTTAGACTGTAAAAAGGAAACAGGCTATGGGACTTGGGTGGGATTTCATGTCATGTGAAAAGAGCATTAAGTCTTTTGAGTCCGTGAAAGCTAGATTTTCTTTCTATTCAAACTTCATATTAAAGTTAAACTGAAGTTGGTGTGAAGTACCTGAGTTGTTGAGTAAGGATGTCAAAGTAAAGATAAATGGGCAGTAGCAATCCAAACCCAACAAAATTTTAGTTGTACTTCAGAGTAGTCTCTTTCCCAATGTGTAGCATTCAGTTTGGAGATAAACAAGCATTGTACGTATTCCAACTAATGTAATCTCTGGCTGCAATAGGTGTTAATTTAAGTGAGATTTTTGAGGAGCAATATTGTCATGTCTGCTCAGTTGATCCACTCCTCTGCTGAGTGGATCAGCTATTTCTGCGTGGGCAGTGTTTGCTGATGCCACTTCTAAGGTGGCTCTGAAAATACTGAACATTAGCAGCCTTCAGCTTTTGGGTGATTTTTTTTTTCTTTTTCTTTTTTTCTCCTTTTAAGGTGGTGAAGTTGATCACCATTTTAAAGTTGCCAGCATAGAATTTTGTTTTAAGTTATGGCTGTGACTCATTACTGGTTTTCTGGCTTAAGAATGTACAGGGATTTAGGGACAAAATGATGGTTTATGAATGTTACAGAAGAACATTGTCTCTATGAGACCATAGACAAAGATTTTTATTTCGAACATTCCAAATTCGCAGGTGTTTCCTTTTTCTTGTGTTTTACTGAATAGGTTTAGTTTTAAGTCAGAACTGAAGTAGCGTTATTTACCTAGACCTTAATAAAATACTGTGCTCCAAACTTTGAGATTGTGTGCTTATATAATTCCTAAACTTGGGGATGAGGTAGACTATGTCCACTTTTCATCAAAACTATAAGCATTACATATAGGCTGTTTTTTGCTAAGGTGATTGATTTTTTTAATTTTTTGTACAGCTACTTTGAAGCTCTGTTGCAAGCGTACTTCATGCTAAATTTTGACGTAGTTTACTTAAGTAAAGAAACGTTATCGCAGCTGGATTTTTAGCTGCAGAAGTTTGTAAGCATCAAGGGCCTTCAGAAGATGGCTTATCTGTCTAAAAGTGACAGATTTGCTTTCTGTTCCTCCAAACCACAAGATGTGTTGTGGAATCTCATCCATGTTGTCTGAAGTAAAGACGTCTTTCATCTGAGCATGGAGCTGTTTTATGTAATGCTTCTGTCTTTCACTGGCATTTCTAGAGCAAGAAGAAAACTAAGTGTGCAAGTAAGATGTAGGAGCCGTTTTCTTGCATTTCCTTGTTGAGAAATGAACATGGACAAACTGACTGTAAGCTTTCTAGCTTTGCGTAGTACTGTCTTCTTATGTAGGCTTTGCAAGATATTTAGGCAATCAGTCTCAAGGAGAACTTTATATTGAAGCGGATGACTTCTCATTTTCTTGCTTGCCTGTAAGAGTTTAATACCTACTTCCATATGCTTGCAGAATGAAGTAACACATTAGTATGCCACAAAGAGCAGAGTCTGCAAATAGGTTTTCATCTGTATGCTTTTCCAACAGCTGAAATCATGTGGGTGTCATTACCTGTTGTCTGAGTGCCACTTGTGTCATCATGGTGTGCATCTCTGGTGTGCATCTCCCATTGTGCATGGTGGAGGATTGCTGTCTCCTTCACTCCCTAAGGAGCTTTGTGCTCTCCTGGTGATCTGTGCAGGACAGTGGCTGCATAATCTTGGACAGCAAAATTTATGCTGTACAGAAGATGAGGTAAGAAGAAAAAAAAAGGTTCATGTAAACCATATATAGAGAAACTCGACAAACACTTTCAAATTTGAAGCAATATCCTTAGCATACATCCACCTTGATCTTGAAGCCATTACAGCTGTATGCTACTTCACACTGAGGTGACTGACCTTGGAAATTCATGTTAGTGCTAGGAAAAATAAATAAATAAAAGAAATAGAGGAAGACCATGGTGAGGAAGGGTCTATGGCACTGTGGTTAGTTTTACTGTTCTGTTGTCATGTGACCTGACATAGCATTTGTATTCCAGGTGCTAGGCTCTGTCCTGTGGCATGTGGAAAATAGTTTCATGTGGCTGCAAGAATAGAACATACCAAAAGGGAGTGATCCAGAAATATCCAGGCTGGTCAGAGAATTGGTATTTAATATGCCTCTCTGGTGTATGTCTTTCCCTTTTATTAACAAAACAAAAAAAGGTGTGGGGTGTTTTGCGGTCTGAAGTGGGATTTTTTGCGTTTGTTTTTATTATGTTTTCTTGCTGTGTACAGTAACCTGGCTGAAGTTACTGAATTGACACGGTCTGTTTGTGGGTGTATTTAAGCTGGGGAATTTTGTGCTTTGATGGAAGGATGGAGAATTTATGCAAGTTGTGAAATAAAACAGTACTCACCATGCTAGTCCTGTATCACTGTCCAGCAAAATCTGATGCTACTTCTATGCTCCGCAGGTTCTTAATCCTAAATGAAGAGAACAAGTACTAAGTATGGAGGAATTACTTTTCTGAGTACTGGAACAAGAGAGGAAATGACTCCTCCACTCCTGACAAGAATTCTTTGGGGAAAGTACATCTTTACTGACAGTGCCGACACCTGTCTGTGTTACTGCATCTACCAAAAAAGTGTTGCGGTCTTGATATAGGCATTTGGTAGGGATAATTCCTGTGCAACTAATGCAATAGAGTTGAGGGAATTTTTCTAATAAGCAGCATGTATTCCTGCTCAAATACAAGCAGACATGGTAATTTATGTGTGGTTCTGCCAACCCTTTCTTTGAACTTCAATGCACATGAATACGTATGTGAGAAACTCTTAAAATAACCAATCATGTTACCTGCCTATAAGCAGGTAAACAGACCTAGGCCAGGTTTGGGGCCACAGTCATCTTGGATAGTCTCACTGGGGAAGAGTGTGAGCCAGCTAGTGCAGAGCAGGAGGGACAGGCCTTGGGGCTCCACTGCTATTGTGTGGCTCGTGCTGGTATTCCGAATCAGAAGTTTCAGTGACTTTGAAAATACAGTTTGCTTTGCAAGTGGACAAGGATGGGAATGACTTTGTTAAATTTGTCAGTGTAGTCTGGCTCAGAGCCACGCTTTTTGTTAAGGAACTGTTTTTCGTCTTTACAGTATCAGGTAGTGAAAGAACAACAAAATCACTTTGCCATTTAGTTACTGCGATATATAGGTAGTGAACTCTGGGAACCAGATTTAGGATCCCAGATATGATACTATCACCCTATAAACAATAATGCATTTTTTTTCCCCAAGTAACAGTCTTTAAATTCTGTCTGGCCTGCATACGGCACCTTGCTAACTACGCATCCGTAACCCGCGTGGTTTCTCACAGCAAAGAAGTCTGGAGGCTAACTTGTTGCTTGTTTTCTGTGGAAAACTTTCCATCTTAAATAGGTAAATTGAAAATGAGTCTCTGAGAATGTACCCACCAGCTCAGGGAAGCTGCTTGCTTTCTTCAAATCCAAACAAAGAGCAGACAGTGTATATTTGAAAGCCTTTTTGTCATGATTCAGATCACTTGTCCTAGTTTCCAAAGACTGACTCAATAATGTCAGCTCGAGACTTACAATAGGATATGTCAGTATTTATTCTACCTCTTCTGCACTTCATAACATTCTAGTCCCATTATTTCATCTCTGCTCTCCTCCCATTGTTAAATAGCTTGATTCTGTCAGGTTGAATAAATATCTAAATTCTGTCCGCTGGAGAATGGCTCGGTTTCATCAGCAGATATAAATGACCCACAATTTCCAGAAAATAGAGCAGCACATTGTTGCTGCCTTTGTCTGTCTCTGGGCTACCCCTCTGTGCAAACCCACTAAAACCAAGATGAAGTGATGAGAGCTACAGTTCTTGTTCTCCATGGGCTCCACCTTTTGTGCTCTAAGTGAGCAGGCGGTTGCGTGAGCCTAGGACCCGTGGGCTATACTTTGGCCACCCATGTGTTCATCATGGATGATGGTAAAAGAAATTGTTTTAACTGCTGATTGCTGCAGACATGCTGAAGTAGCATGTTGTATTTTGTAAATATGATTCGGAGGTAATGAAGCACATCAGAAAGAAGCAGCCTTTTACATAATGCTGTTGCTTCAGCACTAATATGACTAATCTATTTGGACAAGTAACGATGAACTTCTGAATGGCTTTTTTCAGGATGCTTGAGTAACTCAGTTAGAAACAACAACCTTTGTACTGGCACGATAAGTTTTTTATATGAACAACCGTCTAGGCTCTCTCCAGAAGTTTTACTATTTTTGTTTCAGAGCAGTGGGATGACAAGTCTTTGGGCAATGCATTAATAAAAAGAAAAAAATAAAACGAACTTCATTACAATTGCAGGCTGGAAAACGTTATTTGGATCATCATCTGTGGATACAGAAGAGAGGGGCAGATGGGACTTGGGATGGCTAGTGATGCAGGATGCGTGTTGGAGGAGGGATAAAACTGCTAATGGCCGCCTATAGAAAGTTTGTACTTTTGGCTTGAAAAAAAGTTTAGGTTTTCATAACTTACTGATAAACTAAGGAATTAATAAAAAAATAAAGCCCTAAGTTTAGGATACTTGGGTTTTTGCAGACTACAGACAAACCTGCGTTAGTTCCAGGTTGAGGGGATCCAGTGGCTGAGTATTTTTGTATTTGGCAGATTCATAGGCTCCTTTTACCTTTCTGAGTGTGTGCTTCTGGTGCTAGCACAGCACAGAATGTGGAAAGGTGAATCTCTAACGATACTTACACCGAATGCATTTTTTTCCTACACAAATTGGTGTAATGCTGTTGATTTTACAATGTTTCTTCTGATGTGCTATTCTACAGTGTTGGCTAGCTCTCAAGGAGAGGAGACAAATCAAACAGCTTACATATTATCTAAAAGTATGGGAATTGGCCATATCTGTGTAATTTTAATAAATTGATGCTGCCTTTTTCCAGTAAGTGTAGTGCTGTTGCTTTATACTCCTCCTGTTGAAGCTGAGTAGGTTTTTTTTTTAAACCTTATAACAAGAGAGTATACCAGAGGCAGAGATCCTGGTTAGGTGGGAGGCGTGTGGCAACATCTGAGCCTGTGGCATTCCCTGTTTTTCTAGACGGGTATGGCCTTTGTTTCTTGTCAGAGGTACATCTGCAGCAAGAAGCTGTCTATGCCATGCCAATCTTATACTTGATAGCATCTTTTATCTTTCAGTAATATACCTCAGAGAAATTTGTCTTAAATATGTTTTGTTCCTCTTTTATTTTCATTAAATAATAAATTTAGTAATGCCTTGGAGCACTACTGTCCTTTAGTCTAAGGAGGAAGTTAGACAAACACACCAAATAATGGCCTTATTCAACAGGAATCTTACTATTTGCTTAAGAGTTGTGCAGATAAAGCTGAAGGTGACTTGATAAGGAGTCCTGTGCTTTGAAAGGGCAGATTTCCTGAATGCGCTTTTCTCATCATTACAGTCTTTTGGCCAGATCTCTCTCTGAAACTTCTGCTGTCACATTTTTACCTTTCAACAGACTTCCTTTACAGAAGAATTATGAGTCTGTCTGATGAATCTCTGGGAAGATTATATTTAGTCACAAGGAAACTATCTATTGCAACGATTTCTAAGAAATGTAAGAGTAGTCCTGAGCTCCTGTACTGAGGTTATCACTGTGACACTACCTAGTTACGACTATGAAGCTTGTGAAAAGTGATTTTGAAGAAAGTCTGACTTGGTGTATTGAATTTTAGTTACTTTGCTCCCAAACAGATTTTTCTCCTAATGAAAGCTGAATGAACACAGCTGCTCTGCTTGCAGCTTGCATAAAAAGCTTTAAAAGTCATTTTGTCTGTATGCTTTTTTCTTTCACTTTCTTTTTCTTTTCCCCCCTGAAATGGTAAACAAAGCATAAAATCTAGAAGGCAAGAAGTTTGCGTTACAACTCAGTATCTTGATGCCTGGCACAGTGATGTCAGACCACTTCCATGTTCTCCACAAGCAAACTTCACCGAGGGAACATAAGAATTTCCTTTCCATGTGTTGAGTCCTATTTGGTGAGAACATAACACCACATGTGGATTCAGAATGTCTCTTTGCATTAGATTAAAAAGTGTTGGAAAGGAGCACCTTCATGTTTGTTGCTAAGTAATTGCTTCTAGAACAAAAAATCACTGCTGAAAAAAATTGTACAGGGATTATCTGCATTCTTATTTTAAAATTACTAAATTATGTAGATTTGGCTGTTTCAAATTGAGCTGATGAGACCAGTATCTCTTTCAGCTTAGACTTTGAAGAAGAATGTTTCTCAATTCAAAAGCAAATAAGGTAGTTCAAAAGTTATGTTTCCTGTAATGATCAGGTTCTGGTGGACTGAGTTTATTTTCCAAGGATGGTCAAAGGGTTTTGAAACTATGCTAAGTACTTGGCCTCTACTTCATGATTCAGTAAGACAAAACCTCATTGACAGCTGCTAACTCATCACCTTCCTAGAGCTGAAATCTCCCAAATCAAAAACTCGGACAAAGCCCATTTTGGGGGGAAGTGTGGTTGGTTTTGACTCATAGCAAGTTCTAATTGGCTTGGTGTGCCTATTTCAGAGTATTAGAATATGCTAGCCAGCTTTCCTCAGAGAAGTTTTACAGATTTGAACACTTTTTTTTTTTTTTTTTTTGACCTGTATGATGACAAGCCTTCAATTGATTATTTCAAATTGAGAGATCTGTCAAGCCTCCGTGCCTGATGATGTGGCACCCTCGGTTCCTGGTTGAGCATTGGTCTGATAATGTGCTTTGTGCATTTGTATCATTTAAGGTAGTTTAAGGAAGATGATCTCTACAGTCTTAAGTAACTGTGATCTTGGTTTAGATGGTAAGCCTTCCTAACAGAAACTTAGTTGTTCATTTCATCACATGAAATGCTGCTGAAGTCAACTTGTGGAGACAGTGGTGAGTTCCTCCCTGGAAGTAACAAAACCTGAGGTGAAGGAATAGCAAAAGCATTTAAAGGAGCAGGAAAAAAAGTATTAATTAACAGTGACTATAAGAAAAATATCTCATTTTCACCAGGAAACTTGAGGGAATGATTTTTGTTGAAATGCTAAGTTGTATAAATGTTTGACTGCAGCTGCTATGCTTGCTCTAAGCCTTTCCATTTATGAACAGTCAAGACAACTGTACGCATGCATAGGAAAAAGACAAATAACTAAGGTAAATGTGAGTCAAAATGGTTTTATAACTCACCTCGTGAGTTCTGGCATTATATTAACAATTCTAATGACAAATAGATCATTGGAGCAACGAGAGAAAGTATGTCTAAACAGCTTTTTATACTATGAGTTAGTATGCAAATTGGATGAGGTAAACTGCACAGTTCCTTTCCCTTAATTACATTCCAGGTCACTGGCTTACTTTGATTCAAAAACCACCAGGAGGCCACTACAAAAACTCAGATTTATGAGCAGGACTTTAAGCAAGACAAACCGGAGCAACCGGGAGAAGTGTTTCTCTTTCCTGCCTTGCAGGGGCAGTTCTCATTCCTACTTCCCATTAGACCTTGGCAGATGTTCCTCTGGTGTATGACCATTCATAAACCTTCCTCTTATCACCTAGGTTTGATAGTGAAACCAAAATACTGATGCCCATGTCCCTTGAAGCTGTTGATGATCCTGGTTGCCTTTTTCCTGGGTGGCCAAGCAGTTGGTTCCCCAAGTTCTTGAAGAGGCTTCTGCTGGTGGAAGTAGCATTGAGTTCCCTGCTCAGTGCTGTAGCCAGAGAAAGCCTGCTTTTAAGGCTTCGTCGTTCTCCCTGTGCACAAGCGTGTATGCACACGCAGGCATGCAGCCTCATATGACGATGACAGTAGCAGTTCCCAGCTCAGTCACAACAGCACAGATTCAGTTATTTGAGCAGCAATAGCTGACTTAGTGTCTGCTCTCCAGTTTCTTTGGTAAACTGGCATTGGGGAGTGTGTGGGTATCTGGCAAACTTGGCGGGTTGCTGAATGCCCTGACATGTTCTGCTCCTTTTTGCTTAAGGGAAGCTCTTTTCAACCACATACCTTTCATTTTTAGGTTTCTGCATATCCAGAACACAAATTAAATATAGGAGAAAATGAATCTGATGACTCTTTTAATCTTTTATTGTCTTTGGTAAACACACGCCATTGAATAATTTTATTGTGTTTCAGCTTAAGTCTCACAGTCCTAAACATGGGATCTCTAGCTATCTAGAAATCTCCTGCTGCTTAAAATGCCTAGAAATTAGACTATTAAATCAGTTAACTTGGCAGTAATGTATATGAAACTTCCATTGAAAAAGATAAAATCAATATTAATACTACTGGTCTAAGGATAATATAATTATATCTGTTTGGAGGTTGGTGATTTTGGCATTTGTACCCAACATGCTTCCCTTGTGCAAAGTAAATAGTGCGATTGTAATTAAAATTAATGATTGTTTGTCTCCTAATAGTAAGTTTCACTGAACAAATTTTTGTTTCTGCTATAAACGAAATTAAAGTGCTGACAATTCACAGAGGATTAAAAAACAGCTTGCAAGTATAATATATCTTTGACCTCTTCCTTCCCTTTCTTGCTGGGGTGGAGATAAAGATACTTGGAACATAAATAGATAGTGTCAAAAAAAAATAATCTTCAGTAGTCTCAGTTCTCCTTCAAAGGAGGGTGAGTGGGCAGAGGAATCAAAAAGATAGTGTTTTGGGAAGGATTCTTTTAAAAATTCTATGCAAATGCATTTAAAACTTAATCCTGCAAATATTTGTGAATGAGAGAGCATCACAAAGTTTTCCTGTTTTTCTTACAGTGAAGCTTCATACGTGTTTCAGAGAGATCAGCTCTAGGAGTGCCTTTATGTCGTGGACATGTTGCTGTTTCCAGTCATGCAGTAGCTCTCTGAGAAGGGGAGGCAAAGCAGGGGATTCTGACCCACTTTCTCTTGTTCCACCTCTCTATTCTGTATAATAAAGCAGTCAGTGGGATAGCACAGGAGAGGATTTCTGCCATTAGGGTATGTGGTTGTACAGTCGGGGCCATTTGGATTCCTCTGCATGGAGGTGACTTCTGGAATGGCTTTCAGAAAAACAAATGCGGTGTGATGTGTTCCTTCGTGAAGACACTGGCACTTAAGACAATTGGTCAGTTTAAAGTGGGTGGGATAAAAATAGCCTGCTTAAATAAGATCTTGCATATTTTAGTTTTTTCCCCTGATTACAGAGTAGAAGGTTTGATATGGTTTTAATAATATTAACATGTGTTGAACTTTAAAATGATGAACACTGGAGGGGAGCGGTTTTGGTTCTGTTGGGATTTTTTTTTTGTTTTTAGATGCTAGTATTGAACATGGACAGTGGAAAAGTTTGAGTTGCTCTGCTTTTTTTGAAGCAAACAGTTTTAAGACAACATCTGTATTGCCACAATATTTTTTCTGATGGTAGAGAAAGCATTCATTTCTATGACAGAAAAAATGAAATACTATTATGGTATGAAGCACAATCAGTATACTTAAACAGACTTTATTGTGCTGTGTATTATACTGAACACAGTCCAGTTGGACTGCTCTTCTCTCTTGGTATTGAGAAGTCAAATGCCAGTAAAGAAGGTGCACTTCAAACTCTTCTGGGTATTTTCACTGAGAGCAGAAAGCTTTGACAAGTAGCCTCAGCTTCAAGTTGATCCTACCAATGCTGTACAAAGCACTCATGGTGAGTATTTATGGATCCCTTTCTAAAATTATCATGAACCAAAGTTAAAGTGGTGCTCTGATGAATTTTCAAGTTCCTGGGGTTATTTTTTTAGCACACTCACTTTCCTGTCAAAGCTGAATTTACAAAGTTGTTTTGGTTTCTCCTAGATAACTTCCTGACTTAAAAGAGGCTTCAGGAGCTCTAAATCAGACTTCATACTTGTGAAACTAGACCTTTGTACAGCCTTTTTCTCTTTTTGTTATGAGTGGAGAAATTTTCAACATTTTTCTTACAGGAATGTATAGCATGAAACAAGAAACCTTAGACTGTAGTCATCCTTATGAGCTAGCACTTGTGATAGTCCTTTCACAGACCCTAGGAGTGCTTTGGACAGAAAGTTGATGGGTTTGGGGATGACTCAGATGTGTGATAGTTGATTTAATTTAAAAAGGGAATGGAAAAAGCCAATCTCTTCTGTTTTTTTCCTCTCCTTTGTAATAAAACCGTATGACATGCGCTCCTAGACAATTCCCATATGCCTATCCGGTTACTTCTAGTCTTTGCAGTAGAAAAGAGGAGAAAGGGTGTCAAACCCGGTATCTCTGGGCATGCAATAAATCTTTCCTGCCTCTGTTTCCAAGGGTAGAAAGGCATTGGGAAAATGTTCCCTTTCATGTTTCTTCACGATACATATCTTTCACTCCCTACTGTTTCCTTCTTCTCACTTTATAAAATTGGTTTTCCTTCCCTTGTCTTTGTTTTTTCTCAGGAATGCACGGAGTTCTGATACAAGTTGCCTTTTATTGTTGCGGATTTTCATGCATTGACATACAAGTTTATTGTTGACATAATCCAGCCTTTGTCATGTAAATTTTAAAAAAGCAAACACTTGAATGACAGAAGGTGGTTTAGAGCAAATCCAAAGGGTACATGTTTTTTAGCAACAAAACAAGGTTGTCGGCTATAAGCAGGCAGAAATCAGGTACTGAAGCTTTCCAAGGGTAGCTGCTGGTGCTCTCTCTCCTTTTGCATCATCCAGGCTTCTGTGTGATTCTTTGAAGCTGCTTGCCGATAAGAGAGCAGTGAAAAAAGAATGGTGGTAGGGGTGATGTTAGGAACAGTCTCTAGCTATGGAGTTTGAGGAGAGAGGGGGAAAGGAGGACTCTCTTCTTATTGCAGCTCTCGCGTTCAGCTGAAGATGTACTCTCTGCCACTCACTGAACTCAGAGCTGCAAAGCAAAACAGCAATTGCTTCGACAAGCTATTTGAAAGAAAGGTTTGTGTAAACATACTACATAAAATCACATGCAGGCACAAATATGTGGGGAAAGCAGCCAAACTGTAGACACAGGATGTATGAACTAAGCTTACCTAGTGAGTTACCAGCAGACTGTCTCTGATATGATGGAGTACAGTTGGCTTATAGGGACATCACCCAGCCAGAATTCCTTCTAATCGTAACATGGAAATATTGTGTTAATGAAGCTGAATTTGAAATATTTAGTGCTTAAGACTGACAGATAATTCTCTCTGACTAATGTGCTCATGCAATTTCTTCTGAGTTTCGTATTTTTCTGTCTTTGTGCAACTTAAAGCAATCACTCAGTCTTTACATACTAGTTCTTTTTTTAAAAGCTGCATTACCTAATAAATGATTTTTGATTGTAAGTTTTGGTAATTCCAAATCCATCATTCTGGCCTTCTTTTTCAATGCTAAACTTTGGAGGATCTTGACTAGACAGCATATATAAGTCTTTAAGTATTGTTCCATATCACAATTCACAATTATTTGGGATTTTTTTTAAACTAGACATTATTGATATGTGTTAGCAATACTCTACAGAATTGTTTTTACATAAGCTGTTTATCAGCTGGGTCCTATGATAAAATTTGTGTTTAGATTTTGACATTGTTTGTACAATAATGCTGGTACCAGTAGAATATTGTAGGAAGTGTCATACTTAAAAAATACTTTACAAGAACATAAGTTACCACAGGCTTTTAGATATGTTCATTCTTCTGATGAGAGTAATGAGAAAATCATTGTACTTGGAACTAGAATACATTTCATGTACAAAATAGTTTAGTCAACTTGTGGTTGGTGAAATTTTAGTCTAGAATACATTGAAAGATGGTGTTTGTGAATATATGAAGTTCACGTGAAACAATCCAGGACATAGTGTGCATATTTGTTCCTCTGTAGCTTTTCTTAAACTTTTGACTAGCCATATGTTCCATCCTCAGGGCAATGCAGGTTGGTGCAGTGATGTGGGGGGTTTGCTCAACTTTTGCTGGTAAAGACCACAGGTTTCTATCTTAATGTCATAGTACTAAGACATACAGATGAACTTCTGCCAGGGGCTGTCATTGTTCCTTCTCAGAGGAGTGTGTGTTCCAGTAGTTATTTTGAGCTTATATTGCTGTGCTTCATGTTGAGCATCTAACACTGATAAAACCTGAAAGCTGCTGTTAACTTCAGTGGAGTCATCAGTTCAGTTTTGCTCTGGAATTCTATCAAGACTCCAGTTTTGCCCAAAACCAAGCTCAGAGCTTTTGCCACTACGGCAATTGCTTTAGACAGGGTAAGTATCCTTTGGGATGCCAGGGATTTTACTGTGCTTGTGGCTTTATTGTGCATTGGGAGTATAACACGTAGAATTCAATCTTGCATGAGTTCACAAAAACAAATGTGCATTTACAGCATTCTGATCAGCTGTGCTTTATGGGGACTGAGTTGGGGAGATAGGGGAAGACCAGTTGAGCTCTCATTGAATCCCATCCTACAGAAGCTTACATGCTCTTTGCAAGTTATGACACTACTGACAAGTTTGTAAGGCATAGCTTTTTACCCCTATCTGTTCAGTTTTCACCTCTTTAATATCAGTGCATAGAATTGTGAAACTGTTCAGAAAGCCGAGTTTCCTGAGGCTATCTTAACAGGGGATAATTTGCAATGTGTTGCTAAAGTGGTTTTTTTTTTTTTAGGAGATGTATGTAAGGGTTGTGATCAGACACTGGCACAGATCTTCTCAGTATAAGAGAAATTCTTTTTTAAATTTACTTTGAGCAAAAGTTCTTTGTAGAAGATCTTGCTGATGAGCTTCTTCAGTAGCTCACTTAAATGAATCCTATGTACAAGATAAGAAAGTTGTTTTAGGTGGTACTTCTCGGAAGGCTCTAGACCAATATTGCAGCTTTTTACAAGTTACTTAAAGTACAAGAGGAAGATGACATTTTCTCTTGACGGTTCCTTTTCAGGCTATTTCAGTTATTTTCCCTTGCAGAGGTGGCATATGGTGCTTTCCCAAAGGAATTGGTATGGAGTTTTGTTACTGAAGAGCAGGCAACTCTCTCTCCTTTATGAGCTTACTTCAAAATGAAGTATTTGGATGTAACAACAGAATTCAGCCTGCAACCCACTGTGTTCCTAATGCAAGCATAAGTCAGGAACCAAGGGCGCATTGAGACCCTCTTAGTTTTGCTGAAGTAAACAAACTTGCCTGCAACTTGCTTGAATTCCTGCAAAGTGAGGTGGATGGGAATGTGTAGGGCTGAGAGTTTGAATGTGAAGGACCTGTTTCATCTGTAGGAATAGATGGGATGACAAGCTTAACAACAGGTGAGTTTTCAGTTTGTTGGGAAGAGAGGGTGTTGTGTTTTGGGGTTTTTTCCTTATACATACCATACTCCCAACTGTAAAAACCTGTCAAAATACATTGAAGCAGCTAGATCTGGAATTCACTTGTTATAGTCAGAACAATTGGGTTCCAGGGCTTTGGATTTGCTGCTTCTACATAGTAATCCAGATGAACTTCCACTGTACTTTGCTGCTTTTAAATGTAAGTAGCATCCTCTTCACCACTACATATTCTGCTTTAGCATGTTGCCTTTATTAAGTGATCCTAGCATTTAAGTCGTGCTGGTTAACAATGACTCTTGAACGAATTCTGCTGAATCACTGTTAGGTCTTTCTTCAGAAGCTTTTGGCTTATGCAGGTTGATATTTACCTTTTGATAGTAAAGCTATTGCAGCCATTTTCCACCGATAAATATATAATACTTGATAGAAATGCTTTTCAAAATAGTTTTTCTTAAATTTTGCCTACGGTATCTTTTTGAGGGTTTGATAACCATGATTTTAGGGCTCCAGCATGGAGGTGGTTAAGTCTTGTGAGAACAAGATACAGGGAATGATCAAGTGAACAACATTGAACTCTTGTCACGGTGTGGAAAAAAAGGGGATGTTTTCTGCATTATGAAATTCATGCAAACCTTCTTCCAGTGAGGATTTAATGTAAGTAGAAGGCAGGATTTTTGTTACAATAAAACATAGTTACTAGGTTTTGTATCACATCATATAGTGATGTTTGTCTTAATGCTTGTCTTAAAGGGTGATCTTCCTGTAAAGCAGGAGTATGTTTCACAGAGCAAAGGCTTGTCTGTCTTCTACTGTGCCAGTTTTGTCTCATGAAAGTTTCTTTAAAGAAAAAGACGAGTTAACACAGTTCAGTAAAATCTAACATTCGTGGTCTGCTTTTGTTTCTCAGGGGAGAAGGTAGCAGCCTTCAAGTAGTAGAGCTTGAACTGTTAATTCCTAAAAGAAGCTTAAGCACTTCAGAGCTTCCCCTAGCCCCCATATTAACAGAGTGCAGCAAAATGAGGAGTATAATGACTAAAGTCTATGCTAATAGTTACATACCCATAAGAACAGCATCATGGTGACTGAGTCCCTCTTTCATGAAGCAGTACAGAATCAATCAGCAGCTTTCTGTTAAATCTTACAGGAATTTTTATGTGTGCAAAAATTCAACTGCATTTTGGAATGGTTTGCCAGATGAGATTTTAGCAATATATATACTTGATACGTTCCCTTTGCAAAAGCAGCCTCAGTTGGTCACTGGTAGAATACAAGGTGAATCCTTGGTGTTAGTTAAATATAAAATCTGCTAATTGTGTGCCTTTGTTACTGAATGATGACAGTGTGTGCCTTCACAAGGAAAAAATATTTCTAATAACATATAACTGTAAGTAGGCTTTCTTCATAAGTTTAAAATAAAAATGAGAGCAGTGCAGTAGTTTCAGAGTTTTTACTTGTACTTTTCTGCTTCCTTTGCTGCCCTCTTTCTTTGCCTTTTTTTTTTTTTTTCCTTCAATCCAACTTGCTGCTTTATTTTTATACATCTCATTGCGCTGGGCCTTGCCTGAAGTCATCCCCACTGTCCTTAGTTTGACAAGAATGAGAGGGGAAGCAGCCTTAAATGACTGAGAAGCTTCAAAAACATTGCAGGCAGTAGCTTTATCTGTATCCGATGGAAACGTTTCGGCAAAAGTAGAAACGTGCAGAATGATCTGGCAGTAAGGGTTCAGCAACAGCTATTGTGGCACAGTTTCCCAAAGGGTGGGCAAGGACACTGAAGGGCTTCTGGTGTTTTGAGCGAACTGAGGCCTCTTTGCACTTACCTTTAGGCAAGCCCAGTGCTGAGCCTCCATTTGCGGGTTTGCCAGCAAGGTGTCTGCGAGGTGTTCTGATTTCAGTTCAGAGGGGTGGTGGGGACAGTGCTCCAGGGGGGAATGGGGAAGCTGTCACCCACCCTGCTGTCTTCACTCGGTCAACTAAGAAATAGTCCCTGTATCCTTAGTGGATTCAGACCGAGGTCTTCAAAACTGACTGCTGGATTTGGGGGGGTTGGGTTTGAGGTTTTTTTGTTCTGTTTTTTTTTTTTTTTTTTTGTTCCCAGTGCATACTTGATGTTCACAGAGTGTTAGCGTGTGAAATATCTCACTTCTGAAACAGCTTGCTGAAAGCCATGGGTGGGTTTAATTACATATACTCTCCAGCAGCAGCCACCATGTTACAGCCCTGGCCCCCTACATGCTGTTCCTCTGCTCTCCATGCTGAACTACTCACCGTGAGCTGTCCCTAAGGCCTCTCAGTCGAAAAGAAATGCAAGAAATTAAAGCAGCCTGTTTTGTCTGAAAGGGCTTAGGGACAGCCTACAGCAAGCAGCTGATGCGGTGGGGTTGATGCAATGCTGGCCTTGGGCCATGGGCCCACAGCGTGCAGATGAGGATGACGACCTCTGTAGCTGGCCCAGCTGCAGCAGGAAAAGAACATCCCTAAATTAGGCACTGGGAATTATTCAGTCACTTCTGAAAAGCCTCAAACTTAAGACATTATTCCTATTGAATAACTTAAGCTGTTCTTACTGCTGGTGGATGCCCAAGATGGCTCAGGGCGGGTAGTCTCTCCAGCTGGCCGGGCTGGCTACGCCATGCAGGTCTTGCAGAATTTTTAGTTTTCATTCTATCAGACCAATATTAGTAATAAAAATAAGACCCGCTGCACAGAAGTGAATGTGTTTCTTATGTCAACACTCTTCCCTGCTCTTATTTTGGTAATGCCTTAAATTGTTCTTTAGAGGCAGAATTTACTGGCTGTACTTTTCAAACAGGGGGGAATAATAAGTACTTGCAACTTAATCAGCCATATAGCTGCAGAGAGGCTTTTTTTCCCCAAGTACTTTTATGTCCCATAATGAGCTGGTATTTTATAACTTCTGATGGTAATGTATTCCATATGCTTTCCATCACTAGGATAAAGAGCTTTACTCCCGAATCCAAAGCAAGTGGCTGTGGGTAGTTATTTAATAAGGTTTGAAGTCTTTGCACTAGGCGGGATGTCAGTATGTTGCAGACCCAGAGCTTCCTCGGGCTGCTCGTGATGAGGTCTTAGCTCTTTAATATCATGGAAAGATCATTCATGTCCCAGCCATACTTCCCATGAAGCAGACTAGGGTTTGTGCTTCCAACAACAGTCCCACCGTTTCAGTAAAATTCCCTGCTTTTCTCTCTCCTTGTTTGAAATACCACTCGTTTTCCTCCAGGACTTGGGACAAGCTAAAACCGAGAGGAAATCAACCATGTATGTCAAAATAGCCAAATGAGTGGTCTGCTCATAATTCCTTGAGGCATCTCCTCTAATGCCTCGCACAGAACAAAAGTCCTGTTGTGGGGGTGCTTAGGAGTTGCTGTAGTCTTGGAGTCCTGACAGGAATGAAAAACAATCTTTTTATGGTTTCTTGCTAAAATACTCAAACTGCTCTGGTTGGGCTTAGCATTTGAAAAACATTTTCTGGTATGTGACTCTTGTAGATATTCAGGCATATTTGCATCCACTCTGATCGAGACAACAATAATTATCTTACAAATTTTGGGCCGGATTCAAATTTGTGTTTCTAGTCACAAACGATTGTTGTTACCATTTATCTGCATGACTGTCGGCTTCAGTATAATATCACAGGCCCCTGGGAAAACTCCTCTGCTCCCCTTGGGGATAGTTAAAACTGAAGAAAAATCTGAATACGAATCTTGTGCTGTCTTCTGAATCATGGACGGGAGGTCTGTGAGACAGATTGAGGAAGGTAATTTCAGAACTGTTGATATTCTTATTGAAAGCAGTGCTTTCACTGGCAAGTTACCCCAAAACTGATTGGTTTTGGTGGTGATAATACAGTTATGCCATAACTTGTGGGTTTTTTTCCTTAGCCTAAAGGGAGAAAAAAGTCATCTGCTTATTTTCTGGGCGACAGAAAAGGCTTGTACACTTCCGAGCCCTCTCCTTGTCCTCTGCTCCCCAGGTGTCAGGGATGAACCTCCTTGCAGGAGCTGTGCTGTGGGGTGGTGTTAGACTCAGTCATCTGCTGCTGTCCTCCCTAAAGTGAGGAGCAGCCAGTTAGGATTTCTTTGCACTGTTTCCAAGCCCTGACCTTCTTCTGTTGTGGCAGAGTTTGCTATCACTTAAACTTTGCCTGCCTTTATGCTCTTCTGGCAGCAAATGTCTGAGCTCTTTAAAGCTGCGGCCTGTCCAAGCTTATCTTTCAGTGGGCAAGGCTACTTATCGTTATGTGGCTTTTGCTCCCAGTTACCTGCAAAATTTCTGTGGATTTAGGGATTTGGTTCCACAACTAGTTGGTATGGCCTTGAATAACCTCTGCTTAAAAATCAAAATAAGCCAGCGGCTTTTGACTTTATTTTTTTTCTTTCCTGCTTGCATGATAATAGAACACTGTCATACTACCAAATTTCAGTGATTACGACCCTTTAGCAGGAAGAAAATGGAATGGTATATGAGCAGATTGTGTCTCAGGCAACAACATGTGATCCGATATTAAATATGGGGTTTGCAAGTTATAGAATCATAGAGTTGTGGAAGAGCCCAAGTTGGAAGGGACCTCAAAAGATCATCTGGTCCAACCAGATGGTTGGTTGTGTAGTGAAGTAGAAAAGAATAGGAAGAGAGAAACCATTTGCTTTAATGAAATAGACCCAGGATTTTATTTCTGTTTGTTCTCATCAAGAACCTTGTAGGTTTCACAGAGAAGGGGGTGGTACTTGCTGGGAAAAAGCACCTTAAATCCTTAGAGTTTGAAGGGGCTAGTTTTTACTTTTTTTTTTTTTTATATTAGTACGAATTACTGAAGTTTCTTACCCTGGTAACTTTCCCATCGAGTCTGAAGTTTGAGAGAAAGTACAGTTCATACCTAGCATGAATACTTCTAGTGATAGCTGTGTTCCAGCTTTTCTAGTAAACATTTACTGGTGATAATAATTGTTACTGTGACTTGTGACTTACAACCTCTGTGAATTTATATGGGATTTGAAGAACTGCCTTTTAGAGACTTCTGGGTAGTTTTAGAGGTCCAGCTGTGCCTAACTTCATGAATGTAGTCCTAGAGAATCTGGTCCTAGGAAGCTGGTTTCTCGGGCTTCTGATTATTTTTCTTTTTTCTCCTGTAACTTTTCTGAAGACAAATGTTTCAGCACCCTTTGTGAAGTGTGGGCACCCAGTGTGGTAGTTGTTTTCCCACTAGCCTGGGCAAAGTAATGTTACTTTTCTATTTCTCCTGGATGCTGCCATGTTTCCTGCCAGGCCTCTTGGCTGCAGCACTGTGGTGTGAGCTCGTCCTCTTTGTTGTCCACCATAATCCCAAAGAACTTCTGGGATTTGATGTTTTCCAGGACGCAAGTCTGCCCGTATTAAGCGTGAATTATGTCCTTTGTTCCTGGATGAGTGAAGTTGCATTCAGCTATATTAAAATGCATGTTGCTGAATGAACTTGGCTTCCCAAGAGAGTGAGGTTGTGCTTTGCAGTCCTGAGGGCTTCAATCAGCAGTGGGTTGTGCTTTTCGAGTGAAGTTAGCATACAGTCAGAATCAGGCCCTGGAAGATCACTGTCAAACATCGTTTTTGAGGTGAAACTGCCCACACCTCTGAGAACTATTCCTTATACGACCATACTAATAATACTTACCAGGTACTTTTTTACACCATTACAGAGATTTTATTGTTTGTGTGTGTGGTTAATACTTTAATCAGTGCTTTGTGGCATGGAGTTCATTATTCTGCACAAGTTAGGTAAATTATCATTTACTTTAGTAACCATGTTTTTCACATTCCAAATGCAAAGTTTGATTCAGCTTTTATGTTTAAGGCTGAGTTGCTCTATTTTACTCACTTATATTCCCTGTCAGTCTTTCTGTAGCTTTGTGTAGAATGTATGTCCCCTGTTCCCCTTTATTCTGTTGGGCAAAGTATTTATCCGCAGCTTCTGAGTTGGATTTGAATTTGGTTGGCAGTGAAATTACTGCTTTCTTGGGGTGCTTATTTTTGTATTAGATGCTGATACCCTGTGGGCATTGAAGTTTCAGTCTTTTAGCTTCAAGCAACAGTGATGTTCCTGCATATCCAAACTGGCAGACATCGGTAGTCTAAATGCTACTGTTTATTAGAGCAGAGCAAGGCTTGAGGGTAACTGTGCCAAGTCTTGGCTCATTAAACCAGCAGGAAGATTCAAGAAGGCTGCTTTTAAAGATAAGGGCAAGAATTGGCACAGGGTAGGTGGGGGTGAGACAATGGCAGTGGGTAGGTCATGTGGTAGGTGTCTTCTCTCCTCCCATAGATAATTTGAAGGCAAGAGCAGATTCATTGAGACAAATGAGCTGTCATACAAGCAGGAGTAATAGCAAGTTAGAGTAAAAGGGTGCAGCACTTGTCACTGCTGCAGTTCAATTGTCACTGGTCTGAAATACTAGGGTTAGAAGCCAGGATCAGCTCTCTGCTTTTCTGGAATTCTAACTAGTTATTAATTCCTTGATTTTTAGAACTTTGGTAAAGACTAATGTGGGAAAATGAGTAATTTTTCCTTTATTGTCACGGGGAAGCTACTAGGAATTAACGTAGGCTTTGGTTCATTTATCCAGGAGAGCTCTCTTCCAGAGCTTCACCAATGCTGGTATTCTTCCAGAAACTCAACTTGAATGTGATTACTTCTTTTCTGTGTTAGCAAAAGACATAGTATATTTGGATGACTCAGATCTGGGCTAGGATGTCTCAGGTTTGTAGGGTGACTTGTTTTGGATTAATACTTCAGGTTAGAATGAGCAAATTGTGCTTATTCCCATTTATTTCTTAAAAAAACGTGGCCCTGTAAAAGCATAGACAGGAGATGCTTGTCTTTGTGTTGCAATTGTTAATGATGGTGTCTATACAGTCAAATCTTATTAATAGATTAGATTAGTAGAATCTGAACCATTTAAAGTTATTTAACAGATTTGGTCTAATTGGTAGGCTTGCTAATAACCTGTATTATTATAAATAGCAAATTCATTGCAATACAGACAAAAGAACTTCACTTTTTTCTAAAGCTCTACTCAGACTGAAGCAGGGTCTTTGAGGGGTTTCATCTACGTTGCATCTGTTTACATTATGGCTGAGTGTACTACCATCTTTGCTGTGGGGTTTGGAGTGAACAGGGTGGGCTGATGAGAGTAGGAACCTCTATTCTTTGGGAAGCTATTGAAGCTATTCAATCTGTGTCCTTTAAGGATGCCTAGAAGACACAGGCAAGTGCATAGGTGCAGGTCAGCATGCAGTACTTCACCCCCTTTTGCAGTTACCAAACAGTGTGAAGCATTTGGGTTCCATGCACCATATAGAAGACTGGTACCATTAACTGGTACTTCTGTGACTATTGCAAGTTATTTAAGGTACTGCAAGATTGTGATCTGCTCTCCCTGATACCAACCTGTCATATACTTCTACCTATGCAAGAATTCTGTACTGAAGCTGATACTAAATTACCTGCTTGCATGGTTTTGAAGCTGTTTCGTTTGTTGCGCTGTGGTCTGTAGGTTGAAAACTTGCTGATAGTCTCAAGGCGACTTGAGTCCAAGACGTAAAGATTTTCTGTGTTTCTATTTCAGGAAAGCCCCACAGCATTGGCAGCTCCGAACGGATTCAGCTCTCAGGAATGTACAATGTTCGAAAAGGGAAAATACATTTGCCAGTCAACAGATGGACAAGACGCCAAGCTATCCTTTGTGGAACATGCCTAATTGTCTCATCAGTAAAAGAAAGCCAGACTGGAAAGATGCATGTCCTCCCTTTAATTGGTGGAAAAGTACGATACTTTATTTTATGTATTTGCTTGCTTAAACCCCATCTCTTTATGCAGAGAAGATTGCATTCAATTACAATAATTCCTAGCCCTCCCCAAAGTCTTGTTTTCATAGATGGCGTTATAAAAGACTTTTGATTATGATCAGATTAATATTTATCAATTTACAACATTTGGATTTAAATGCTCAAGAAAAGCAAGGGAAACATTCATTTTCATTTTCTTATGCAGTATTAAATGTTTTACAGGTGCAGTAGTGCACAGCCAAAAGATACATGCACCTGTATTGTGTATGATCTGTACCATGCCTCTTCATCCTTTTTTCATCTGTGCTGGGTTGCTCTAGGATCTGAAAATTAACCAATAAGGGCATGGGTTTATTTTCAGCACTGGGGGCTTTTTAAGTATTCAGCATTGTATGAGTATTGGTCTAACAAGCTAATAGCAACAAACAGTTTTACTTGTGAAAATCTGAAAGTGGACTTTTTTATATGATTGGTTGCATCTGAAACACAGGAGGTCTAATCTGAAGACAAGGGATTTTTTTTCTTTTTTTTTTTTACTGTGAGGATGGCTGAGCACTGGCACAGGTTGCCCAGACAGGTTGTGGAGTCTTCCTCCTTGCAGACACTCAAAAGCCATTTGAACACAGTCCTATTCAAACAGCTGGCCCTGCTTGAGTAGGGAGGTTGGACCAGATGACCTTCAGAGGTCCCTTCCCACCTCGACCATACTGTGATTCTGTGACACTTTAGTGAAGACAGTAAGATTATAACATTGTTTTTTGGCCTAAATAGTGTTTTAAACACTGCTATTGCCTTGATTAGCCAAGATAATGGGAGGAGCATCGTTAGCTTGAGGATGATTTACACCTGAAATAATGCTCTTTTACTTTGCGTACCTTTAAGTTTGATTCTTAAGAGCTTCACAATGTTACATATGCAGGCTAAAGTTGATTGATTAATATTCATCACTAGCAACGTGGAAAGTAGTCCCTTCTAGGAGCTATTTTTCCTATCTCCTTTCATGATTCTTCAGCTCTTCCCTGGAGGTACTGAAGTACAGACGTTTTCCTCTTTTAGCAGCAGTGGGTGAACTCTTGACAGTGACTTGTATTTGTGGCTCTAACACACTGGGGAGGTCAGGATTCAGGTTCCCATTGACCTTCTCTTTGAGATGAAAAAGATTATTTATTTTTTTTTAAATACAAAAAGGGAAGAGATTGTGTACCTTTTTTAAATGGCTTAACATGGAATTTCTAAGTTGTTTTTGCACAGAAGTGCCTTGTGTAATGTAAAACATGTAGCCTGTGTCAAGCAGTAAGTTGACAAAAAATTTTAAAAGAAAAGGAGAACCAAGCTGAGAAAAATTTACTGAGAGTTTCTGCTGACAAAGCTTAGGAGGTGGATGCTTGGCATAGAATTAAGTGTTTTTTAAATTATAGCTCAAAAAATACTCTTCCTGAACTCCATAAATACTCTGCATTTCCTGGTTTGCAAAGGCTTTCCAGAATGCAGTGCTGAGACATTGAGACCATAAGTTGTGTGGGACTTCTCGTGTATGGTAGCAGAATGATGTATTCTGGGTGTTTTTTAGCAAATTGAGAAATGCCAAAGAATTTAATTGGGCTGTAAGAGAAGCATTTTGTTAAGCTTGTTTTTAATAACTAGGAATGTAAATTGTACTTCTTTAGGTTGTATAGAGACAGCCTTATATGTACTTCACAGGGAAATCTTTTATGGTGCTCAGTCTCTCTTAAACTGTTGATGTTGTTAATCTCCTTCAGTTCCTTCCTCTTTCTGTATTCATTGCTTGTGTAGATTTCATGAATATTTGACAGCCAAGATCCAGCTTCAACACTTGAGAGGGTTAGCTCTTCTCTACTTGAAGACATCCTCTTGGGCGCGTGTTAGCTTTGCCCTGAAGAGTTCGGGAAAGAGGCTTTTGATTTTTGTTCACTAACAGTTTTGTGTCTCTATTGTAGGTGGAAGAAGTGAAAAAGCACCAGCACTGTTTAGCATTTAGCTCCTCTGGACCTCAAAGCCAGACCTACTACATTTGTTTTGATAACTTCACTGAATATTTGCGATGGCTTCGACAAGCATCCAAGGTGAGAATAGTGCTAATTCCTTCCTGAATGGGATGTTTATAGCTTTTCTTCCAGTTCTGTCTTCTCCATGCAGTGATACAGTCCCTCTTCTGGCTTCATTGGCATGAACTGTGGCTGCTGCTGTTAGTGTTGCACAAAAATTGGAGCACTCTTGGTAAGAAGCAATAGGGAGGTGAATTTTTCTGCATTTATACTGAGACTTCTTTCTACCACGGTTGTGTAAGCAAAGTGCTGTGCTGGACTTTATTTCCTCATCTTGATCCAGCTGGATGGATGAAGTGAGAGGATTAGAACAAAAAGGGTGGCAAATATAACTGTCAAAATTTCAGGTTAAAAAGCTTTGTTTCAGTATTAATAAAACCTAAAATAGTGTTGGATTATTTTAATTAGTTTCCTACACAGATCCTAAAAATTAAATTGCTAGAAACAAGAAAATTTTTTCTTGCTTGGACATGCTGCTGAATCTCTCTTTAGTTTTATACCTGTTTGATTTTATTTTTTTTTAGTAAGCAATAATTTTGTCAGTAAAAAAAATTACTAACTAAACCAATCGTAAACCAAAGTTTGTACTGTACTTAGAGCACAATTTATTATGGGAATTTAGGTCCCTCATTGTTTCATTTTACTCTTCAGTTCCACTTGGTGTTGTTGAAAGGTTATGTTTGCAATTACTTATTTTATCTCTTAATCCCAGCCATTTTTTGATAAATCCTCTCTTAAGTAATTTACGTATCTCAAACCACTGATTATTTTTTTTTCATTTTTAACATGCAAGTTCTTCTTTGCTGTTAGCACTCTCTCTTTGGTTGTCTAGTTGGACCTAAACTGTCCATTATACTTGACAGGACTGTTCATGCTCTTTACTATGTTAAGTAACTTAGTTTTATGTAGTACTAAAAGATATTTATGACACACTAGATCTGTTGTGTCTTTTTTAGATTGCAATAATGTATTATCCAGCATATTGCCAGTGGTACAGCCTGTGCTGTGTGTTTTTTTTTTTTTTAAAGAGGCTTGATTATGATGTCAAACTTTCTTTGAGCAGTAACTGTTGCACCTCCTAACACATGCATCATTTAAAATGTCCTTTAGGGTTTTTTTCTAGTAAGTTTTAAAATTCTCTTTAAAGATGCTGTTCTGGCATCTCTGCTCAGGTCTGTTAAGCCTCAAGGTAGAAATCCCCAAGACACGTTTTATGAGATGGTGAGGCATGGCCTGTCAGGCTTTTGAGTTCTTGCCGCTTTGTGGCTCTCTCTGGGAGAGCAGTGCCCTTTCATCTCCAGAGGCTTTGACATCAGATAAATGAAAGGCAAATCTAATGAGTGAGAAAAACAGTGGAAAACAATGAACTTCAGAAGTGGAGATAAATGGCCAGAAAGCCCTTCTGAATTACTGGCAGCATAAGCTTGTTCTGTGCCATGCTGTGCTTCTCTCTTTCTCTCTAGTTCACCCAAATGACTAACAGCATTGGGACGATAGCCAGCATGAGAACATATCCCCATGCGCTCATGATATCCTCCCATTTCTCTTATGTAAGAGTAGAAAGAAAATACATAGTTTAAAGTGGCTTTTCAGACTGTCAGAACTGAAGAAAATCAGTGTGCTATTATTTTTGTTGGTAAAATGTGCTTTGAGGAAAAAAAGATACTTCATTTTTCCCAACTCTCCAACCCCCAGCCCCAAAACCTGAGACTCAGCATTCTGAATTCGTGGGTTTTGAAACAGTACTTTGCCACTTCGAGATGCTTTTTTAATGTTTGGGTTTTCTGTTCTTAGACTGAAGAACGGAGACAAGCATGATTGTATGCGAGGCAGTTGTGTGGGAAGCACTGTGCGGTAACGCTGTTTCCAAAGAACAGAAACAGAGAAGCTAGTAAATGCTGCAAGGGAACCCAAATTTCCTCCAGCTGATGCTGTTTGTGTCCGAGTGCTTAATTGTAGGGTACATTGTCCGTGATTTACATGTACAAATAAATGAGAAAGTTTAATCTTCAGCTCTGTAGTTCAGACAAGCTAGTGTTCTCATACAGGAAAAATACCCAACGTTTATATAAGATACTCTGCCTCAGGTGTTTGGAAGCTACTCAAGTTCAAAGAACTTGAAATATTCCTGCTAACCAAGAAAATACCGTATAAAGCATTGTATGTTTAAAGGCAAGTAAATTTAGCAAGGCAAATGTTCCAGTGCTCTAACTTGGAGCTTCTGGTTGCTTCTTATGGGCTAGGTCACTGGGTGCTTACAGATTCTTCTTCAGTTACGGCAGTGTATTATAGTACTTGCACTTTTGTGAATTATTGTGAATAATATTTAAGACAGTATTTTAAATACAGGGTGGTTTTTTTTATGGCATTTGCTTTGAAACTGCCATTTGTGTCAACTTAATGTTCAGCAGTACTTTTTCTGCAGTCCTTCATACTCCTGATACATGCTGCTGAAAACAGACTTCTGATACTTACAAGTGCAATGAACACTTTAATTATAGATTTTAAAGCAGGATGAGATCCCTGGTAAAATATTTCATTAAAATTGCTCAATTCAATTTTTGACTATGAAAAAAAATTCATGTCTGTCTTCTGTATACTTCAAAAGAGCTAGAAGATTATGTTGTTTTAACTTTTAAAGAACAAGCTTAATCTTGAAAGGAGACTTTGGAAAGAATACTTGCTCTGCAATCTTTCTCCCCACAGAATATTGGCAATGTTGACTTTTTAGTGATGTTCCAGAATGAGACAAATCTTAATGCGTCACTCCTGCAATAAATATATGTATTCTAGAGAAGTTTTGAATTCATGTCTGCAGGAACTTGGGCTCAATTTGCTTAAAAATGAGCATTGCTCCTGTATAATCTGATTCCTTTTAACAGTGAAATCTCTCTTAGCCAAGACAGCTCTTGTGCTCTGCCCCGGTAAATATTCGGAAGGGATTTGTGAATAGGTGTTAGGATTGCTTTTCCTGTATGTGTGAGTGTCCTGACGTGAGCAGAACTCCTGATTTCAGGACAGACTGGAATTATTGCACAAATACTGACCTAAATATCGAACTTGGTGACATACTTAGTCCAAATAGGTCACTTTTAGATATGCTGATTTAGCCTCAAACAGAATATTTTTAAAAGCTGGAAGCACAGCTTGTTCGTTAATATTGATAGTTCTGTACCACAGTGCATTTCTTTCCTTTTACTTTCCAAATACTGGAGTCCTAATTAAGGAAGCTCAAAAGGAAAACAACAACAACAAATTTGGTCCTTTGTGATGTAATATCTTCATTCTGTTGCCAAATGTTGAAAAATAAGCTTATACAACTGGGAGGGGGAGCGGAGGACAAAGAAAGGGACAACTTCGTGGCTTTAAAGAATTTTGTCTGCATGAAGCTAGTGTGGTGGTTCTGGAACCTGCACAATTAACTTGCAGGGTGATTCTGATCTGCCACTGTTTACTACTTAAATCTCAAAATGCAAAAGGCTGAAAAATGTGCAGTTGACAGAGAAGATGACATTATGAGGGCTTTCCTCGTTTGCCGCTTCCCAAAGCTAAAAAGCTACACCCTTAATGTAGCTAGAGAGAGAAGTTTTGTTGTTGTGAAGAAAGGTTTTACTTATAAGGTATTATGAGTGGTGCAACTTGCTGTCATGAGGCTTAGATTTGGGTTGTGGTGGTGAGTTCCTGCTGCTTGACACTTGGTTAGTTTAATGCTTTTCAACATGTGTAATGGATGTGTCTTTACTACTCATAACATGGATGTTTAGCTGGAGTAAAAAGGGCTATCAGTCCTCCATGTTCAAGGCATACAATTAAAATGGAATTCGGTATCACAGAGCTTAATCAGGAATGCATTACAGAATTTTATCTTCTTGGAAATAGTGTGCATCACTGGGCATGCTGAGGTAGGTTATCTGACCCCGCAGAACTTCTCCCGACTGGGCTTTAGAAGAGCAGGAAGTGTGTTGACAGCTTCATGTGACAATGATTTCCTGCTTTAGTGCTCGCTTCAGCTGGGCAGGTAGAGGAAGAAAGGCGATGAGAGACAACAAGGGCTATAAATAATGCATAGCTGCCTCACATGAGCTGCCTCTGCGTGGCTGCACTACACATGTAGGGAGGTAGAGATGGACAGGCACACAGCCGTACGTATGTGCCCACCATCCACTGCTTCCCAGGCTGAGTTTCACAGCTGTGGCTGTAGTGACAGTGTGTTTAATGGGAAATAAGCTGTTGTGTGGGGCTTAGGTGCCAGGGTGGATCTGCACCTATACACAAAACAGCCCTCCTATTTAAAATATGAGGAATATCCAAACCCAGATCCTTCATTTGAGAACTATCAAACTCAAGAGTTTTCTCCCGTGTGTCTTTGTATTTTCCCTTCCCTGTTTCAGTCACCTTCAAGTCTGCAGTGGAAATGTGTGTGGTGTTCCAGATGACCCTAGCCTGCTGTGAAAAAGGAGAGACTAAATTATGATGTCAGTGTACATTATGTTTAAAAAGTGCTAAAAATAGCAAGAATAGCAAATTCACAGGAGAAGGGTGTGCTGCCATGTTGCTCTTACTCCTTTCACGTCAGTGCAGAATGCTGTCTTTGTACATTTATTTGCACCATGAAACTAGTAGAAAATAACAACAGATCTGCATTTAGTTTATACTATAGAAGCAAATAATGCGGGAGCCTCTACAGCAGCATTCTCCATCTTTCTTC
The DNA here is from genome assembly GCA_025769975.1 of Gallinago jamesoni. Taxonomy (NCBI): domain Eukaryota; kingdom Metazoa; phylum Chordata; class Aves; order Charadriiformes; family Scolopacidae; genus Gallinago; species Gallinago jamesoni. The sequence continues at coordinate 69,618,521 of JAOQGH010000012.1, read as the reverse complement.
AACTTGTACAGAGACCTACCTGAAGCAGCAGTGCAAAATTAACATTTTAGATTTTTTTCTCTCTTCAGCGTACCTGGTTCTGACCAACTGCCTCAGTCTTATGGCTATATTTTCAGTATGGAAACTATGTTGTGAAATGTGAGTCTGAACCGTGTGAAGATGACAAAGCTTATCTATGACTCTAGTAATAGGATTCTTCTTTCTGCTGAGGAAGAAAGGTCAGGGTTCTGACTGCATACAAGCTTGGTGTTACAGAAATAAACTATAGAATTTAAAAATTAATTCCTGAACTTGATTGCAGTTCTGCAAATACATTTCAAAAAGGGAGACCAGGATGATCAACTTGTGCAAGTGTTTCACAGGAACAGTGCTGAGGAAATGCAGGGAGCAATGATTGATCATTACTGCTGGAAATGTCCCTGCTTTTCAGCTGTGCTTCATCCACCTTTGAGTGACTAAAAGATAATCAACCACAGGACTGCCTTTTCCTTCAGCACAGAAGATTCTGCTCGTTAATTAAAATGATGGGTAATAAGCCATATCCACTTGTACCTATAGCTTCATCTTTATTTTAGATACTGTCAGATGCTAATATCTGACTTTCTCTTATCAGGTTAACCAGGAGAAAGACTAAAGTGCAAATTCCAACTTCAGTGAGGAACACAGACTTTGTAGAGCTTTTTTTTTATGTGAAACACAGCTTTCAGCCTGTAAAGAAGGCTTGAAGCTGCCAGTCTCATGGTTAAACCTGTGCTACATTGTATTTGCCTTGGCTTGCCCACTAGCTGATTGACCAGTTCCCTGTGACTTTCTAGATACTCTAATGAGCTGTAACACCTTCACAGAGTTTGTCAATGCAGAGATTTTTATTACCAAACCTCGCTTTTCTCTGGAGGCATTATTGATAGGCTTTTCTAATGCTTACTGGTCAGAACCAGCTTAGAATACCTTTTTTCCAAGGCATTGGCCGCAGAGCAGTGCCAATGGCAAGTGCAGGGAAAAATTACATCCAAGGGTCAAGTAATTTAATTTGAGCTGTTACTTGTTATAGCGCTGCACTATAATACAGCCCATTTATCCTTTTGAGTCACTGGATGCAGTGTCTCCTCTTCAAGTGTTTGTTTAGTCTCTTGAACAATGGATATCCTGCTTCTGGAGGAAAGCCATAGAGAACTTTACCTTAATTTCTGAGATCTGAATTGCTAAATCAGTATTTTTTTTCTTTTACCTTTTGCTGTTGGTTATTACCTTTGGTAATTCTACAGAGAACTGTTATGTGCAACAAACACTATTTGTGTTATAGTTAGGAGTTTTCTGACATTTTCTTATAGCTTTGTAGTCTTAGTCCATGTGTTTGAATGTACCATTGTGATTCTGGGCTCCCATGTTTGTGTGCATTGGGGACAGATTGGAGATCAGGGACATACTGGTAGCTGAGAGGGTCACCATGCAGTAGTTGGTTTGTTTTTTATGCCAGTAGCGCTTGGAGGCTTGAAAATGAGTCTCTATACTAGTGTGACCTAAAAATGAGTTTAGTATCATGCCAACATCAGTGGTATTATTTTGAAAATAGCCTTTAACCAAATTCAAGGCTTATTTTCCTTGAGAATAACAACTATCTAGGTGTTTGGGTTTTTTTTATCGCTTTTGTGAGACTAAGAAGTACCATTAGCCTGTTTGCAACTGTTGATTCAACATCTAATGAAAAAAGAAACCACAAACACAAACCTGAAAGATTTTCACAGTTTTCAGTAGGGCTTTTTTTGAGCTGATTCTTAGTTGCAGGAAACGTGATGACTCTAAGTTTAGCACAAGGAAACCATTTTTTCCCTCTAATAACATAAAATGACAATATTGAGATAATGCTTTCTCTAAAAATAGATCCCTAGAAATAAACCCACAGCTTCCTTTTGGCAATGATTAGAAGCACTCAAACATAAACAAACCTCTGGTTTCAGTGCGGAACTTGACTTCCTTTTTTGTGTCTGTATGTGAAATCTGCAATATTTGGGTCCTTTGCAGTTACATCTGGTCATTCTTGCTAAAGGTGGCTTCTTGCCATCTCAAGTCTGAAGGCAAAAGAATGGGCAAAGTAAACTTGAAGCCAGTTTTGTTTCTCTTTTGATGCTAACACTTGAAAGTGTTCCTCCTCCTCTTTCCTTGCAAAACATATTCTTTTGTGCCTTTTGTTGTTAGAGGTTCGTTGATGTTTTGGAAATTAATTTCTGAGTGTGTTTCAGTGTAGTCTCTCTCTTAATGGAGGGAAGCTTGGTGGTTTGGCTCAGCTGGTTAGTTTTCCGTGTCAAAATAGTTCAGTTGGTTCCAAAAAAGTGTAATTGGCGACTACAAGCTTTTCTCTTGATTTCTGTTCTAGAGAAAAAAAACTATCACTTCACTATTTTAATTTTCTTCTTTTTCCTTACTGAAATTTAGAGAGTCTGTGGTAGTTACTGAAGCATTGCAGCCAAGAGTGAGTATGGAAAACTAGGTATCGCCCACACATCTGGAATACCTTTCAAGTAATGTCTTTTGAAGCCTCTAAATCAGGTTCTGATATTATTGAAGCTGAATTTGTGCAGCTCTTGCATAAATATAGGAAAGTATCGCTGCAGCTTACAGCTAGAAGCTCAGTGAGGTGTTGCAGATGTTACCTTTTAAGGTGTGTTCAATCCAGGAGAATCCCAAAGTGTGTTCAGTAATCTCTGGGGGTAGTGGGGTGGGAGTGAGCCGGGGAATGTAACTTTGCACTTAATGAAGCTCAGGGGAATTTAAGTGCCTGGTGAGCAGATCCTGTGAGGCTGGAGGGGCTTGCAGGGACTGATACATTGCACAGTACTTCAGTACGTATGAGGTGATAACTGAGTCAGTCTTGAAACTGAATGGCTGTAACACTGAAAGCCTTTCGAAGCAAAGCCTAGCAGAGAGGAAAAAAAGGAGAGGAATTATTAGCAAAAACTAATTTTAGGGACGTTTGGTCTCCCTAGGTTTCTGTAGTCAGTGGAGGAGGAGGAAGGTCTCCAGGGAGAAGAGGAAACGAAGGCTGGAGACCAGTTTTGGGCCCCAGGCCACTAGAGCTATATTAGTGATTGTTTGCATTTTAAAACACTTGGGTCAGAAGGCCTTTCTGACTTACTGTGAAATAATGTCATGAAAAGAGTTCATCTCGCTGTAGATTTAACCCATATGAAGCAGCTGCATAATGAGAATCTAGCTCAGAAACTGAGGACCTAGCATAACCTCTTAATTTAAAACAAATAAACAAAACCCCACAGCTCTCTCCATGTGGGACTGGGGAAACTGAGACAAGTGAACAGCTATTGGAAGTCTTGCTAGCGAGAGTCTGAAATCTATAGTAAATGCTGAAATTAAGTCTTTGCTGGAGGGCTGCTCATTACAAAGCCTGTTTGCTGGCAGTACAGCAACTTGTCTTGTTAAACATGTTAAGTTTAACACAAGTTCTAAGAGGAAAAAGGGGTGTTTCTCAGTTTTTGTGAGACTATCAGCTGTCTTGCCGTGTTTACAGATGAATTGTTTTCAGTCAAGCTGTTTTAAGGGTATTAATATTCCTTGCTCCACCAAATGGAGATGTCTGAATTATAAGTAGCTTAATGCTACAGCTAATTACTGTCCCTCTAGGCTGCATTTTAAGCCTTGTCCTTGTAGCGATCTTGCAGTGTGAACGTCCCAGTGTGACTACCACTAAAGTAACAGTGTTGATATCACTCCCTGTGTAGTATTGATTCCCAGTACCTGATCTCTAGAGGAGAAGCACGTTTCCTTCTGGAAGAACAAAAATACACATATTCTGTTAATGACTTCAGATAGTACCAAACATTTCCAAATGACATGTGACTAATGTCAGGGGTTTTTTTTGACAAGATCTCACTTTCAAGATCTCGTTGCTAAACCTGGGACACTGACTTTCACATCTGTGAAATTTTCTTGTGGAGTCCTATCATGGAAGGTAAAGGACCACAACTTCTGCTTCATTAACTCCACATTTCCCCCTCCTCACACACGTTTGCTACTGCTGTTTTCAGCTAAGTTGTTAGAGCTTTGCACAAGGGCCAAAAGTAGAAGTGAGCTATTTCTGCATGCTCTATAAATCCTTCTTCAGAGCTAAGAAGAGGAGAGAAGGGACAAGTCAAATAATCTTTGTGCCCCCAAGTCTCAGTGGCATGAGGTGTTTGCACCAGAGCCTTTTGGCTGCATCACCTGCGTCACAGAGGTGGGCTGAGCAGCGTGTGCCCTGTGATCGCTGCCCCACGCTGGCACGGGTGCCTTAGTAGGCAATTATTCTGCCCTTCATCTTGGTAGTCAATTACAGCTCTTACCTATGGCATTGCCTGTTGGGTTTGGGAATCTGAGTGATGTGCTTTCAAGCGTCTGCCGAGTTCATCTTTTCTTTGCAAGGCCGTTAGCTTGAGTTAAGGTGGATCTAATTTAATATTTGAAAGAAAACAAAAGGAGAGGCCAGAAAAACCATTACCTTTTCACCATTTGGACTGCACCAATTTTAGATGTTGTCATTTTATAAATGAAAATATGCGGCTTGAAAGTAAAGGAAAAAAAAAAAACCCACACCTTTTTATTTCTTTTTGGCGTTAGTTTTTTTACCAGTCTGAGTGTTTCCTCAGCTCTTGGCTGTGGCTGAGGGCACCGACGTGTTTCCTAGCTGCGGAGTTCAGCTCCATGGAGGGAGGCGTCTCTGCCGAGGGGGGCTTTGATGTCCCAATAGAAAGGAAGATTAGGATTTGAAGGAAGGTTAGTTCTGAGATGAAGAGAACCTGTTTGCTCTAAGCAGATAGTTTAGGTATTTCAAGCTGGTTAGTTCAACCTCATGCAGGTATTGGTGGGATGTGATGATTATCGAACTGTTTAAAAACAAATCCTAAAGGAGACAAATTATGCTGCCTTTGCGTTAGCATGTCTACAGCAGGTGTAATTTGACATCGTCAACTCAGTTCAAACAGGCTGGGGATTTGGCTGCCTGTACAGTGTGGGCTGTTTAGTTATTTTAGTTGTCTTCTGTTGAAGTCCTAAATAGTAATTTCTTATCTGAATAGAGCTATAGGGAATGGGATGAGGGTAAACAGGAAAAAGACATAATTACGTTGGTTTAAATTCACAGGACAAGTCACACCAAAAGATGTCCTTGTGTAAACAAGGCTTGTGTTTGTCCATACAGCTGGGTTCAGCTGTGTGCATTGCTGACATCCATTGTCAGCAACAGATCGTTTTTGTAGTAGAGCCAAGGCTTTAAAACAAAGACAATCAGTTTTGTGGCATTGCTCGGTGACAGAGGTGGCATTATACTGATAGACAAAACAAAGTGGGGGTTTTTTTATCCCTGTGTAGCAAGAAGAGGCAAGAATATTGGTTGATACGAGTGTTTTTCTGTATTTTTATTTCCAGCTGCTAAAGATTTACACTGAACCCATACCGTACTTCGACCAATCTTGGAAATACTCTTTCCTTTTTACAAATCATAATAAAAAAAATCAAAATTGAAACACTGTGGTGAAACTTTTTTTTATTTAAGGAACTGCTGGCTTTTGCAAATTGTTGTTTGTACTTGTAAGTACTATTGTGGCACCAGTAACACATTTAAAAGTGAGTTTTCATATTTGGGAGACTCTAGATCTTTGTCATGTGTGCAGCTCTTAGGTGAGGAGTAGAAGTTGTACTGCCCATGAGAGCTCTCTGGCACCATTATTTGTGGTGGTATTTACAGAATAAAGCTGCACTTTATTGCTGCTGGGAGGGAAATTAAAAGTGTGGTGACAGCTTTTTGGTGTTTGCAGTGGTAGATCCAGGGCTCTTTGTAGTACTATAGTGTGCTATAGTTGTGTACTACTTCTTTGAAACTCGACTTATATGGACTTAATATGCCATACTCATGGGGAGACTGGAAAAAAAAACCGCAACCAAACTGAAAACACTGTGAGCCAGAGCTGCATAACTGAGGTTGCAACAGGAACTGGAAAAAAGTATTCCGTTGGACTTGGTGGTTTGATGTGCAAGGTTGAATTTGGCCTTACCCTGTTACTGCTCTTCTAGTATTACAATGGGAGCCATTGCAATACAATGATTGACCATAAAGTGTTTAAAAATCATATCCAGGGAATGGAGAAAGCTGCATGTTTCATCTTTTTTCTTTATATTTGTGATGATTAAAAATCCCAACTTGAAAAGTAGACTTCAAAAAAGTACAAGATTTTGCTATGTGTTAGAGCTATCCTGCTGTCAAATTGCTGTACCTCTTGCTTCTCTGGCAAAGGGAGATGTTGACTCCACAGCTTATGCTGTAGCTACCATAACTGAGAGGGTATCGTACACCATCTTTCAATAAAGTCATTGCCCCAGCCATTTCCCCCATGTTATCAGTACTGGAAATGCAACAGGGGTTTCACATGAAAGCAAGTGTTACGGGTGTATGAAATTTACGGTATGATGAGAAGACGTTATGAGAAGCAACAGCTTCTTCTGCCTGGGGAGTCATGAACTGTGCTGCTTGTGTTTTTATATATGTGTGTAAAGCATATAAAACAGTTATACTTTTTAAGTTTTCCAGAAAAGAACACCAAAGAAGCCATACTTAGCATTTGATGCAGGTTCCATGTCTATCGGAAAGCCTTTCCCTCTAGCATTGCTACCACACTGATTCTCTTCACTGTTTTTGTTGGAGCACAGGTCTGTTGAACCCAGCCTAGATAACTTTTTTGGGGTATTTATCTACAATGGGATGTCTTGTTTGTTTGTTTTTTTTCTTCCAGTGAAAACCCTACTTTTTGCACATAACGTACCTTCTTCCAAATACTTTTAATTTGACTGTGAAGGATATTCTAGTCAGTGTTTTCTTACCCGTTATCAGCTTATCTCTACAGTGATTCTCCACAGTGAGTCAAGAAAACTCAGTCCATTATTGAAGACTGTATCATCTTTTAGAAAAATACTTTGCTCTTAATAAACCATAGCAAATATATACATGCAGTCTCACAGTATTTCAGCCAACTGGAGATGATTTGAAGATAACAATATTTTTTTAGTGTTCAATTTGGGAACAATATAATTTATATAATTTCAGAATTTGAGTAGTCAACTTCAAGTTTCTAGTGAACATTGTTCTTCTTTGTCACTCTTCTTTGTTTTTCATCTTGTTCCTCTGTTCTCTAGGAATTTGTTACAAAACAGTATTGAGCAATGAAAATAGAAAAGTCTTTATTCCCTGCCTGTGAGAAAAACTGTGTTTGTTTATATGAGTATTCCTTATAACAATTCAGAAGTTAATTCTTTGAGCACTGTTTTGCTAGGAAAAAGACTTCAATAAAATTAAAGCTAATTCCAGAATTAACACCTTTTAAAATGTGTTATTAACTTTTACTGTTCTCTCTCTGGTAGAGGCATCATTCAGTATATACCCCTTGCATGAAAATCTCAATTAAATTCTTCATATAACAATGATTCCTTAAAAACAGAACAAAAAAAAAACAACCGAACAACAACAAAACAAAAAAACACAAAAAAAACCCCAACAAAACAACTATCAATGAAAAAATAACCAGAACATACAACTTGTAAAAACAATCACTTTTAATTTGATTTCTTTTTCATAGGGCTTGATGATTTTAAAAAAAAGGATTTGCATCCTTTTTTGAGATGAGAGCAGAATGTGGATTTGTTTGTCTGCTTTATCACGGTTCACACTGAGTTACCGGTTCTGGTACTTCAGATATTTTTAGAATAACATGCCTTGCTAAGCACTGCTGGGTTGCTTATTACTGTTCCTATCACATTCCAAACAAGTAGTTGGAGCAACAGTGTATGTAAGCATTACACCTGAAATTACACATTTTCCCTTCTAATTTAACGGCTGTCAGCGCTTTTTCATCTCTTCTGTTTTCAGTGTGATGAGAAATGTACTGTACTGGGCAGGTTCTGGCACCATAAACAGACTTTATACCTACCTTTCAGAAATGACTGCTCAGAATAGCCTATGAATAATTTTTGTCTAATACTACAAAGGGAAGAAAAATAGTAGCTACAGTAACAAAAGGACTGAACTAATCGAGTAACAAAAATTTGAGCATTTTAATGGATGTGGGAGGACTGGATTATTAACAGTCACATTAGAGAAAAACACTGCACCGTCTGTTCCTCTGGCTGTGTGTTTATAATAGAGACCACTTATCCTGAGGCCTGTCTGGCTTGCGTTGGAGAGGAAAAACAAGAAGAAAAAAACTCCTTGGCTTTCATTTCAGTGCGAAGCTACTTCACTTACGCCAGCAGAACCTGATGTCTCAAGGTTCAGGGTACTTTATGGCAAAAGCTGTACCTCTGCCCAAAAGGTTGGGTGATGTCATTCATCTTCATCAGTGTTCAGAAGCTCTTACAGACTGTCACTGGATATTGGTTATGAGTTGTTGGGTTTTTCCTTTTTGTCCCTTAGATGTGGTATTTGTATGTTCTGAATCCTAGCATGTGGGGCCAGTAAAAGTGTCAATGATGAAATGAAATGATTGCTTCTCTTGCAGTGAACTGCTGACAGAATATTTAACTTTTTTAGCAATGTTTGTGCGGTCCCAAAAGTCTAAAATGGTGGTGAAGTTGTTGGCTTCTCATTTGTTCTAAGCCATGCCTTCTCCAAATATGCCTCTCATCCTTCTGGCATTGGCCGCCTCCTCTGTCGCCACAGTGTGCACTGCATCGTGCTGCTATGTGGTGGTGCTTTGTCATGTAGCTTGCCACATGACTCTACTTTATGGAAGGATATTTTTTAATAGTATTAGACAGAAAAGATAAAGAGTTCTACACTGCAGTGTTGTTTTTATGGGTTTTGTTATTTTTAAAATAAAGGCTAGTTAATAAGTAAAGCAGCAGGATGTAGTTCGCTCAGCTCTATCATAGAGATTTGGAAAGAGGCAGAGTTGCTGTAACTTGAATTTGTTGTCTATAGGTCTGAGTGGAATGATGCTAGCTATGTAGTGCTAGGTGGTATGATTTCTTTAGCCTCTATAGACTGTTTCGTTTTTATCTTCCCATATCTAGAAAACAGTGCTAAACCCCCAAATCTCAGTTTTGTTTTTGTCACATTTTTATCACTCTCAGACAGTTTTCTAATTCATTGGGAAGAAATGAGTGCTTGGTGCTTTGCTGCTGTGATATTTTTTCTTCAGTAAGATCTAAACAGGATAACTCTTTCTTCTGCCATTTAATACCTGCTTTTGACCCTTGGAACCGAGACTGGATGGTGACTGTTATCCCCTCACCTCCACTCGCTTGGGTATACTGACCAGTCATGCAGCAATATAGAAGACTTCTGCGCTATGTTTTTGCTGCTCTTACTTTCTAATTAAATGACTAAAGTGTATGTCAAATCTCTTACCTGTTTTTTCTGGTCGTAGAGTATCTTATAACTTCATAGATGAAAAAGAATCTACTTCGCTTACTAGTTTGACAACCCTTTGTGCTCTTCCTCCTGCTAGCCATCTGTGGACTTGGTTTTAGCACTCCAGCAAAGCCAGTGATCATGGCATAACTTGCAGCAATAATGTAAACTCTGTTAGATCAGCTATATGTGCTGGCATTGGCTTCTGCTGCGCTTAAAAGTGGTTTATCTTGTACTAGTAGGGGTGAAGGAAATGTTCTTGCTTTATTACAGTATTAACATATTGGTGTACCTCTTGACTTCCAGGTTGCATCACAGCGCATAAGCTCAGTGGATCTTTCGTGCTGCAGCCTGGAGCACCTGCCTGCCAACCTGTTTTATAGCCAAGACCTCACTCATCTCAATTTAAAGCAGAACTTCCTGCAGCTAAACCCTAGCCCATCCACAAGTCGAGCGCTTAGTGAATTACAAAGGTAAGGTGATATGGTTCTACTGGTTTTCCTCTGCTCTTGGAGCCAAGTGACCACTGGTCTGCGAGAACTTTTCTAAAAAATTACTACCTTCTCTTGTGGAGGATTTGCCTGGTTGTAATGCTTCAGAAATTGGTTAACTCTGCGTGTTAGACTAGCTTTCATAAGAAACTTAATGTTTTTCTTGTAAACAGAAGGCTATTTTCAACCCAAAATGCAGTTTACAGAATGTGTTGTTTTTATCTACCCACTGAGGCCAGACAGTAGCTCTTCAGTCTTTGAATCACATGAGTCAATATGAGTTGTTGAGCTGCCCATCAAAAGGGTTCATTCTAGGTAGGAACAGTACTGTGTGTGACACTTAGTAGTTTTTTATTACACACACACCCTTCCCCCCCCCGCTAAGAAAGCTGTGATTTTTAAAGTTCAGTCTGATTCCTGTCCTCTTCCTGCTCAACCATAATTCTTCCTTCTTAGTAACTGTGACCTTCCAGTTGTTCTTTCCCTTGCAGCTCATCCAAGAATGTAATGAAATTGGGTAGACAGCAGCACGATCTGTGATCTGAATAATTTAATGTGTCCTGTGGAACCAACAGGCTTTCTGTTCAGAAAAATTAATGTTTCCATATAAAACTGTGATTAAAACTGTGATTTTAATTTCAGTGGTAACTGAATTGTAGAGTACCTCAGGATTATATTTGTGAATGGTCCTGTTCAAATGAAATGTTTTAGACCACATTTCTAAATCCTTTCCTCTTTGAAAAACAACTGAAAAATACAAGATGGATTATGCGAGCTGTTGTATTTTTATGTAATTCCAATTTTGTACTGGAAAAACAAAAAATTTGGCATAATGAAAGATGAATGAACCCAGCAGGTCTGCTTCACAAACAAAGCAGGCAGGGATTCCAAGAGCTTGTGAACACAGTTTGGAGAAGAATGCTGGATAAAATGTTCTGTGAATGTCATATAGGTGTCCAGATAGCAAGTTGAATTTTAGCATAAGTTAGGTGATAAACATGGACAAATAATGAATTAATTTTAATTAATTATTATATTTCTTCCTTTTTAAGTATCAGAAAGTGTACAGAAGATACTTAATTATATTTTGTCCATATACATACAGCTAATTGTTTCAGATTAGAAGACATTTATAAATAATGTGATGGACAGTGTTTGTTTTCTGTTTAATTTTCTCTTGGTACTGCAATTGTAGGATCAGTTGAAGATTCTTGCTGCAAGTTAATAAACTGTTAAATTTTTTCTCATTAATGTGAGCCTGGACACGCAGGAGTGAAAGAGTTCAGGTGACTAACTAAAGCTCTTCTGTCTTCTGAGATTCTGTGTCAGAAAGATCTGGAGAAGTGGCAGGTACCCAAGGTGGTGCAAAACAAGCATCATGTTCTTCTGATAGCTGGTCCTATTCTGTCAGTGAATAACAAGTCTACTCTGCCTCCATTAAGCTTGTCAAGAAGGCAGAGCAAGAGGTCTGAACTTCTGGAGAAAAAAAAATAAAAATGAGGTTATGCAGCACTGTTTCAGTGACTCAGAGCCAGTGCCTCATGAACTCCTGCCCCTTGGCACTGCCCTTCTCTTTGCCACTCTGATGTCCTCCAGCCTTACCTTCATCCAGCACAGGTGGCATCACCCAGGCAGTGAGTAGCTGGAAGTATTCCTGTGCCAGTGGAAGGGGCTGTCTGAGGTGGTAGTTCCTACTGAGGGTTAGGAAGAGCAGTGCCCCATTGGTTATCCTTTGTCTCCTGATAGCAGCAAAAGCAGGAGCCTGGCCCTGGAGTGCTTTCCCAAGCCATGCTCCTTCCTGCTCAGAGAAACACAGTGCTGGCTTCTTCTTAGGGTGGGAAAACTGGAGTTTCTCTTGTGCTGGCAAAAAGCTTTGAGACAGTTCAACTTCTACTGTAAGTCTGCTTTTCTGTGGTGAGTAAATAAACAAATATCTAGCAAGAACGGAGCACTTTTTGAAACTATTAGTGAATTCCAGTATGAAACCATGTGCAAAGTAAGGGAACTCACTCATTCCTGGGAACATAAGCTGTTAGTTGTCCAATTTTGTTTTTGTTTTTAATCCAATTTCATAAAAACATTTTGGAATCTTTTGGGGGTTACACAAGGTAATACTTGACTGGATAAACCAAAAGTCTTCTTTTGTTTGCCTGTGTTCTTTCAAACCACTGCAGAGCAAGTACAAAATCTCTGCTGTGCTGATTTGGTACTGTTGGCTTTCATACCAAATCCTCATTTGCTAAATTGCAGCCACACACAGGGCACAGCACCAGTGAATCAAGCCCAGAAGTATTTAAAGTTCCAAAATAACCATGTGTTTGGATGTTGTGAATAAAATGCATTGGCCTTCCTGGTATGATTTTTTGATTAAAATCTGGTGAGCGAGGCAGTCTAGGAAAATTTGTCTTCCTATAAGCAGCACTTGGTGCTATCTGTTCCCCTTAAGAAATCACTTTAGGTGGTAATTTAACAAATGTTCATGGATGCTGGATTTCAAAACAGGAGGTATGTCAAAGACAGAAGAAAATACCAACTTTTTGGCTACCCATTGAGCAGACTTACAAGCAGCTGCATCATAGTAATGAGATGTTGCCACATGCACTGACTTGGAGGTACAGTCAGGAATAGATTGGGGAAAAAACAAGAATTCCTTCTTTTGCTTATGCAGTTACTTCTTTCAGCTGTTAAAAGGATGTAATTTATTGCATTGCTGAATAAAATATTTAGTCCTGCTCAATACATGGCATAAGTGAAAAATCTCCATCTTGAGAACTTAATTGCTGCTGGCATGTGAAGATTTGTAGATGTGTAGATGCACTTTTCCCCCGGTAGCTACACTTTCACTTGCTTTAATGTCCACTCAGACTTTAAGTTCTGTTGCTGCAGATACTCTGCAGCAGTGAACTTCTTTAACTGTTGGAATGTTGAAAGGTACACACAGCTACCTATATGGTTTTTTTCCTACTTACCAGGGAATACCTATTTCATACTGCATATAAAAAAAAGTAGGCAGTCTGACGATTCATTTGTGTTGGTGAAAACACAGCAAATGTTGGTACTTGTTCTTCTTCACAGTAGCTTTTTTAAAATTATAGGAAAGGGTGTTTTTCCTTTGGGGGAGAGAGGAGTTTCCCCAGTTGAAATACTGCCCAACAGTTGCAGTATTAGAGCAGCTGACATATCTAGTGATAATATCCTCATTAAGTCAGAATTCCCCTTAAAGCCCTTGGTAATTCAGCTCCTGTATATGGCAGAGTGATTGAAGACCATTCTGTTGTCTTATCACAAATTTTATTGTTTACACTCTTGTAATGTTGGTTGGTAGGTTGTTTTTTTAAACCATAAAGTTGAGGTTTCTATGTGCACTGTGTTCCCAAATTTCACTTTCCCCTTATCTACAATGCAACTTCACAGCTCTTGTTCTGGAATGCAGACAAGTTCAGGTTTACTAGTTTTGCAGTGTGCTGTTGCTCTAGGTTTGAAGTATATGAATAAACCGTAGTCTTTGTTTACTGTTGTTCTGCTTCACTGGGCTAAGCACACTTTATAGGTAATTGTTTCATTCAGTGCTGTTGGAAAAAACTGTTGGCATCAGGAACTCTGTTTGCTTGTTAATATTGAAAAGTAAGTTGTCAGTATGTGGATTTTTAATATAAGCCTGTTGCAAATTTAAAAAAAAAAAAAAGAAAAAAAAAAGAAAAAGTAGAAAGAAAGGGGGATGTAATAAGGCACGAAGTTTGTTTTACCAATAAACTGATGCTTGCCAATTTCATCTGAAGAACAAGTTGTTATTCTCATTGTGGTTGTTAATTATTAATGGTGATTATATGGATTTTTATCTTAAGATCAGTTGGTATCTTTTCTTTCCTAGAGCCTCTTTAGACACGAACTGTTTTCTCTGGCACCTCAGCTGAAACTCTTCTGTGCTATTGACTGTGATTTGATATAGCATCTGTAGGGTATGAAAAGGCTAGAGGACTCTGAGATATTGATACAAGCATTTCTGAAATCCCTTGCTACTTCCAACTGTAGGATAGCTGGTTTTGTCTGAAAACCCAGAATTCAGGGGTTCCTCAAGCTAAACCCTCCTTACAAACCCTTTGTGCAGAAGTAGGTAATTCGAAATTCAGTCATTGCTTGTAAGTTCCTGGTTAGCAAGGGGGGGAACAGTCTTAGTGACCCGACTGGTGTGAACCCAGCAAACAAGTTTGCTAGCAGTCAGGGTGAGATGTAGTTTGATCCTAGCTTGGCCCTGGAAATTGGGGAGCAGGGAAGAAAGTCTCCAGCGTGCCACTTGGTTGTTCTCCAAGTGCATTGAAGTACTCCTTGGGTTTATTGCTTTCAGTGTATGAAACACAGGTTAGAGAAGAAAATCGGATGAATTAATGACATGCCAAATACACATCTTCACTCGTGCCAGGCCCCAGAGGGCACTGCCAGTAGATGCACTGGAAAAGATTTGAGAATTCTCCTTTGTGGGGGTGTGGAGTCTTAATGTGTTTTTGTTTGGTTTTAGGATGCTTTTCTGAAAAGGAATTTTCTTCTAAATGCACACATTTATTGAAGTTAATTAAATGAATCCAGCTAATGTTGGGAGTGTGCTGCCATGAGGAATGGAGTGCTATTGCATGCTCCACAGTGTGGGAAGATGCTGGGAGCTTTCTCTCACACTGTGATGGTCTCGGAGCCAGGGAACCTTTCTTTTATACTCATTTCTTGTCTTTTCACTTGAAGCCAAAGATTGAAGCATAGCCATCTAAGTAGTAGGGGAAGAAGTTGTTGGTGTGACATTTGATAACCAGAGGTCTACTAGTAACAAACTCCATTCAGTGTTTGCTATATTCTGGTGCTACGTTTATTTTCTCAGCTTGTAGCCTTGGAACACTTTTTTGCTATTTATAAAACTAAAAAGACACTTGGAATATGTTGTTTATGTCACTTAATTGCTTCTGTTTTATCCAGCTTGTAAAGACACTGAAGGAAGACTTTGATTTTGTTAGTGTATCTTTCAAAACCTGCATGACTGGTTGTCTTAGGTAGCTCCTGTGTCTGAACTCAGAGTGTCCTCATGTGAGTAACTGGCAAAAATCAGTGAAGTTTGATTAAGGAAAAATAAATAGCAAAATCAATTTGCTACAACTAAGTGGGGAAGATTACAAAATTGGTTTAATGCCTGAAATGTATTAGATTTTTTGAATTGTTTAAATTGCAACAGTGGACTCCTGAATAGTGGTAGGGGAAAAATAGATGGCACTAAGAAATACGCTGTAAAATGGCATTTTTAAAAATAATGTAGTCTGAAAGTAGAAAATGCAGTTATTAATTTGATTTACTTTAGTGGAACTATTGAGCTAAATACAGCAGTATCTCTTCCAAATAATGCTTCAAAAAGTAGTAAACATATTTATGTTCCAGTTATTGTGTATCAGCCTACTCCAATTTACTTGTCTATTGCTTTCTGATATGGCTTCCAAAGTTAGTATTTTCTTTTCATGTATTTAAATGCGTTTCAGTTTGGAAGCCTCCCCCTAGCTAATGCTGTTGTATTTCAATTATAAATTTTCAATGCAGAAGGAGAATATATTTTCACTTCCTTTCTAGGAATTTTGTTCTTTCTCTGAGAATAGTCTTTCCCCCCAATGAAGCAGCGTGCGCTAGATATGTGCATAAATTGAGAACTGCAAAGTACAGTAATGTAGGTTCAGATTATTTCCACTTACAAAACATACATTTTGTTTTCCTTGTCTTTATGGACTTCTCTCCAACTGTGTAATAGCATTAAAACTTTAGTCTGAATTTGACTTAATATCAGTAATTATTTGTGTATTTTGAAAAGTAACTGCCTATATTTAGGGTTATTCCTTTTTACACAGTGGAATATGTGAGTCTGATTTTGTCCTTTTTTTTGTTTGTTTTTTTAATACAACCTACAAATTAATTTTGGCTTATAGACTCAAGTCTGTATGCCAGAACTGTTGTGCCTTTTATAGTTTTAAATGCAAGTAGAGGGGAGAGATATTAGGATGACTGTTCCTGGTGTGTTGGCATAAAGCGTAGTGAAAATACCAAAATTGCTGCTATCAGTCTGCTTTATTCTTTCTTTTTTTTTTTTTCTTTTTCTCCCATGGAGTTTAAGAAAGGAAGAAGGAAATAAAAATGCAGACAAATTCATTTGTTCATTCAACTAATGGAGAAATTGATAATGGGTGAATTTGTTCAAGTTTCTTCTAACTTGACCAGAATCAATCTTTGACCTCAAACTAAGGGACATGACATGTCACATGTCGCTGTTTCCTGATGTGACTGTGCTCCATCGCTTTTTGTGTGGTGTGACGTGAACTGCTTGGTTTTTGGATGAACAGGAGTCTTGTCCAGAGAACCAGAATAAAAAACCATCAGTAGAACTCCTCCTTCCTCTTGTCTGTATTGCCTATTGAAAACTCTTCTGTGCCTAAGCTGGGGAGGGTGGCTCTAGACCTCACTTAGGTAAAGCCTTCACCTGCAGCATCCAAGTGAATCTCGCTAGCCTTTGCAGAAACAGTCTACCTCTGTTCAGCTGTCTCGACAAATTTAGCAGGGCAAGAGGACTGGAATAGCTCATTTTAATTGTGTTAACTAAGGCTTTTACAGTGACACCTTTCTGGGGAGAGAAATGCTCTGACAATATTTCTGGTGCTAGGCTGGCTGCACCCTCAGGCAATAAGGCTATGGATGGGGAATCTGACACAATTGCAAAAAGGCAGTAAATTGGACCTTTTATTTCCAAGGAGGAAATCGGTGTGTCAGGTTTATATGGAAATTCTCTTCATGATTAAGTTAGCGGCCAAAGTAGCAGGCATTCATGAAGGCAGCAAGTTGTAGTTCAGTTCCAACACTTGCCCCAGCACTGCTAGGCAAGTGCCATCAGTCTGCTTGGAAATGGTGCTGAAGCTGAGGGACAGTTGTGCTGCTGCTTGAAATGAGGTTCAGCTGCAACCACAGCAGCCCAAATGCTGGAGATAGTATTGGGAAAGTGATGTTTTTTCTTAAATGGAGTCCCTTATTAAGTCACGTCTTCTGGATTTGGTGGTGTAAAATAGTACAGTTACTACTACTGCGGTAAGAGTAGGGCAAGACTGGTTTTGTCAGACAAGTCTGTTATGGCTGCATTTCAATGACACTGTATGGCCATTTCAAATGCTATTCCTTCCACTCCAAACATACAAATGCTGTTCTGTCTAATGGAAATTCCTCTGCTGTGCACATCAGGTGGACCTGAATTTGAAATTAGTGTGTCAGTTCATTGCTTTGCTGTGATACAAACTTCTCTTGTTAGTCCCTCTCCTCGTTTTGTGTATGTCAAACTAAAACCATTCCTGAAGTGGCAGCTTCAGGATTAAGTGGGCATTTTTGGGCTCAATTATGGCAATTAGTGTTCAGTCATATTGCATGTTTAAACCCAAGGGTTGACATGTCAACATTTTGCTCTAGCTTAAAGTAGGGCTAGTTTTGGTCAGAGAAGTGACTCTTTATATATTGGTCATTACAATAAAAGCTTAGTAAGCTGACTGAACGTAGCGTGTTGAGAGATGCTGTTCTTCAGGGGGAAGGAGGGAGAAAAGGAAGGAAAGCATATGTATGGACTCGATATGAGGTTATTACACTGTTGTGCCTCAAACGAGCAATGTTGTGCCTTTTTTTCTTTCTAGCAGTGCCATGGGGGCAGCATCAACGTGTGCCTCTACTTCTGGTAGGAGGTAAAGATTTGGGTGCAAGAAAACAGCAAAGATGTTGCTCTGTAAAATCTATTTATTTAAAGACCAACACTGCAAAGTCAGCAGCAGCAGAAAACTTGAGTCTGCAAAATACTTCTCTCCTACCTTACTTATATTGATGCTACAAGTGATACTGGTGGTACTAACTGTAAATCTCTAGATGTAAGAAGTGCTAGAAACAATTCAGCATTTTAAATGTGCAGCGTGGCAGTGCTACATAATGGAAGTGCACCAACCCATTTGTGATGTGGACAGTGGGAACTTGGTGGCCAAAGATCTTAACTTTGAGTAAACACCCGCTAGTTTGGCTTAGTAATGTTCTGTGCTTCACAGTGCTCTATGAGAAGAAATACAGCTTTAGCATTTTGTAAATGAACATGTTTAGAAAGCAGGAACACCTCTTTCCTGCCAGTTGTCTTAAACTAATCTCTTAACTAAGCTTATGATGTCTGTCTTTCATCTTTTTTTTTTAAATATGATTTAACAATACACTTTCCTTTGTGGATTATTTGACACACACTTCTATGTGCATTTTCAGCTTCTGAAGAAGAAGAGACCTGTTAATAGATTCAGTTCTTGCCTTTAGTATTTGGATTACTCACAGAAGATCCGTAATAAATACATGTTAAAACATACATTGGGTTAGTAGAGATGTAATCCAGATACATTTTGGGGGGGTGGGTGATTTATTTTTTTTCCTCTTTGATGCAGGACAACTGTACACGAGAAAGTGTGCAGAAAGCCTTGAAGTTGAACACTGCACTGGAGTTGGTTAATGTATTTCTTAGCTTCCTTCGCCACCACCCACTGCCCCCAACCCTAGTCCTCTTTCCTATGTGTATTAGCTTGATCTTCTGTAATGTATCTCAAGATTGTACCTGGGGTCTTTAAGTTGATTGTAGTTCTTACTTGTTTAGTGGGCAAGAGCCCTGAGACTGTTCTTCTGAGACTCCAGAGCAGCACAGGTAAAGGCTGTAGCCTTGGTGTTGATGATTAAATGAGTTAATTCTTTTCTCATGGTTGACTTGAAAATTAGAATGGTTGCATTTTGATATTTCTTCAGCAGCTTAGTTATTTTGACTTAATCTTCCTGTCTCCACTAGTATTTTTGCACTTACCTAAATACTGGGGGGGAAAAAAGGAAAGTAGTTGCTAAAGGCTCCAGAGTCTGCTACTTAGAGCACTCTTATTGTGCTTGCAGTTGGCTTCGGGGAAGATGTGGGACAGCTTGTTCCACCACACAATCACCCCAAATTTTAAGGCAGTTTATCTGTGGCCTAAATCTACAGTTAT
The DNA here is from genome assembly GCA_025769975.1 of Gallinago jamesoni. Lineage (NCBI taxonomy): Eukaryota > Metazoa > Chordata > Aves > Charadriiformes > Scolopacidae > Gallinago > Gallinago jamesoni. Next base: position 69,599,595 of record JAOQGH010000012.1, on the reverse strand, counting down.
CTTCAAGATAAATGCAGAATAGTGCAGTTTTAGGTTCAAGATTTTAAGCCCTTTCTCTCAAAATAGAGGAATATGAAGGTATAGTGTTTAAATTTGCATATTTTTTTTCTGGCTAGCAGCCCTCATTAACATCAGCTAGATTACCCTAGCCATCTTTTTATTTTACAATTCTCTCTCTAGAGATGCATTAGTCATTGTTTTTGCACAGAAACATTTTTTTCCCTGCAGCAGTAATTTGATTGCAAGATTTCATTTAGTCTCCATCTAACTATATTCCAAACTTCTCCTGCCTCCAGCATGGCACAGGGTGTTCAAAATCGGTGATAACTCTGGCCATGATTTTTCTATTATTATTTTTTCTGCCATCTTTGCACCAAAATGCCAATAGACAGCACATCATTCCTTTGGTTGCTGCAAGCCTGTGTAAACTTTAAGTGTGTTTATATCATGTCTTTTGGGGTAAAATCGATGCTTCACTTACGGCCCCCACTGAAATACAATATGAAGGCGCTACTTAAGTTTTCATGTTGAGTTTTAGTCAGTGACATGAGGTTTTTTTAAGCAATACTAAAGGTGTGTGCCAGTTGCTTGCAGTAGCTGGTAAGGTTTTTTAGAGTCTTTTGGTGTTAAAACTCTTTAACCTTTTAATGCTTGATGTATTTTCTGGTCATGGGAGGACAAAATGCTTTGAGGTAGGAACATGCTGGGCTGGTGTGGAGGCTGTGGATGCACTGACATATGCTGTCCAAGATTACTTTTGTGTGGAATAGCAGTGTTCATAGGTGCAATTTCACTTCCATCGCTGGGTTATATAAAAGCCTGCTTGCACAAATAAAAGACTTGAGCCTTAATGAAGGGAAAATGAAGTCCAAATAAAATGTCCTGGTGTAAACCATGCCAGAAAAGAAACTTCCTCCCATCTATCGGAATCTGACACGGATCTTTTCATTCATCCTTTTACTTGCCTTTAGGCATACCTCCCAGTGGTTGTTAGGCAACCATAATAACGTTGCTGAACATGCAGCCTGGCTAATTGGATTGTCCCCTTCTTGCATTTTTTTGTTCAGATAATCTTGGTCATCTTTAATAAGGCAAGCATATGTAAGTTGCTTTGTTGGGTTATGTGAGAGTTCTATGACAAGTCAAGGACAAAATTTTGAAATCTAGGTGAGCTTTGATATCATACTTAATCAAGAGCACAAATTTGCCTGTGTCACTACAGAAGTGTTGCTAAATTCTGCTTTAATTTAGCACATTACCCTGTTGTGTTCAAACCAGCCTATTCTGATGAGAATTTTTGGTTCAAAGGCAGTATCTACTCACATGAACAGAGCTAAGCTGCATCACAAAACTAGTGTTCAAATAAGCTGACAATTTCCTGCACCCTGTGCCATTAGGGTAGTCTTACTAGAAAGAAATGTGTTCAGAGAAATAGCAATGCTTTAGTACAGGATGAGATGCCACAGAAGAAATAACACATATAGGTTCGGCAAGGGTTTTTGTTTCTTGTTACATTCACAGGAAAATATATTTAGCATGTTGTTGAGGAGGGTTTATTTCTCTGTATCAGCTTAACATGAGTGAACTCCTGCAAGTGGTGTTGAACTTAAGTGTCTAGTAGTTTCCCTGGTTGTCCTGAGTACCTAAACTAAAAATGCATGTGATTTGCATTTACATAACCAAACTTAGCTTGTGTTAAATATTGCAAGGCAACTTGGCGTGGTTTATGCTCCACTTATTTGTCTCCTGTATTTTTTTATTTTTTTCTTATCTCATTGTAGATTCACCAAGTTGAAGAGCCTTAACCTTTCCAATAATAATTTAGGAGACTTCCCACTGGCAGTCTGCAGTATCCCAACACTGACTGAACTCAACGTGTCCTGCAATGCCCTCAGAAGTGTTCCAGCAGTTGTAGGCGAGATGCACAAGCAAGTACTTTATTAAAACTTAAATGAACACAGCCTGATAATAAAGGCGACAAGCAGTTTCGTGACTCTGTACCTAATCTGCTATGAGGAACAGTTTAAACTTACTGGGTTTTGTCAGAGCAAATGGCTTGTCGGTATGTATGGAAGCAGTTGTGAGCTGCAGATGGAGGGGAAGCACACTTTGTGTCTCGAAGCTCTTCCAGTCCCCAGCAGTTGACACAAGGGTCACCTTCACAGTTAAGAAAATCATTAAACCTGCTTCAGGCACCACAAAAGTCACAGTTCTGGAGATGTATCTAACGCAGTCTACATTTCATAATTGCCAAGGCTTTTAATTATATGGTTGATATCTACTGTAGCAGATGTTAAGGAGTTATTCTTTCACACTTTTCTTTCTTCTGTCCTTTTTTAAAATATTTTATGTCACTGTAACTGCAGTAGGTTTGTGTGTTTATAGGAAAGAAATGTGATTTAACAGGTCAGTCACTGTTTTCACTCTCCTTTCCCCACTTTTAATAGCTTGCAGACGTTTTTGCTGGATGGCAACTTTCTCCAGTCCCTTCCTGATGAATTGGAGCATATGCATCAGCTCAGCTATGTGAGTCTGTCCTTCAATGAGTTCACCAGCATTCCAGGGGTGCTGGAGAAGCTAACTGCCATGGATAAGCTCTGTATGGCAGGAAACTGCATGGATACTCTGAACCTACAGGTGTTAAAAAGGATGCCTCATATTAAACATGTGGATCTAAGGTAGGTATTTGGAAAAGGAGAAAAATTAGTGGGTCTAGATTGCTGGTGTTGAAACAGTTTCTCCTTGGCTGTCAGAATAGCTCCCGGGGATGAATCTCTTGTGTTAGTCTATTGAACCGTGGTTTTGGCAGAATTATGTAACTCACAGCACTTGCTGTGACTTAGCACTCTTCTTTGAGGAAGAGGTAGCATTTAGGGGGACCAATAGATACGAAAATTTGGGGAGAAGTTAATATTTACACCAAAAGATCAAACAAAGAGCCTGGCACACTGAAAATTCCTGCAGTTCTTGTTGCTGCAGTGTTAATACAATATAAATTATAGTCCTGACCCAAAAAAGCTTCCGTCTGAAATGTTGCAGATGTGTGAGATGAGTAAAAGGGCAATGAAGGTGAAAGGACAAAAATATTTTAATGTTTCTTGGTATTAACATACCAAGCAAACTCCACCATGAGTAACATTATTTTATTGATGGCTTCAGCAGTGTCTAAACAAATCCTTATAAAAATGGCTCTGGTATGAGGTGGTTCTTTATTCTTACAGTCTTTGGGTAAGCCAGCTTCTGCAATCAGCTGGGCAAGGCTCAGTTCCGAGCCTGCACCATAAGGTCTAAATAACGATGAATTTTGGAACCATTCAACTAAAACTTGGTGTGCCAGACTGCTGTGTAGCTGTCAGACTTTGCAATCAATGAAGGGCCAGCAGATGATGCAAAACCAGCTAAAATAAATATATGAAAGATGAAGTATTTATGGTGGGGTTAAAATATGTTTGGGTGTTTGTATGCATGTTAAAAGCAAGTAAATACATAAATTGGCTTCAGAATAGGGATGCTGTGGCTGAGATGGCCGTTGTCTGCTGCATCCCTTCTGCAGTGAGCAGTGAACAGTGGTTCTTTGTGACACTACCTGGAATAGTAAATGTTGAACGTTGTTTGTAAACTGTACTTGCTGCACAGTGAAGTGCTTTGCTTCAGTGAAATCAGAACGAAGCACTGCTTGTAAACTGACAACAAAAAGTAGGTTGTGGTGTTGGAGGGGACATACTAACCATTTTCTCTTAACTGGAAAATGTAACTACTCTGAAAACACACTTGTTGCACAGAAAGCAACTCCGTGAAAGCAAGAGGAACAACAGAACTGTAGGTATTTGCCCTTATCCTCACTAAGGAGGCTTCATGGGCCAGCAGAAGTTACTGTAATGTTCTTAGTGTTCTGTCCAGACCTGGGAATTCAAAACTGAACTCTTTGGAGTGCTCTACAGTCTCAAACATTTCTGGGTATAGATAGTGTCATTCAGTTGTTACTTCTGAGGAAGGTGCTGAGTATTAGTAGCGTCAGTGCACTGCAGTGAAGATGTGATAAAGCCTGCTCTCATTATCTGACAGGCCCACTTGTCTTGGCTTTTTGTTGTGTTTCCTTTCAACACCCATTTTCAGGTCTCTGAATTTGCTTACTGTGGAACATGGTGATGATGAGACATGAATATATGGCAATTCATAAATCTCAATTTGGCCTTTCAATATGGCAAGAGATTCCAATATCTGCAAGTTACTTATACCTGTCAGGCTTTTCTAGCAGATGTTTGTGATAGGCCAGCAGGAACTGTATAGGTTTTGTTCTTTTCCAAACTATCAGGCACAAACAGCAGCCAGATAATCTTTTATTTTTATAGACACAATAACAGTAATAATTACCTTTTTGCAGAGTTTTTTGTCAGTAGTTTTCAAAGTAATTTGGAAGGAGCTTGGTGTCATCATTCCTTTGTCACAATGGGTAAAACAGCAGAGTGGATCTGTCCTGCTTTTAAAATACTGTAACGAAGGAGAAAGTATTTAAAATCACCCTTGACCAGAACATGGAGGCATGCTTAATCCAGTGCAATTGGTTGTAGAGTGAGCATTGTTTTGTCCACAGGAGTCTGCCATGTAACTACACTTAACGGCCCAGATGATTCTATGATTCTATGATTAATCTCCTTTTTTTTTTTGTCTGCAAGATTGAATTCAATTAGGAGATTGGAGGCGGATGAAGTAGATTTTCTACATCATGTGACCCAGGTGGATCTCAGAGACAACAAACTGGGGGAGCTGGATGCAACAGTTTTTAACAATGTTGAAGTGTTACACTGTGAACGGAATCAACTGGTGACCCTCAAAATCAGTGGATATTTTCTCAAAGCACTGTATGCCTCCTCGAATGGTAAGTGCGTTTTCAGGCAGCTGTGGTGTTGTCATCTGACTTGTGGTTTCGTACCTGGTTCTCAGTGCAGTGCATGGAGTCAGGAGGCTCTTGACGTGTCCCTTGGATAAAAGGGTTTCATGCATGCTGTGTCATGCCACTGGCAGTTCTGACCCTCAGAAGTAACTTTCAGACAACACTGGGCTACTGATTTGGAGGTCTCAAGACTGTGAAACTCTTAGAGACAAATTTCAACCCAAATTCTATGTCAGCAGAGGAGGGGTCTTGAAGTTGTCAGTTCTTTGGGTTGTATTAATGTGTTGCTTTATTAAGACAAATAAGGAATTTATTGCTTCTCTCCAGAGTTGAGGAAGTTTGAGTAAGTGGCCATTTATAAGACAAATGAAAATAATACATGTTTTTGCTACTGCTTCTAGCTGCTTAACCTATCCAGAAAGCTACAAAATCTTTAATGAGTAACTTCATTTGTATCCAATAATAAAAATAATGCAGCCTTTTCTGGTTGAATAACTCCTGTGTTCCATGAATAGAATTTGTTTGATCTATCTGTGACTTAAAATATTCCGTTTTCACCACTATTTTTATTGTTTGGAGTAGTTTGGTACGGAATAAATAAAATGCAAGCTCGGAGAGCTGTGAGTTTGATGAACAGTCTGAACTGCCTTTAAAAGGCTGTCATCTTAGTGATATCCAAGCCTGTGCCTTCATTAAGTATTCATGCCAGGATCTTTGTAGCTGAGAAAAGTTAACATAATCTGAGCATGTGCTGTGCAATGTGAGCTGAGAACCCAAGTCAACCCGTATCTTGCAGTCAACTGCCTATTTGGTCCTGCGTATCCTCTCATTGCACCCTCAGCCACCTTGTTTTAGTCTCATCTTCCAAAGGAACCATGATGCTTGGTACACTTTCACTTCAGTGGATTTTCTGTAGGCTTAAATAAATGTCTGCTGGTTTTGCTTCAGCCTTAATGCTAAGCATTAGCTACCTAAAAACCTCAGGATATGAAATATTATTGAGGCAATGAAAATATAACATAACTAGCAGTAGTTAAGACATTATGAAAGGTCTGTAAGGCTGCCTGGCAACCAGGAACTCTACAGGGATGCAAAGGCTCATGTGTTGTGTTGAAAAATAGTCTGGAGCTTGCCATGACCTGGAAGACTCTGGGCTATTATGTAGCTTGCTGTTCTGGAGTGGGGAGTCTCCCTTCCCATGTCTGTACCAGTGAAAAAAGAAGTAGAACAGGTTTGTGACTGACTGTTCTGGAAACAGGGTGGCTGAGGTGAAGTTACAGCTCTGGGACAAAAATGGAAAAATGAGACTTTTTCATGAAAAACTTTTACAGTTCTCCAGTCTCTCTGATCAGTTATGCAACATCTGTCATAGCAAGTACAGCGTAATATAGCAAATGTACTCACATGTAATAAACAAAACTCAGTTCACAAAGTTCTAGATCCTCAGAAGGTTTTTAGGTTACTGACTTGTTCTGAAATCTGTTGATGTTAGCTGCTTGAAGTAACTCTTAGGGAACAGCCATTTAGGTGCAAATCTTTATCAACATTTCTGGTTTTATTTTTTTTTTCCCCCTAGAACTTGTTCACCTTGATGTGTATCCAGTTCCTAATTGCCTAGCTTACATGGATATTTCTAGGTAAGAGTATGTTTTTTCTTGGGCCTCTAAAATATATATCATTGAGGTTTTATGGAAAAATGATGTTCACTGGTGTTGTAGTGGGAGGGAGTGGGAACAGGAATGAACCTCAAGATATGAGAAGACTGATTTTTCAGAGCTAGAGGATGGGCTTTTTTCTACTGTCCAGTTCTTCCTGTTTCCTTTTTATAGATTTACTTTTTATTTTTTTTTTAGTACTAAAAGCAAAATATGCCTTTATATCCCTGACTTAAAGATTTCCTATCAAACCAATATGAGATGTGCAGAAGTTCCTTTCTGGATATGCCTGTGTCACAGGCCTAGCGTAGGTGACAGTTTGATAGTTTACTCATCAGTTCAGCAGCTCCAGAAGCTCATCGTATTTCTCTGTAGCCCTGGCTGCTGCAGGGATGTCTGCATTTGAATGCATCTGTGAATCTTACCTCAATGAAGAAGCTGGGATAAGGAAAGAAATTGAAAAGGGAGTGTTTTAGTTTGGTTTATCATTAGAGGACTGAATCAGGAAAACACTTGGTACATGTGCTTAATGTCTGTCTTATTTAAAGAGTTACTCATCTGCATGTTGGAGTGATAATCTCATTCATTAAAAAAATCTACTTAAAAGCACTTGTAAGCTGTTGAGGGTGATTGTAACAATTAGTGAGTTAACCTGGGCAAGTAGCCATCAACTTCAAAGTTTCATCAACCATGAGTTACTCCTGTTGTGCACCTAAGTGTAACACAGGTGTGACTAAAATAAGTGTGATTTATTGAAAAGCATTCTTTGTAAAGCTGTGTTCTCCATTTAGCTGTAAATGAAATTGGTGCAGTATACATGATTTTGATCACAAAACACTTTTTGTGCCTCAGTTCAGCGATGGCATTGTAACGAAAGGGGTAGGGTGCTTTTAGCTTCTTGGTTTGCTTGGAATTTGGGAAATCCATCTGAGATTGAAAAGGAGGGCTTGAGTTGCTATCGTGTATTTTGGTTAACGGCTATTGCATGAATAAACAGTAGGATACAAGGACATGACTGAGCATGAGCACTGATTTATGCTCATGCCGTGTAAGGGTTTTATTCCTGAACTTCAAGTCTGTGAGTGCACAAATGTTATTTTCTGCCCAGTTTTACATCTGTGTATGCTGACTGAAGTAGTGGTTATGTGTATGCACATTCACACAATCTCCTCTATGCGTTTTGTGCTGCCAATTTTTGTCTTTAAGGCAGGATACATGGGTGCCTCACTGTGCCTAGCTGCATGTTTTCAGTGCAATATTTGGCAAAACTTACCTCTAAGAACTTAATTTTTATAAGGGCTAGTTTCTGTGAAGGCAAATGCAAGAAAAGCAAATTGCTTGACTTCAAAGATATGCCAAAGATATTTTGCCTTATTCAGTGAGATAACTGACGAGTGGTAGAGTGGGTTTCAGGATTGAATTTATGGGGGATTGGAGAAGTGTGTTTCAACTATGTAGGGTGGGAGTGTCTTCTGGGGAGTATCTCACTAGTTTTCTTCTCTATGGAGAGACTTCTTCATCCTTAATACTTTGATACTCATAATACTTCTTACCAGATAATTGGAAAGCAGGTTTTTCTGTTTTCTTAGTGGGTGCACATCTTGGGATAAATACTGCTGTTAGCTTTCTTGTCCTCTCACTCAGGACCTTACTACACTGGTAGTGCCCTAGGAGGAGGAGGAATGATATAATCTCATAGGAAACATATTAGGTATCTGATTTATTTCCTGCAGGTTTCTGTATCTCTCTTGAGGCTGTATTCCTAATAGCCTTTACATCTCAATTATCATTCAGTTACACCTCTTTGTGTTCTTTATTCATAGAAATCACCTGGAAAACCTGCCTGAGTGGGTATGTGACAGCAGGAAACTGGAAGTGTTGGATGTAGGCCACAATCAGATACATGAGCTGCCTGCCCGGTGAGTCTTGCAGACTAGTTGCACAATGTAGAACAGGATAAGCAATTCAGAAATAATTGCTGATTCAGTGTTTAGCTTGTTCCAGTGACTGTCAGGCCTGTTTTATCTTTTGTTTGATTTTATTTTTACCTTGTGAGGTGTTGTCGTGCCTCAAGCTTCCACCCGGCCTTTCTTCTTTTACTTTCATGCAGAGAAAGCAGTGCCTTTGAACTCCAGGTGGAAGTTTTTAAAGCTGTTCATGTGGCTGTTCAGGCAGGAAAGCCCTTCATTTTTAATAATGAATATTAAATATTTACAGCCATAACTTTTCATGACATTTTAGAGATCCAGAACTTATAGTTTAGTTTTAGTGGTGCCTAGAGTCTCCAGTTCACAGCCTTGTTGCAGTGAAAAAGGGTTGAGAGGAAAAGGTAAAGCCTCAAGTGAGCAAACTCCTGCAAGTAGAGCAATCATCTTTTACTACAAAGATGATAATTTTTCAGGAGTCTAAACTTAAAAATGATATATACAAATGATAGAAAACCAAGTGAACAGGAAGGAAAATAGAACTTGAGTTTATATAATGTATGGCTTTTACTAGTGTTTTTTTCTAGAGAGACCTGTGGCAGGTGAGTATACTGATGCTGCTACTAAGAATTTTCTAGGTCCCTGATTTGACTGGAAGAAAGTTGACATTCTTGGCTGCTCTGTAGTCTTCAAAAGAGGTCTTGTGAAGGAGGGAGAACGTAGTAGATGAAAAGGTGAAATTGTGTGGGGATGTGCAGAGCCATTGAGGATTGTAGACAAGCTAGTGTGTGAGGTATTAAATATTTTCCTTGTGGAGCGGTACAGCACAGAAGAGCATCAGAAACCAAAAAGGATAGTTTTGTCTGGGTCAGATGAATGTGCCATATAGTGTACACTGGCAGTTTTAGTGTCAGAAACGGGAAGAGAATTTGGCAGAAATTTGGGTAGAAAAGGATGTGAGGAGATTTACAGAGCAAACCAGTGGGCTAGCATGAATCCTGCTATTTTTTCACACAAAGTGAAACTGTGCCTACTCAGAAGGTGGGGGGAGCAAAAGTTCATTTGCCTTTCATTTGCACTTCATAACAGCAAGGACTATCAAGGCATACCAGATATCTTTGGGAGATTAATGATTAGCTGAAATTAGGTACAGTCAACATCCCACTTGCCTCTCCTGCCATCTTATCGTTAACCCCAGGAAACAGCTTATCTTTGAAAGCTCTTCTTTGTAGTATGTGTCTAGATAGCTTAGCTCCTAATAAGTCAGTTCAGTTTTAAGGCCCAATTCAAAACATAGTCTTTGAAGGTCAGTTAAACTTCAGGGAAATTTGAGTCTGTATTCAAATGCAAATGGCTCAAGCATATGGGCCTACTGTTAAGTATGAGGTAAATACTAGTGCCCAGTAAGTGTGTTCATGTGCACTGCTGTGTGCTTTTCCTTCTACCTAGAATAGCACTCTGAAAACCTGTGAAGTGAGTGAATGGAACTCTCTTAGGAGAATGCTTGCAACTCTAACCACACATGTTCAAGCCTTGACTGACCAGCAGTTTCCTGGAAGGCTGAAGGTTTCACCTAATCTAAACAAACTACAGTTGATACTATGTGTATTTGGCTCTTGAAACTGGAAAAACAATCCGTGAAGACAAAGAGTTGAAGCATTTGAGATAGAGGACTGTGTACTAATATCTGTCTCAATTAAAGAGAACGGGAACAATGTACACTGGGCTGTAATGCAGACATTTATGTTTTAAAAGTATTGAAAAATAACAAAAAGGATACTTAGTCTTGGCTATGCAGGACATATTCATTGTCATACAACTGGCATTGCCAAAGATTCCCCAAAGAAAATGGAAATGCTTCAGTTGAGAGTTGCCAAAATTACCTTGCTGCCACCAGTGAACAGATGTCTGTATGTATTTTTGTTCCTTTTTGTCTGCTTTTTTTAAAAGATAAATTTGTATTCAACACTGTGTTGTCTTGAACAGTTGCCTTCCAAAGGAATTGGTTGAATGCTTTCACCAAAGCATGTTTTCTCAGGAGACGCTGAGCAACGTGCTTGTCCTTAGAACTTTTTAATCCCATGAAAACTTCCAGTGGGAGTTGAGCAAGTGGGAAAGCTGCCCATAGTGAAGAGCAGTCCCAGCATCCCGGTTCCCCACTGAGCTTTAGAACTAGGTGTCCAGGCTCATAAGGAGCATGCATAGTTAAATGCTGGTGGTTCAGTCTCTCTTCAGGCAGCCCAGTTCCTTAGGTGCTTGTGTAACTTGGAAAATAAGAGAAAACAAACAAAAAATACCCAAAAGACTTAATGAGTTCTTCTCAATTACTTATGAAATATATTTTCATGGAAAAGCTAATTGTTAAGGGGGTTGCCGTGATTTGAACTTTTTTTTTTTATTTTAAAATGGCACTGCCCCCAACCATCCAGAAAAATCCCTGACGTGATAAATCTTTTTAGAGACATTGTCAAACAATTCTGCTTTTCCCTTGAATGTTTGGCATTGATACTGGCCAGTTTTGATCAGGAAACAAAATAGAATAGAAAGGCAAACCCATAACTGAGAGCAATTTCTAACTAAAAGTGGAGTGAAACAATAAAGATAAAATGACAAAAACATAATAGATACACTTATCATTGTTATGGTAGGTCTTTTCACCCTGCGTTCAGCCTTCTGGAATGACACGGGTGACTGTTGACTTGTATCCATGGTCATAACGCAGACAATCCAGCCAACTGAGATAACTGTTAACGCTGGCACACAGATATGGAGTATGACTCTATCTGTCAAGGGGAAAATACTCAGCATACTTCATTGATTATTTTGGCACAGTAATCCGATGACCTGATGCATTGTAGGGTAGGGGCAAGGAGGCTCTTCATGTGTATTTGGGTCATTGTAACAGAGGGAAGAAGAAGATTTTTTTGCTTTAATGCTGAGTAATTTGAGAGTCCTTGATTGAAGCAGGTCAGCGTGAGCACAGGCTCACCAGATTAAACAGTGCAGTAGTGGGAATGTAAGACAGGTGGCATATGAAGAATAATCTGTTTTTCTTAAGTTGTTGAAAGTGATTCTCATTCAAAATCAAGAGTTGCTCCATTTTTGAGGTCGTTAGGTGCAGATTTTAAACTCCTTATTACTTGTTTATACTGCAAATTTTAGCTTTACTATGTCATCAAAACAACTGTTTGGTTTTGTCTCTTTATGTTGCCCCCTTCCCCCCTCCACTTCTCCCCCAACCCCCCAAAAAATGGAGCAGGGGGATGGGAGGCCAGGTCGTCTATCGTTTGTAAAAGCTCAAGGAAGTAAAGCCGATTAGATAAATTTCATTTGCTGTAGAACTGGAAAGGAGGCTTTATGTTAGTCTGGTATTAACAGGAGAGGAAAATGGGGGTGGGGGTGGGGGAATTGCATTGGATTATGAGTCAGCACATGATGAATAGAGTGCTATGAAGCTTGTGAGGTGGCTGGTGATTTCATCTACACTTCTGAAGTTCCCCCATTAGCTGGGGGGATCCCACATGTGCAGTTTTCTGCAGCCATTCTTAGCAATTACCTCCTTCACCGTCGTGCTTCTATATTCATGTTTAATACAGTGCAATAAGATAACCCTTTCTCACTACTTTCACTCCTGAATCATCCCTAAACCTCCTTCCCTGTCTCTCAACAACCTTTTCAAGAAGTTGGTTTGAGAGTGGGAAGATATTCTTGGTTCTGTGCGTAATTAATACCATGTCTGCCGATCAATTGGCTGAATCATGTTCTTTGTAATGAACTGTAATAGCACACCTAAATTCTCAAAGCATCTCTTTGGTTTAGATTTTTCTCATTTTTGTGTTTTTTATTTCTCTAAGGTTGTTTTACAATAGTAGCTTGCGTAAGCTGCTGGCGGGACATAACATGTTAGGAAGACTACCAGATCGGCTCGAGCGAACACAAGTGGAGGTCCTGGACGTGCAACACAACCAGCTCGTTGAACTGCCATCTAACCTGCTTTTGAAAGCAGACAGGTAAATATAAAGAAATTTGATTTCAACTTGAGTGCGAGGAACCTTGCTTTGTGTGTTACTTCCTAGATGAAAGGGTAATCTGAGGTTCCCCTAATTTGAAAGTTCCCAAGCCTTATGTGGTAGGAACAGATGTCTGCTCAACTCACCAAAACACATTCTTTTTATTCTGGTTTCGTTGCCTTATATGGTTGCTTCTTTTTCCCCACCAAGCTCCTGCTGAACACCTACTCCTTGATATCTAGCTGTAAAGTGAAGCACATGCTATTTTCTACTACATACATTAAGATGGGTTAGTGGCAGTTTCTTTAAATACATATTTCTTAGGCTTGTTTGATGGAGTGCCAAAGCTTTTTTTTCCCCTTCAGTCAGAAGCTAGAACTTATTTATACCTGACAAACAAAACAAAATCTGTGCATAAGGCTGTCAGAATAACTCAGTTATTCCCCTGTCCTTGCTTTGTGAATTTTTTTTTATGCTTTTCAAATGTTTGTCGCTAATTTAGCTGGTGTCACCACTTCATCTGCTTTCTGGAGATTCTTATTTTTATGCTGCTGTTTCTTTAGTCTCACAGTCTTCATAATCTTTCTTCCTGACTATGAACATATATGATTCCATATCTTGTAAAGTGGCTGTAATTGCAATATGGGAGGTTGGCAGCATAGTCTGGGGATGGTGGATGGGCTTGTCCCACTTGGTGTCAGTGTTCCTAGTACCTCTGCGTTTCTACATATAGTCATGGGATTTCTGAGTGCTTAACCCATGCATAATTTAACAGACAGTGAGATTGTGTGCTGTGGGGTTTTATTTCTGATCTTGGCTGTGACAAAAGGAATGCATAGCTCCTGGCTTTCTTGAGAGGTGGAGAAGCAAACGTGGTGGTGATCTCACTGTCACAGCTCCTCACCCAATTAAGAGAATTGCGAAACTGCTTTTATACTGCTGTTTATTCTGTCAGGAACCTCTGGTTAGATTTCCTGGGATTCACAGCATTGGGAGCAGGAGAATTAGTCGGTGGTTGAGTTGGTTTCTAAATAAAATCTTAACTTCACTTACGCTTGAACAGCAATGCTCTGAAGAATTTATCGTTTACATTAAAAGTTATCTTTCAAAAGGTGAATTTTACTAGGACACGGTTTTGGTTCTGGAAACCAGTATAACATTTCAGCTTTGATTTGCTGAACAGTTTTGCTTTGAACAGTTAAAATAATTTTTGTACTTTATTTTTTTTTTCTGAACAACACTATTGCATACCTGTCCACGTTCAAGTCTGTGTAGGTCAACTCCTTTGGAATAAATTGGTTATTAGCAAAGTTTTTCTGATGTTAATTTACTGTTTCAGTTGAGACTTCAAAGCATTGAATGTAAACAATGTTATTACTGGAATAATTGCAATTAAGGATGTTTCACATCACCTGTAATTGTCATATGGATGACTTTTCAAACTATTGTGCATTAGAGATTGTATAAACTTCAGAAATGAAACCTTGTTTGTCAAAAGTTTTTTTTACAGGAAGTTGTGAAATTAGGTCGAAAGAAATGCTATTTACAGGTCCCAAATTTAAATTCTTATGTGCTAACTTGGAAAGAAACCTTTAGGTAGGTTTCAGGAAGCTACTGGCTGAAAACAGAGTGAAATAATTTTGTAAAATTTCTATGAAAAAGAGATTGTAGGGCTAGGATGTAGATTAGTGCAGTTTTGGCAGTGAGAACCTGAATTTTTTGTACTGCAACTCATCTTTTTAAACTGAGCTACAAAACTGTAGACAGCTTTCCTTTCCTTTTTTTTTCCCTTTTTTTTTCTTTTGTGGTGCCAAAATGAACAACACAGGCTAAAACCAGGATGGGGGAGATTAGATTTCCAGAAGTTTGCAAAGAATTAAAAATGGTTGATTTAGGCTTGGAGACTTTTTTTCCCCTCTGCAGCTTTGATGTTCTGCAACTTTCGAACAGTATAGGGCATGTGTTTCCAGAGTCTTCTACAGGTATTAACAAAGTCATGTACCTTCACAGGAGATGAACAGACCTTACCCATTCTGGCATCTCTTCACCACTGCAGGCTCCGTTGCTTGTGATGATAATTGAAGCAATTGGCTTGGGTGGGGTTTTTCCCCCCTTGTTCTCTACCCATTTACTGGTTTAGATGACTGTTTGCAAATGACTTGTCTATACCGGTACTCCTGTGACTGCTGCAAAAGCAGCAACTCTGAAGGAGAACAGCAGTGCAGATTAGTGCACAATGTCTGAGTTTTAAGTTGGGAATTTCCTACAGGAAACATCTTTCTTTTTATTTTGTTTTCAAATGTTTGCATCTGAAACACCAGGGAAAGGTGTTCAGGGTTTTTTTTTTGTTTTAAAAAAGGTAAAATGCTTCTCTTCTCCTTCGAGCATTCCCTGGGAAATACAATCTGCACTGCCAGACATGCCAAGAGAACCAGGTTTCCTGAGTGGTTTGCCATGGTCTCTACCCAGCATGTAATGTTGGAAAAATCACTTTACCTTGCAGAGCCTTTATGTCTCCATAAAATGACTTACCTTTCGCAGCCTTAAAAAGATGAGTTTATTTTTTTGGAAAGGTACTAGGGTCTGTGCAACTGACAGATGATATCTTGTCTGGATATGAAGTCTCATGCTGTGAATTATAAACGCTTTCTCCTTCTCACACCCACTTCATCAAATATTCAGGATTGAGGTGCCTTGGGCAAACTTCAGCACAAGCAATGGCGGGGTTTGACATCTAGAACGTCTGAGGAAGGGAGGGAAATCGGTGCACCGGTGCACAAAGAGTATCGCTTTCACCCCAAAAATAGAAAATCCTGAAAAACCTCTGTTCTTTTCATAGAAGAATCAACGATTGTTGCTTTTTTGCCTTAATCCTTCAAAAACCAATGAAAGGTGTCATTCTCTACTGAAGAGTATAATTTTAGGGATATTTTGTTGTTCTGCTTTTTAATTAGTTTTCTATTTTCAACTGTTACTTGAAGAGAAACTGGGGACTAGCCTATGAAACATTTCTCTGACCAAGACAGAACTTGGTTCTGTTTATTACACTGAAAGTATGCACATCTTGATCATGTTAGCAAGGATTTCTCTTGTAGGGTGGGGATTTTCTTGGCAAGATGAGCGCCAGAGAGGCAGCCAGATAATATCTTCATTTCTCATTACCAGATGCTGCAAAAAACACAGAATTCATGCAAGTGCTACGACTGATGGGGGGAAAACTCCCAAGCTGAGTCCTGAACTTTTCTTCGCACACCTGCATTCCTTCAGCCTTTCATTTCTATGCACTGCTTCCTTTGTTCTGATGCCTTGCCGCCTCTGATTCCCGTACAGACTTTTTACCACCTTCCTTGACCAGCTTGCAGCAAACTACCGTTTAATGGCATGAAAACTTTGTACAAAATGCTCTTCGCAGCCAGCATTCAAAAGCTTTAGCTGGGTATGGCAGAAAAGCAGCATCAGTGGTCACGGGACTTTAAAAATGGAGACACAATGGTGAAGGGCAAAGGTTTGCCTTTGCCTAAACCTCCTTTCCAGTTTGTATGAATGCTTTCGGTAGAAACCCTTAAAACAGCCATCGGACTGTTTAAAGTCGTTGATGAGGAAGATGTGTAGCAGCTTAAACTTTGGGCTTTGTTTTGTCATGTCTGGTAGTGGCCAGCTGTGGTGGCTAAGCCAGTGTCAGCTATTCTGAGCCCATCTAGGCTCTTGATTGCATGATTCTTGTTTTCAGCTTTGTTCAGCTGATTTTATCTGTTTTGATTCTCTGTTTGTTTTGATTTTATTTAATTTGTTTGGTGTGGGTTTTTTTCTTTTTTTCTGGAGTTCTGGACCCAGTTAAATTTGCTCTTGTTTGATATTTGCCATTTCCACCCACTGTGGCTGCTTCTTTTTGATGCAAGTATTCAGTCCTATTGTGGATGCAGGAGAAGTGAGAGAGGAAACAAAGTCAAATGAATGCAAAGAGCTATTTGAGTGTTTGATGCACATACTTTTGTTGAGAAATGCTGAGCTGCATTTGTTTCTTTGCTGGTAGGTTAGGGTTTGCAAACAGACAACATTAGAAACTGGGGAAATCCCAGTTAATGAAATAGCTAAAGATAGGTTAGAAAGTAAGAGCTGAGGAGACAGCAGCAATTAAGTGGTTTTTTTGGCAGTCCATCAACAGGAAGGGGATTCACTCAAATGTTTCTGTTTTTTTTTTTTTTTTTTTTTTTTTTTTTTTAAT
>JAOQGH010000012.1:69552654-69582876 GCA_025769975.1 Gallinago jamesoni | reverse complement strand
TGGCAAAAAACTGCTGTGGTCTCTTCCCCCCCCCGCCTCCCCCTTTTCTTTTTCTCTGGGATATGCTTTTCTTACAGGATTCTTCCTCCACCTGCTACGACAATCATAAATTATTTTAGGATTAGGCTATCAGAAATTGAGGGCATGTCTCTGCAGAAGGGTCTGAAGAAGAAATTTTGTATTTTGATTGCTCTGTGCTGATGGAGATCTTGGGGCACAGGCCAAACTGGAGACCTTGATTTCTCTGCATATCCTAAGTGAAGCACAGTGGGTTTGATTTGCTGCTGATTTCACCATTGGATGTGTCCTTTAAATGTTGAACATTCCTAAGCTTTTTGGAGGACATTTCCAAATGTGGTAACTGTGTCTTACCAGCAAGCCAAGTTTGCCAAGCTACCTCAGAAAACAGTGAGGAATTGGGCAATTCTCACAGTTGTATGCAATTACCTTTTGTGTGTGCTAAAGGTAGACATTAATGCTAAAAAAACTTCAAACCTTTTGCTGTTTTCAGTAGATTTTCTTCCCCTCCTTTTGGAAGTAAAAATTGAGACAAAAATCCTCTGGGTTTAAATAGGGAATGCATGAGACTGCATATTAGGTCTGTTTTGTTGAATTAAATCAATGTCCTTGATTTTGGCCTATTCTTTGGGACAATGTTTCTTTCTGTTTTCTCTCTTGGAGAAGTTAAACCCAGCAAGGGATTGGACTTTAATACCCCATGAAACCGAAGGTGACTTATTCCGGACAGAGATCAATGTTTATATTATTACCCCAGAGGAGAATTTGCACCTTGTCAAAGCTGAAGAATTCTGGCATCTCCCTGCCAGTGCCTTTGTTTCTTTCTTAATCTCTGACACTCTTTTAGTACTTGTTAATTCATTCTCTCCTCACTATATTACACTCCGGTATGTGCGCAGGCTGCTGAATTCAGGTTTTTGTAATGATGCTGTACTTTTTCATGAGCTTGTGGTATAGTGGGTGGGTGGAATTGGAAAGGGAAACAATTAATTTTGGACTGAGCTTTAATACTTGACATTCTGCTTCCATCTGATAAGCAACATGAGTGGGATATCTTCAAGGAACATGAATCAGTTTAAGTCCTTGCACAAGAGAGATGAGAACAGTTGTGCCCAAGTAAATTTCCACTCCTCTGGAGGGCATTTCTAAGATGTGCCTTCTAAGGTAGCAGCTGGCGTATTGTGTGAGGATGAAGGAACAGGGGAGTGGAAATAACCTGGAGGAGGACTTGTGTTAAATCTGTGTGAGGGAAAACCTGATGGACAAGTATAGATTTATTTATTTTTTTTTATATAACATTATAGCACAGAATTGACAAAGCTTTGGCAGTAGCAATCTGCTGGTTCATTCTGTTCTCTGCCCATAGAATAGTGTTGTCGTCCCCCCATTATTTTTTTTAAATCCAAAGAATATCTTGAAAGAATTATCATTTCAGAATGTTTTTACCATTTTAATGTAACAGCTGGTCAAAAAGAACATGTAAATAAGGGACATACTTTTCTCTAAAATGTTAATTTAATTCTAATGATGTCAGCTACAGACAGAGATCAGTATGTGACTATACTGAATCTGACTGAGTGCTACTGAGCCATGAGTTATGTCTGGGCTAGGTGAGATACCCTGCTACCACGGGGTTCCCATTCTAGACCGTTGGCAGGTTTTTGTTAGCTACCGAAACCCTGTTCACATCAAGGCACTAAACTGTAGGTTGGGATGATGCACATTTATTTCTAATATTGTTTTATCACACTCTGGAAGATTTAGGAAAAATGGTGGGGTGGTACTGAGCACTTTCCCTATTGGAAAATATAAGCATCAAACTTTATTTTTGGCAGGAATACGCAGCTTATAGCCACTTCTAGTACCAGGGAGGGAACAGCTTGAAATTTCTTGTTGTATTCCACCAATGTTGAGAGTTTATTAAAAACAAAAGAGCTTTTGTTTGATTCATTTTTCTTTCGAATTTAATATGGCTTCAGTGTCATAGCCTGTATCAATTTCAGCTTTATCAGAGCATTGTACCTTTTTTAGTCAAAGCTTTCAGCTGTGTTTTGGGCTAGCTGTACTTGAGCAAACTTGCGTTCTTCTGAACTTCATAGCCATAGGATGCTCTCTAGGTTGTTTGGTTCCATTTGATTATTAAAAGAAGGTACCCATGAAACACGCCAGGTTATTCTGCCTCAGCTTGCAAGAACGTAAGTAAAATCCACTTCCTGAAGAGGAATCTGTAATATGCTCTTTCTTGGGGGTTGTTTTGCTGTGACCTTCTCATGCCCATCATATTCCTGTGAAAGTTTGCTTTTCCCAGCAGCCTTAAATCTTTTTATTACTTAAGCCTTTCCAGGCTGAATTTAAGATAACCATTTTGTACTATGAGTGGTACAAAATACATTGTGGGTTTAATGTTAATCAAAGTGCCTTTTTTTGGGGGGGAGAGAGAGACAGAACTCTATCATCCATGTTAGAGTGAAGCTGCCAAAGTAATAGTTGTCTGTACTTCAGCAATAGGTGTGCTTGCTGGTGTTTAAGTGCAGGAACTGTTGATGTGGTATGCTCCAGTTTAATAATTTCACGTTGAATGAGCTTAATATATTTTTAGTTTATAGCTAAAGAGTGAAATTAAGCATTGTCTTTTTAGAATAAATAAATAATTTTAAAAATCCTTTCGGCTGTCTATTCCCTTCACTGTATTAATCCTCCCTCTTCTCCCTTCCTCCTCTAAAGTTGTACCACCCTTGTGAATAATGAATGAGCCTGAGGATTAAACTGTGTTTCTCTGAAGTGGACTCCTCTGTCTGTGTGAAACAGCTACCTAGTTTCAGTTCTGTGCAGTGCTGAGAGATTTTGGCTTCTAATGGAAATAGTGGAGTTTTTAATCCTTTGGCATTCCACGTGACTCCTGTAGCATGTCTGACCCTTACTTGCTGCTGAGCAAGCCTCAACCAGCTGCAACTCTTGCAAATCCATTTCATTCATTAATAGACCTTAAAGGTCAGCGTGGATTCCTGCGTGCATGGGAGAAGCTATCAATATTTTATCACTTTCTCTTAGGATCGATGACACAAGTGCACCTACCTTTTGTGTCCTGATTGGTGGTTTTGTAGGCTTCAGTCAGCTCATTGCTTAGTGTTATTTCTTGAGTGCAGCTTTGCCCATCGCATTAGTTGGTAGCAGCAGCACAGCCTGGTTTGAACGCGGTCACTGCAGACTGGCAGGCACGCACTTCTGCATCGCGAGTTCTCCAAGGCAGCCCTTTCTGAAAAGGGGAGGAAGGAAGAGAGAGGTCTTATTTCTGTTGAAAAGGCATGGTCATGCCGGAATTGGTTGCTAAAGGATAAATAGCCCTGTTTTTCCATTTCTTTGGAATTGCTGTGTGAATTCTAGCCCTCAAGATGCCTACAGCGTGTATTCCTCCTACTGCTGGGATCACCAAACTCCCCTAGAGAAGCATGAATCCTCTGCCTGCAGAACTTCGCTGGCAGGAGTGGGTAGTGCCTATACCTCCACAGGTCGTATTCTCATCCTTTGAGCACTTTGAGGGAGAAAGAGTAACTTCATTTCTGTGCTTCTTCAGTCCTTGCTGCTTTTGGTGGGACTGCAGAAAATATTGACATGGGCTTCTGCTATTTGGGGAATAGGAGAAGGGCACTCAGGAGCTACATAAAGATCTTGTTGTCTCACTGCATACGTCAGCAAGCAGGTATATAACTTTTTAATTTAATTTACTGTTAGTACTGTCTCTCTTTAAAATCTAAAAGGCAAATTACCTTAGTTTCAGGGTTGGTTTTTTTTTGTGATTGGTACGTCTTTAGTTATCCAAATATTCAAAGACTACTTTTTCATATCTTGTAATTGCTTTCAGGCCTGCAGGTTTAAATAAAATACTGTCTGTACCCTAGCTAGTTTTTAAATACTAAAAAAGTAGCTGGCTTTTTTACCAATGGTTTCTTTTAGTCACTTGAAGAGCACCTACACTGTCATGGGTTGTTGATGATGAATTCAGAGTTCATTTTTATGGGGAATGAATATGGAAATGCAGTGGTTTGTTATTGCTCTTACCTGTAGGTGTGTCTGTAGTAGTGTTGGAGGTAAAGAGGTCTTGATAAGGGAACACCTGATAAGGGAACACAGGCATTTGACCTACACGTTGTGCTGATGTTTTGTTTGTACAAATGTGCTCATTTAAAAACATAATCAGAAATTGTGTTCATATCGTGCTAGGCTTTTGGAGTTTCTGTCAGTTGTTTGAACTTGTTGCTTTTGACCTTTGCTTTGTAACTATCTTAACACTTAAAAGTAGAGATTTTAATTTATGCGTCTAGACAAAGCCTGCAGGATGTTTCACTAACCTCCCTTATGCAAATTCTCTTTGCAGCCTGAGATTTCTTAATGCCTCTGCCAACAAACTGGAAATGCTTCCTCCAGCCACTCTTTCTGAAGAAACCCATAGTATCTTGCAGGAGTTGTATTTGACCAATAACAACCTCACGGACAAATGTGTACCCTTGTTAACAGGCCATCCACACCTGAAAATCTTGCATATGGCTTACAATCGCCTACAGAGCTTCCCTGCGAGGTAAGTAACTAGTTTCACTACCTCTGGCCCACCAGTGGGTGGGTATCATGAAACACTTTCAGGATGAGAAGTAAATTGCACAGAAATGACGTGGCACAGGCTGTATTTTGAGTGTAGTCATACTGCAGTGAGTGAATTCACTTGCTGTGCCCTTTTGCACGTTGCTACCCTCAGACACAGACAAGGGAGTGCTACATGTTAGTTGGTGTGGTTTTGATTGTGCTTGAAATTCTTTTCAACTGGACTAATTCTGCATGACCACAGTATGCTTTTGAAGTCAAGCAAGGAGGTCGTCTGCTGTCCCTGGCTTGGTCTTGTCCTTAGCTCACAGCTACAAGAGATTGTTGAGCATAGCAGTCTGGAAACGTCCTCTGGAAGTAGACTAAATGCCACTAGGGAAAAATCCTCTCACTTCAGAAGGAGATTCTGCCTTGGCAGCAATTTCTGTACTTTCAATTCACTCTGTTTTAATCAGAAATCTTTCAAGTGTAAGATGTGCTGTAAAGCTGATGGGGTACAACCTTGGAAAAGGGATGCCAATAAATAAAGGAAGAGACATCTCTGTCCTTGTGTGATGTTCTGAGCAGCTGAGCTTCAATGGCAAGAGAGGGAGGGAGATGAATTAGGGGGAAGGGCTGAGTGGGATGCTAGAAGGTGGAGGGGAAAATTTGGGATGAAGTGAGAAGCTAGGGTTGAAAGAAAGGGGAAGAAGGGAAGAAAAAGTGAAAGTGACCTAGTGAGCAGGGGGAATGTAAGCAAAACTAGTCATTTGAAAAGTAGCTTTAACAAAACATTGACAGAAGAAGCACACATTTTGTTCCACAGTTGTGTTAGCCTCTGATGTGAGGAGAGGTGACAGGCACTGCTGTGAACAAGGATCAAAGTCTGCAATTTAATTTTCTTAAAATAATGAAAACCACTGCTCTTATCACCACTTCAAAATAAAATTTGTGTGTCTATTAGAAGAAAAGTTCTCAAGCTCTTGTTTTCATAGCAAAATGGCCAAGCTGGAAGAGTTGGAGGAAATTGATATTAGTGGGAACAAACTGAAAGCCATTCCAACAACCATCATGAACTGCAGACGTATGCATACTGTAATTGCTCACTCCAACTGCATCGAGGTCTTCCCAGAAGTCATGCAGCTTTCTGAAATAAAGGTAAGGAATGCGTGTGCTTTGGAAGAAGCAAGTATAATGTGACTTTACCAATTGTATTCTCTCCTCAGATCTCTCATTGCTACAGGATAGTCTTAGAAATTACAGATATCTGACAGCTACTTTCTCCTGTGAGGTCATATGCAAAATATTCGTCCCTCTGCTGCCTCAAAGTGGAATGAAAGAAGAGCCTCACAATCTGATTTTACACTCACCATCACTAGATCCTGTCTTCTCTGCCAAATAAGTGTTAATTGTCTTCCTGTGACAGTCTGTTATGATATGACTTAAAATTTTGGCAAGAGCTATGTTAATTAACTCTTGCTGCATTGGCAATTGGTTGATTGTGTAGGAATGGACTGTGTTTAAGAGCATGTGCTAAAAACTGCTGAATCTGCAAAATAGGATAGGCCTTGGGGACAGAGATAAATTCCAGGAGTGCAGGATTTGAGTATTTAGACAAGCTACTTTAATTTTCCTAATTGCAGTCATATTTTGCACAACCAGAGGAATGCTTAATCCTTTTCTTGTGTATGTTTCCAGAAGTAATTCTGTACTTTTCCTGACACTCCTTGTTATATAGGACGTATTCACGCTGAAGAATACTCCTGCTTATCTTTTGTGAATTGAGTTCTTGTTTCTCACCTGCCCATAGTGCAGGATGTGTCGCACTGTGTGCTGTTTCTGCTGGGAGAGGGTTAACTCACAGCGCACAAATCTGGTGATAGGGCAGAAAAATCTCTTGTTCTGGGAGGCTGAGAACTGATTACCTATTCACGGACTCTAAACAACTTCAGTGTCCTTGGGGTGCTCTGTAAAGTCAAAAGGCTGAGTTCCCCAACTGTGTGCCTCGGTGTCTGGGGTCAGGCCCAGCAACAGAAGCAATAATTCTGTTGGACGGAGTAGATGTAAAGATGAGCTTCGTGGTTTTAGCCCGGAAATCTCAAGCAAACTTGTGGGCTTTTGAATACTCCTCCCTCTTTGGAACAATAGCCAGAGGAAGCGGAGAGCCATTTAGAATCAATCAGAAGCAAACATTTTTACTTAGAGGAAGAATTGGGGTGGGTTAGCGAAGCTTTGCGCAGTAAACACTTCTTTAAAAATATGAAGGCAGTGTTAACAAAAAAAAAATAATAGCGAGGATCATGTAACCACACAGGGAACAATCAACTTTTTCCTTTCATTTGTGTGTTTTGGGGAAAGCTGAAGGTTTTATAAAAGCATCAATATTTAAAGTGCTACTGTGCCACAACACTTAGCAGAAAAATGCTCTTGGGAGACCTAGCAATTTCTTCCTCCTGGTTCTGTTCAGTTATCTAGTTTTCTTTAGCAGAAGAAAGAGGGAACTGCAGGGATATAGTGTGTGTGCCTTTCTCCAAGAGGGCATGGTGCTCTAGTACTGACTTTGCCTTCGTAGAAAGAAAATGCCTGGTCAGGACTCAAGGCTGGTTTTGACTTACATGAGATGAGTTCATATAGTTCTCCGATGGGAAGGTACTCTTTTGGGCAAAGGCATTCTTCTGGCCTTTTGGTGATTTCTCTAGGTCAGGATTGGGGTTGGTTAGTTTGGAGGTGAAGCTTGTGCTGCCTGCCTGTGTCTGTTACTTAGCTTCACCGGGGCTGCTCTTAAGTATGGGAGAGAATTCAAAATATGCCAAAGGGAGATCAGAATTTATTGCTTAAGTATTGATTTGGTCATTTGGTGAAATAAGCTTGCTTGTAGGAAATAACAAATGTATATAGTCTAATGTCACCTCTGTGATTAGATCATATTTGATGGTTAATTTTAACTGAGGTGGCATTCAAATGCTCTAAGCTTCTTGGGAAACTCTGTTACCTGAGATAATGGCTCTTTTGCTTTTGTATTTAATTAGCCAGAGAGGATGACATGTTATGTTTTTGGAGTTAGTGATACTGCAACAGTTAATAGCAGCAGTTACTATGCTGTCTGAAATAATTTCATAAGAAAAGCTAGTATAAATGAAGATCCTTTTGCACTTGCAGTAACTCCAGGATTTCCAAACACAAGGTCATTTTAGTGATACAATTGTCTCTATCCTTTTTTTATGCACTACAGTCAAGGCTATAGAAGTTGTGTGGTGTTCTCTGTGTTAAAAAGCCCAGTGGATGGCTCTTATACAATATATTTTTTAGGGTTTTTATTGTATTTTATGATGTTTATTTATACTTCAGAGTTGGGTTTATCTGTGCACACTGAAGTGTCTTCTGCAAGTGGCTGAGCAGCTGGAAGCACATACACCTGAGTCATTGCCCCAGCAGAATTTTCCTTACGGCCAATGTTTGACTTCAATTTCCTTGCCTTACAAAATAAAAAAGGGCATGTTTTTTAATTGTTACCCAGTGTCCTGGTGTTCTTTCACAGTTGAGTAGTCTTACTGCTTGAGCAGAGCTCAGTGACCCAGGCTTGCTTTTACCACCTGGGACCTGGCTTTACTTTATCATCCAGTTTTTGTTGACTGATGATTTGCTTCTCTCTTATGGTTGTCTTGCTGGGCTGCTGAGGTGAGGGTGATATGAAGGTTTCTTGTCACAGTTTTTGGTCAAACTTACCTTTTCACAGGTGCATTACCTTGAGTTCCGAAATAAGCAGAAATCTAGTAGCAGTATCATCTTAAAGATGAAGCTCTCCATCTTGGGTAGTTTTTCTTATAGTTAAATAGGTCAGTATTGGTGCAGCAGCTTTCACTTGCAGCTGGAGATAATGCAGATCCCTTCCAGCCTTGGACAAAACAGTTACAAAACTGTAAATACAGTGTAAGCAAATGCTGAATATTAAACCCTGTCTTCCAGCTGGCCCATCCAGTGCAAAATCCTGTGTGCAGTTGCAGTTGTTGTTCTTCTGATGCTGCATGGGTGGGGTAAGCCAATTTGCATTAAAATAATGCATGAGGAAATTGGGATCAGTTAGGAAATGTGGTCTCCTGCTTGCCTGGGGAGTAGAGTAAGGAGTGAATTAACATAGATATGCAGAAAGTACCTCTTAGCCTATTCTTCAAACAGTACAAATAAAATCTAAGAAATCCTAACCCAATAGGCACTGCCTTCACTAGTGCCTAGGAACCCAGGGATCTGCTGTAAAGTGTTGCTACCTTTGGCATATAGGGCATTTAATGAAAACAATGAAATTACTTTGCCAATTTTTGTACTTGTTATTCCAGCGTGCTTTTCCATCAAATTTGTAATGGCATTGAGGTGTTGAACACAGCAAGGCCTGCTGGCAGCTTCTTTAATCTGCAAAGTAATTACTGACTCTCTGGAAGCAGCAAGGAGTTGCGCCAAAGAAAAAAGCTCTCTGGAATAACTGTTCTGTTAAGCTGTCTACTATTTTGTTTGCGTGACAGATTTAAACTCTGATTTTCTTATCAGGCTGAGATAACGTTAGCAGTTTGTTCTTCATAGATAATATGGCCTCTAAATTAAACAAGCTCAGGATTCAAGATTTGGGTCGGAAGTTTGTTATTTCCATTGCGTGTATTTAATAAAGTGTTAGGAGATTTTTCTTTTCCAGATTTTACTAGGTTATCTTATGCCGCCTTCTAGCTCAGGACCCAATTTCTTTGAACCTACCTACAAAAATGAAAGTGTCTTGCTTGTATCAATGGAAATTACATGAGTCTAAATGTGCGCTTAGGAAAAGCTTCCCCACACCCACACTTTCAGCTTTGTTTTATTGGAGTTTTTGGAGTCTTTCTGGTTTTGCAGGTTGAAAGCAGAAAAATGTCTTTCTGAAAGATGTGGATAGTTCTTCTGTCCTGTGTTAAATACCAGACTGCTCTGTCCTCTCAAAAAAAAATTTTTTTTCAATTTCTGGTGCATGTTATGCTGGTGGTACTGTAGTAGGATTTAGAGAGTTGGTTTTATTCTAAAATGCCATATTTTTCCCTGTGTATTGACTTTCATCTGGATATGCATCTTTAAATAATGTTTGTTCATGGATTTTGTCATTGTCATGCCCTTTTTCTAGCTAATTTGTGCTTAGCTGGGGGATAGGCAGCAAGTTTCTCTGCTGTTTATCGTTTTGTTTTTTTTCCCTTTGTCCCTCTACTCCTTCCCTCCACATGCATTCATAACTCTGCTTATTTTAACATCCCTCAGTAAATATTGAATTCCTGAGAGCCTGTTCATGCTCCTGCTGGTTTAAACTGACTTCAGAGGAGGGACTGCTATGGCAGTGGCTTAGAAGCCCGTCCGTATTTATCCCCATTTCCTTTATCTATTAAAAGACTGATTCCATCAGTAACATTTTTTCTTAAATACTTGAAAATGCACTGATCATCTTTGTCTCTGTGAAGAGAAGGTAAAACTTAATTGTTTTGTAACAAGGAGAGAACATATTTCTATGTGTCCCAGACAACTGGTAAGATGGCTATATGCCATATGAATTTCTTTTGTAAGAACCACTTAGTTAAATTAAATGAATGGTCTTAGGTCTCAGTTGTAGCCTTTATTGTTCATGAAATGTGCATTACTATGTTTAATCGACTTCTGTGTGATCTTGATGACAGCTGAGTTGTCTTGCTTATTTGGCTGCTTTCTTTTTGCAGTGTGTGGACCTAAGCTGTAATGAACTGAGTGAAGTCACATTGCCTGAAAACCTGCCTCCAAAACTACAAGAGCTGGACCTGACTGGAAATCCCAGATTAGCCTTGGATCACAAAACCCTAGAGCTGCTGAAGTAAGTGGCCTTAGAGAGTTGGGGAGGGGGCAGAACAGCTCTTGTCGCTAGGATGTGACAAACCCACAGTAGACAGAAGTGTAAATCTCTTTTAAGGAGTCGCTGTTGTCCGTGGGTCAGAAACTAAGAGATTATGTGGATAGGTCAAAAATTGATGCTTTGTTAAAGAGGATGACTGTACCCATCTCAGTGCAGTTGCTTTCAGCTGTATCTCTTGAAGGCATCTGCTAGTCTGGTATCACCACTATTGGAACAGTTTGATTTCCATTTTACTTCTGATATTAGATTCAATCAAAATACTTTATTCCACCATTGAGATGCCAGTAGCCACTTACTAACTTTTTTGCTCACATTCATCAGCTTGGGTCTCTTAGCCATTGTGCTGTGCTGCTTTTTACCTTTTCACATACTGTTTCTTATTACCTGACATACTGTTTCTTGTTACCTTTCATACCTCTCTGCTTTTGTTCTGGAAATACGTAGATATTTTTCATATTTAAATCTTTCCTGAAGACTTCCATCTCTCACTCTGCTACAGCAAAGCTAGTTCCCTTGCTTTGGGACCCTCTGTTTCCTTCCTGTCTACCTATTTGTTTCCTGCCCTGGGACTTAAGTCTCATCCGTAACTGAAATTTGCCAAGTGCCTTGTGCTGCCTCCTGTGGTGTGTTGGGAAGCTGTTGCACTAAACCAGATCATCTGTGGACAGTGGTGCCTCCTTGAGCTTTTCTTATGTCCTGAAGGGAATACCACTGGCTCTGAGTTTCCTTCTAAATCTCTTTGATCCTTAAATATTGAATGATTCCAAGAAGAGTTGATTTAATTTTTAAAGGTTGAGCAGTTGCTTCATGTTGTTTGCTTTTTTTAAATGGTTAAGATAAGATAGTAGAGTAGTAAATCTCATTTGCTGTGCAAGCAACGAAAACTTACAGTGTGAGTTTACTTTTAGCTTGAATCAGCAGATTTTATAAAATTTAAATGGAAATTTGAATAATGATGAGTTTTCACAGATAAAAACCAGAGTCCATGTTTTACAGCAGACAGTGGAAAAAGGGGTGTTCCTCTATTTTAAAAGCTGTTTTATTGTGTACAGGAAACTGTCCTGAAGAAGCAGTGTGTGATGTTGCTCTGGTTCATAGGGGGGAAAAAATATATTTTGCAAAGCTAATTGAGTTGTGTCAAAACTTGAAGTCAAGGATCAGCTTTTCTTGTGTACAATCCAGCAGACAAGGCGGGCAAGCCAATTTCTTGCCACTTCACTATTCAGGCATCGTGCCCTATGGAAGTACTGTAGTAGAAGAGTATGTGGCCTAAGTTATATGCCACATTTTCACTGGCATATATGTGTTGTCTTTGATTCACAGAAAACTTTCTTCTTTGTGTGTACATTTTTTTGGTTATTTGGTTTTTTTTTAATAAATTGTTCTTAAGCCCCCAGGTCTGTTTTTTCCCCCTAATATTCATTAGCCACAGGTAGCTCCTGAGGGGCTTCTTAATGTCTGCACTGATATACCACACTGACTTCTAGAGTATATACTGCTATAATTGACTGTGAAGGGAGGAGGTGCTCCTTTCACTCGATTTTTGTAGCAGGCACAAAAATACTCGCGCACTTGGTACTTTTTATATCTTCCTTCTGCATGTGGAAGGCAGCTTTCCATCTGTGCCCTGGCAGGATTCAAGCAGGTAGTAGGTTAATATGTATTCTCAATGCTGGTGAGAAGAAGAGTCCTGTCATGCATGCTTGCTTTTTTTAATATGTATGGAGATCTTAAAAGGAGGCTTGCATGCTTAGGAGAATGTTGCCAAGTGATTTATTGGATTCAAGAATTTTCAGTAGCAATCAAAATAAAAAAAAAAACAAAACAACAAAACAAAAAAAAAACACAGAGAGATGCTGCTACTCCAATTTTTAGGAAAGAGCATATAGTTTCAATTCTAACAGTAATTTTAACCTGGGAGGAAAATAAACTATGCTATCCAGAAGCATATGATGTGCTGCTGGTTATCATTCCTTTCCGGGCACATGGTCTATCTGTAGCGGTGCCACTGAGGAAGCTGAGAGCAATCTGTTGAGGTAGCTTTTTTCAGCATTGCTGGGAAGCCATGAGACAACTCTAGGTCCTTGACCTGCCCAGAAACCAGGGGTCAGGCAACCCGGTTAAAAAAGAAACAAACAGAAAAACTTCTTTGATCCAAGTTCCTCTGCCCTGGAGGTTAAGTGCCTTGTGATGAGACATCTGCAAAGACAGTGTGTGTTTGCTCGTGTGTGTAGTGTTCTGCAGGTGCAGACAGAATTAAAATCTCTCCTACTTTAGAAGAGATCCAGGTTTCCAGTTTGAGTTGAGGTCAGGTAATCTTTTCTAATGCTGTTGGTGGGATGTTGTCTCCTGTTTGTTGCACAGAGGGCTGCAAAACCAAGGGCTTAAAACAGCAGCGGTTCCAACGTTATTTACGTGATTTGTTTGCTTTTTGTCTGCCCTCACTGATGTACATCCTGACTATTAGGGTAAAAAGAAATTGAACTGGATGTGACAGTACTTCAGGTTATTTGAGGAAGGCGCTTTCTGTGTGTTGAGGTCGGGTGGGGGTTTGGACAGAGAAAAATGAATGCTCAGAGTGAACAGTCAGACCTTTCTGCTTGTGTCCTTTTATGATTCATTTGGTTCATGAAAGGTTCGGGTGCCTTTGAAGTGTCTGGAGCGTGTGGGGAGCTCGCTTTCCCTGCCTTTGGAAGGGAGCAAGGGGGAGGTCATCCCTCCCCAGCAGAGCAGGGCTGTGAAGGGAAGGGTATAAACAGAGAGGGCTGGGCCCTTTTTAAGTCTTTACTACGCTGCATGAGATATATGAAATTCAGACTAAAGGCTATGTTGGTAGTAAATTGGAGGGCAGAGGATCAAGGGCCTAAGCAAAAATTGGATGTGCAGTTGGGGAAAGCAGAAGGGCTGTGCCTGCTGTGGGGACTGCAGGCTGGCTCTCGCAGGCTAGTGCAGGACCAGGATGGAGCGAATTTCTGGTTTGTGGGCATTTTCATGGAAGGTTGTTCCCCAGTCTCTCTCTCTCTTCCCCCCGCCCCCCCGCCCTTCTCTCTCTCTTTTTCCCCCCCTTCTCTCTCTCTCTCTTTTTCCCCCCCTTCTCTCTCTTCCCCCCCCCCTTCTCTCTCTCTCTCTTCCCCCCCCTTCTCTCTTCCCCTCCCCCCTCTTCCCCCCCTTCCTCTTTTTTTCTTTTTCATTTAGGGGATTGCATGGGCCATGCAGGAGGTTTCACTTGAGTACAATGAAAGAGACTTGTTACTAAAGTGAGTGAGAGATATATAAGCTAAAAAAAAAAAAAACAACCAAACAAAAAAACCACTTCCCCATACTGGCTTTCATCAAGCTAGTGGCAAATTTGCCTTGTATTCCAGCAGGACCAGGTTTGAAACAAATAGCTTAGGGGTGAGGGCAGGGAAAGAAAAGCCGGCTAAGTAAAAAAGTGCAGCTGACACCCTCAGAGAGGCTCAGTAATTTACTGCTTTTTTGTTCTTTGCATACAGACATGTGAAAGTAACTGCTTCGGATGTCCTGCTCCATGGTCTTCTATTTATGTATTACTAAGAACTGGGAGGGGAGGGAAAAACAGGTGTTATCTTCACATTTTAATCTGCATCATGTCAGCATTTCAACCCACTGCGTCTTTCCCCTTTCCTTCCTCCTTGCAGCAATATCCGCTGCTTCAAGATCGACCAGCCCTCGGCGGGTGATGCTTCAGGAGCGCCGGCGGTGTGGAGTCACGGTTACACAGAAGCCTCAGGCGTTAAGA
The DNA here is from genome assembly GCA_025769975.1 of Gallinago jamesoni. NCBI lineage: Eukaryota > Metazoa > Chordata > Aves > Charadriiformes > Scolopacidae > Gallinago > Gallinago jamesoni. Next base: position 69,568,633 of record JAOQGH010000012.1, on the reverse strand, counting down.
ACAAGTAGGACCTGGCATGGTTTTTATTATATATGCATCCTAGCAGCAGAGCCCCTCTACGCTGATACAAAGAAATCCTTTTTTCAGTGAAAGTTTTGGGGACGTTTTGGGCCTCACAAAGGCAGAGGCCATGCCATGACTTTATATTTGTATACCGGGCCCCTGCCTGGCTCTCCACTTTGGTCTTTGTTAGGGAAGTTGCTAAGATACAAGTGTAACTGACACATTTTGTCTATGCAAGACTCTGGTACTTGGAAGAGATCTGAGTGTTTAAAAGCATTTTCCTCTTTGCAAAGCTTCTTTATCTTCAAGCAAAGGATGTTTACCAAGCAAATCGGAGATACTAAAGGAAGAGGCAGAATGGCCAAAACTCTGAATATTCATAGTGTGTGGAGCTCCTGTGACTAAGGCAGCGCTTGACAAATAACGTACCAAGAGTCTGCTAGTCTCTGTATTGCTGGCAATGTGATGAATCTTTCTTTGTTCCTTAAATACCTTTTAAGAAACCTTCTGCTACCTAGGTTTCCATAGCAAGTGCCAGCAAGCCTTTACTTAAGTGATTTAACGCACAACTTGGTCATCAGCATGTTAAATTGCAAGGATGGCTTTTGGAGGAGCAAGTGCAGTTTAAACTGATGTTGTTTCAGAGATACTTTTACCCTTATTTCTACAAATAAGGGGCTTGTTCGCATGCTGAAAAGGAGGAAGAATCTTTAGGACTTGTCTTGAGCTTCTACTCTAGTTCTCTCTGCATTTTACCACTATGGATGGGCCTGACTCTTCTCCACAGCTCAGAAAGCAGTCCTGAAATTCTTGTGAACAGAGGTGGTTAAAACTGGCTCTCAGACCAGGCTGCATCTCTGTGGCCCCAATTACAAGATAAGAAGCTGGTGGTGGGTAGCAACCTTGATGTTCTCCTGCTTTCCTTTTTCACTAGGCTGTGTGTGGCAGCACTTTCAGCCAATAACTTCTGTGACAACCGAGAGGCACTTTATGGTGTTTTTGATGGTGACCGCAACGTGGAAGTGCCGTATCTGCTGCAGTGCACGATGAGCGACATCTTAGCAGAAGAGCTGCAGAAAACAAAAAATGAGGAGGAATACATGATCAACACCTTCATCGTTATGCAGAGGTGAGTATTGGATCTGAAGCCTTTTTAACTTTGTGTATGTTCACTGGGCAGCTTGTTTGCTTTCAGGTCAGACACCTGCTGTCTTGCTTCAAAAAAAATGAGAGAGGGGAAAGAAGCCTTGGTATCTGGCTACATTGTTTGCATTTATTGCTTGTTTTGTGAATATTGCCCATGTTCCTTTCAAGTGTGGAGAAAAAAGCCCTAACACCTCCCCACCCAAACAAAAAAAAAACCACACCAACAAATCCACCTGCAAAGTTAGTAAATGCTCATGACTAAGAGGTGGGTAGAGGTTTACTCTCTTCTGGTATCTTAAGTCTTAAGATTCACAAGTTACCATAACCAAGTCAGTGGTATGAATCTCTGGATCATTTAAAATTCCTTACTGCTACTGGCTGCAAAGCCTGGGCTGATCTTTTCTGTTTCTCTGTACCAATTCAGGTTATTTAAGGCTACACAAATATTTAAAACATGTAGTCTGGCTCCTTAGAAATGTCTATCTCCTGTCATCCCTTTGGCCTTAGTATATTATTTGAGCAGGACTCATCCAAATAGGTTGTGATATGATAGCTGTGAGTGTAATAGTAGCTCTGCGTAGTGGTTTGGAAACCTGCGTGTGTGCTGCTCTTGACAGAAGAAGAAATTGTGCCTGGGGAGGACACAGAGAGAAGGAGGAGGAGTATGAAGAGAGTTGAACAAAGGAGAGAGAAGAGGTCAGGGAAACAAAGGAGAAAGCAAATAAGCAGCTTAGAGACTGAGGAACTGGATCAAGTTAAAAGTAGCATTGCTTTTATCGCTCAATTGCTGTACCTTTGGAAAGGAAAAATACTGAAGTTCTGGTGTTGGGAAAGATATGGAAGAAGTAGGATGGTATTGAACCTTGCACATATGAGAGAAAATGATTCCTTCCTATATAATTGCTTATAACTGTGCCTTAAACCAGTAGACCTGAGAAGGTGGTTGCCATAAACTTAAAATATTAAAAAATTATAGCAAATTTGAGTATTGAAGTACTTATTAAGTAGTTTTGTTTACTACTAATGCAAATTCACAGAAATGTGGCATTCCTACAGAAAGCTGTGGGGTTTTTTGGGTTTGTTTTTTTTTTTGGTCTCGGGTCAAAATAAGCTAACCACTTCTCCAGGGAACCAGAAATAGTATGCATTCCAGTTGCATTTAACCATTCATTGAGGATTGTTACAGGTCATAGGCAACGCTCCTGAAGTCTATTTTTTAAAAATAAAACAAAAAAGCACATTGTAGGTTGGTTACAGATGTACATGTGCATTCTCTCCCCAGGATTTTGAATCAAAAGTTCTTGCCAGCTATACCTATATAGCCTTAAAATTTAGTAACCTTTATAATTGGCTTTCTAATTACTGTAGTTCTTAATTACCATAGAAGGCTCTGATAAACAAGATACTGGGAAGGATAGATTTTTTTCACAATCTAGTATTGAAATGAACTTAGATTCTAATGACAGGATTCTGAAAACTTTTTTACTAAAGATGTACTTCTACTTTATCCATAGATTATTATTTTTTTCACTATGACTTCTGCTAAAACAGGAGGCTTAAATATTTCTTAAGAACCTGTTTAACAGGTTAGTGACTGACAGGGTAAATGAAAAGTGTGCTGCCTTACAGTTGTGTTAACAGCCACTATGCTTTTTTTGGTCATCATTTGATGCCTTAAGAGCATTATTCTGAAGACATCAAGAAACAGTTTCTGCCTTCTGTTTTTGCTTAAAAATAAGAGTGTTTAGAGTTATAATTAATATTTTTATAGTAAAACCTCTAGCTTCAGAAGCCGAAGAACCAGCTGGATAATAGGAAGACCCATTCTAAGCTCTACCTTTACTCATTTAATAGTCCTCAGTACTTTTCTAACCCTCTCCATTTCCCTCAATTTGACCTTCAAAACAAGCATCTTTTAGATGCAAAGGAAGAGACAACTGTGGAACTCTTAAAAGTGCAAAGATTTATTCTTTTTTTTCTCTAAAATCAAGCATATTTGAGTGTCTGTGTAAATAACACACTGCCTGAGAACTGCACGTGATTTCTCTGCAGTGTTCCAGTCTTCAGTGGAGACTTTTGTTTCTGTCCCAGTGATCCAATAGAGTCAATGCCCTGAGAGCAGAACAGCGGCTGTTTCTCCGTCGTACCCGTAACACTTGTTTTCCAATTAAAGAACAATCATTGTTTTGTTTAAATTCCAGGAAACTTGGAACAGCTGGACAAAAACTTGGAGGCTCTGCTGTCCTTTGCCATATAAAACATGATCCCATGGACCCTGGTGGATGCTTCACGCTAACCTCAGCAAACGTGGGGAAGTGCCAAACCGTTCTCTGCCGGAATGGGAAACCTCTGCCTTTGTCCAGGTGTTACGTGATGAGTTGTGAAGAAGAGCTGAAGAGGATTAAGCAGCATAAGGCCATTATCACAGAGGTTAGAGAACAGTTAGGGACAGTTGCAACTTGCAACTTCCTTGGAGGGTATTTGCACAGCAATGCATGAAATTACCCGTCGATGTTAGTAACTAAGAGGTAGTATTAATGATATGTTTCCAGAGTTGTGTTTTTCCTTTCACGGTGATTCATATCATGCAGTTAAATGATCATGCAATCCAGTTGCTTTTCCATCCCATTGCCATGCTGGATTTTAGTTAGCTTCAGGGAGTGAGCAACTGTGAGCGTGTTATGTTGAAACAGGAAAGCAGACACCCTCCTCCTCGTGGGGAGAGGAATTGGCTGTGTTGGAGCTGTTGTGAAGAGTCTCTCCAGTCAAAAAGGATGAGAGGGCAGAGCACTTGAAGCAGTGCCGTCCTTCCCTTAGGAGACTCCTTGCTCCTGGCAGGCTGACTTTGCTGTCTGAGCTCCTGTGTTCCCAGAGTTGCCCCTTGACAGGCAGCTCTTGAAGAGAGCACTTGTCCAAAAGGAAAACCCAGCCTCTGGTCAGCTGAACCATGAGAGAGGAAAAAGCTATTTGTTCTCTTCTTACAAGCTTGAAGCCACTGCTGTCGGTTTTGCTTTGCCTTGTATGACACATACATAGGAATAGATAAATACTGAGTCTTCCTAACGGTGGAGGAAAGGGCAGAAAACTCACTGCTGTTTGCTCATGAGCAAGGTGTGCATGTGTGTGTAGGGGGAGTGGTGTGTGGAATAAGTTGTGTGCCTATTCATCTTGCCAGGGAAAGGTGATGACTGGGATCTCAAACGTGACAAGTTGGAAGGGAGTCACTCCAACATAGTGTGCATCACTGAGGCATGCTTGTTATGCTGTTCCATAGAGGAAGAGGGAAATTTCTGCGCTGAATCTTAAGATGACTCACTGATTTCATGCACATTGATGGCTTATCACTGCTGTCAGCCTTCTAATGGCGAAGCTAACAAGCCGACAAGGTTTTTTTTTATTCTTCTGAGTGGTTTTAAAGGGGAAGTGTTTTTTTAGTTGTGGTTCACTTTTCTGTGGTTATCCGCTTCATAGTAACCACTGCAGTCACCAGCTGGACCAAATGAATGTAAATCCTTACTTTTGTTGTTCTTCTTGAATGCGTAATTAGCAGGGTGCAGCTATTCCAAGCAGGCTGACAGATAGCCAGGCTTGCTGTTTCAGACACTTGCTCTGCTTATTCTGGACTCTAACCAGGACAGGATCCTGGGATTTGGACACCTATGGGATTTACTTCTCAAATATGTCCCTTTTCACTGGAATTTTTCTCTTCATATATTGCTCCTCCTCCCCTTAGAGATGTCATATCTAAGTGGAAACGTAGTAAGTAATTGGGGCATGTAAAACATTTCACTACAGCTCAGCTGACTGAGAAATGCAGACTGCTGCATTTGACTTGCATGCTTCATTTAAAGTCTTTTTCTTTTTTTTTTTTAATGAACTTTTGTTTCTAAAGTGATGAGCCAGGATGAAACCTACAATTGTTACAGCTGCAAGAGAAGAGTCATAACTGAATGACCTGCCCTTATATCAAATGGAGCCGTGTGTGGCTTTGCCTTGCATAAAGCCAGATATCGTGGGTGGAGGAGGGATAAGTCTGACTCACTGGTAAAACATTAGTCCAGTTGGCTCTCACAGCTGCAGGAGCAGAATAGATGGCTCTTTGTTGCAGATTTCTGCTTTGTTGGTCTGTTGCATAGGTGATGCTGATTACAAATCAGTAGGGTGTGCAGGATTGCAAACCAGCCAGGGCTGTGCTCTAATCCCAGCTCTGTTGCCCCCTTGCAAGTCATTTTGCTTTTCCATCTTCTCATCTCTAAATGGCAGTGTTGGGGGTACTGCAAGAGCAGCCATCAGTAAAATGCAAGGAGATGCAGGTGCTGTGTATCCTTGTCTGCTTTGTTTCCAATTTCCTGCCCTTTCTGATTTCAGGATGGCAAAGTGAATGGTGTGACGGATTCAACAAGAATCTTGGGGTACACCTTCCTTCACCCAAGTGTTGTGCCGCGTCCTCACGTCCAGTCCATCACCCTAACTCCGCAAGATGAGTTCTTCATTCTGGGGAGCAAGGGGCTGTGGGACAGCCTCTCGATGGATGAAGCGGTGGAGGCAGTCAGAAACGTGCCTGACGCGCTGGCAGCCGCCAAGAAGCTTTGCACTTTGGCCCAGGGTTACGGCTGCAATGACAGTATCAGCGCTGTTGTGGTTCAGCTCAACGTGACGGAGGACAGCTTCTGCTGCTGTGAACTTAATGGGGTCCCACCCCCCAGCCCAGGCATTTTCCCCCAGTCTGTCAACGTGGTCATCAAGGACAGGCCAACAGATGCGCTTGGGATGCCATCTTCGAGCAGCGGCATGGCTTCGGAGATCAGCAGCGAGATCTCCACCTCCGAAATGAGCAGTGAGGTGGGGTCCACGGCCTCTGACGAGCCTCCCCAGGTAGCCATGAACGAGAACAGCCCAGCCTACCCAGGGGAGCAGCGCTGCATGCTGCACCCCGTCTGCCTCTCCAATTCTTTCCAGCGGCAGCTCTCCAGCGCCACCTTCTCCAGCGCCTTCTCCGACAACGGCCTTGACAGCGACGACGAGGAGCCCATCGAGGGGGTGTTCACCAACGGCAGCCGCGTGGAAGTGGAGGTGGACATCCACTGCAGCCGAGCAAAGGAGAAGCAGCTTCTCCAAGTCCCAGTGGAAGCCAGCGATGAAGGTATCGTCATCAGTGCCAATGAAGACGAGCCCGGCCTTCCCAGGAAAGCTGAATATTCTGCCACGGGCACAATAGGGCGCCGGCGGGGCAACGGTTCTGTGGCGCCACAAGAGAGGAGCCATAATTTAATCGAAGTTGCAACGGATGCGCCACTCCGAAAAACAGGGGGCTACTTTGCTGCTCCAGCACAGCCCGATCCCGACGACCAGTTCATCATCCCACCAGAGCTTGAAGAAGAAGTCAAGGAGATTATGAAGCAGCACCAGGAGCAGCAGCAACAACAGCAGCAACAGCAGCAGCAGCGGCAGTATCCGACAGACCACCTGGCAGACTATTACGACACACCACTATGACCCACTCTATTTACTGCTCAGATATAAACTAACAAACAAGGAGACTTGAGTGTGGGACCCAGTGGGCTCGCAGTACAGCAGGGGTTTTCCTTATCCTTTTCCTTTATATACTTCCTTTTCCTTATCCTGCCACTACAGATAACTGCAGCTTTTCAGTTTGTTAGTTTTAATATTCATTGACTTTCTTCTAGAGACGCTTGACCGGTAAAGTTTGAAATAGTTAACCTTCCCTTAACATATCAAGTGTAAAAACAAAAAAAAAACCAAAAAAAATAATAAAAAATAATGAAAAGGTTTAATATATTGCTGAGAAACAGATGATGATGTAATATTTTTTAAAATGGCTTGTTTGTTTTGTTTGAAAAGCAGGGCAGTAGCCAATGCTAAATGATTTAAGTAATATTGTAATACTGTATTTCTTTGAGAGAAAAGGCTTTTTTTGGTCTTGAAAATGATAGACATTTGTAGAATATGGAGACTAACTCCTAGGAGTTGCTTTACTCTTTCAGGTGACTTAAGTCACTGAGATTCACTAATTTTCTCTGAGAGAACAGCTGATTGGGAAATTCCTGTAAATAGCTCAGTGTTGTATAGTGATGCTTACATGTTTTGTAGCCTTGGCATTAAGGACACAACCTTAAAAACTGACCTTTTTTTCTTAAGCGACTCTTTGGGCCATGGTCATTGAGCGTCACGGACTGGGTGGCTGTGTACAAGTTAGCTAGAGCTGAGATGGTGCAGACCGTTTAAAGAAACCCACTTTTTTCCTCTGGTCTCTTTCTTTCCTTACTTTTGCAGACACGTTTTGTTTGTGTTCCTTACTGCTGCCACAACCAGCATGGATTGTATAGAGCTCATTTGCTGTAGAACATTTACATACCAAGAGTTATATTAAAGCCGAATGCACAAATGAACATGTCATAATTTTTGTTATAATAAATATGAAATTTACACCTTATGTCTGCTTTTATGTCTGAATGGCTGAGCAGCAGCTTTCAAACAGTAGCCTGCCGTGCTTTGCCAGCCTCTGCTCCGTTTGAACCGAGAAGTGTTGAAACTTTGTCAGCTCGATCGCATCTTTACACTAACTGCAGAAGCTCATGTATACTTTCAGGATGTAAAAGCCATGCAAAATGGCCTTTAAAAGATACAAAACAACTCTCTGAGGAATTGACCTGTTTCTTTTTTTCTTTCTCGGTACTAATTCAGCACTATTGATTTGCCCTTTGCCACAGTATTGACAATGCCAGAAGACTGAAGAGGAGCGGTGCTCTGGCCCTGTCCCACTGGGACCGAGTAACTGAAGGTAGAAAGGGTGAAGGGATAATGCAGGCTAAGAAAGGGGAGAAAGAAAACATTGGATATGGAGAGAAGAGGGAAAATAGAAGAAGGTAGAAAAGTGAGCTCAAAGCTACCTGTGTAAACTCAGGTTTGCTCAAATGTGTTGAATGAATGTTGTATTCAAGGGTGGTTTGACTTTTGGCATTTTTTGTGATTCCTGTGGGAAAGGAGTAGCCCCTTTTTTCAGTATTGCCTCCAACCAACAGCTCTGTTTTACTTGTCGCTCTTTAAATGGCTGGATTAGTGTGTGATCATGGCAGCAACTTGCTCCTGCTTGACATTTGGTCTGTTTTGGGAGAGGACTGTGGTAAGAGGCTGTTGTCCTCGTTCTGTGCTATGGTGAAACAGCCAAGTTAGGACAGGAGTGTGTTAACAAGAGATTTTTGAGTTTCTTTTCCTTAAATAATAACAATTACAGCAGAGGGGCAAACATGAAAATACCTGATTTGGTAAATGTTTATAGCACTGTCTACTGTAGATCTAGAACATTGTACGTTATTGTAATTTGAGCTTCAAATATCTCTTTCTTAAAGAAAACTCATTAAATAATGTATTTAAAGAAAAAAAAAGTTTATGGTTCATTGGCTAGTCACTCTCAGATGTTCTTTGGTAAACAGTTTGTTTCAAATTTTGTCAAGGGATTAATTTTCCTTGGTGTCCCTGGAAAGTTTTGTGGTTTTTTTTTTATTTATTTCTGTTTAGATGTTGCTTGAGGCTGACAGTGATAACTAGCAAGGACACTGCCATGGCTTCAGCAAGTGATTACAGGTTTAGGGTTTCCTGAGCAAGCTGGAAAATTCTCTGTACCTTAGGAAAAAGGCAATTATCTTCTGTGTAACACCCACTGCTGACAGAGGGAGTGATCTCGCTGCCGTCTGTGGTCTCTGTTCAGGATAAGGTGCCTGTGGTGTGCTGTACACGTGGTAACTCCGGAGAGGAGCAGGGGTCAGGGTAGGGGTGGAAGGGGAAATGTTTCACGTGAGCCAAGTACTGTTTAATGTTTCACGTGGCCCAATGCTGAGAAATGACATTCCCTGTTGTCCCCTTTTCTCATGCGGAGAGAAAAGGGGACATAAAGACTGGGCTTCATAAAGACTTTTCCCTTCCCTTCGTTTGAAGGACAGACTTCAAGAACTTGCTGGCCCCCTTGGCCTGAGCAGCTTACAACTTCTTATGCCCATAATGTAACTTGAAAGACACATGGTCAAAACTGACAGCCACCAAAGGCTGCCACTTTCAGCACAGTACCTTCTCTAAAGTTGGGGCTTCTGTAGCATCAACATGAGAGGATTTTGGCTGAGGAGCTGTACCTTTGCTACAGCTGTACCTGTTTCTGCTCTGCCCGAAGACGACACTTGCATTCCTGGCCTGTCGTAACAAGTCACAGTGCAAAGGATTGATGTGTTCATAGGGACTTCTTCATCCCTCTGCTGGGTTTTTCCTAACGTGCTGAACTAGATCAGGAGGTGGGATGGCTGGGAGCATCTTTGGAAAGTTTAGCATTTATTTTTAAACAAGGGCAAACGGTATTTTGTTCTGACTTTAAACTGGGATTTGGAAAACAAGATACAGTTTTTGTAAGTCGTGACTTCTCTGGGCATTGTTATCCTGTTCCACGAAAGAGGGTTAGTATGTTCTTACCTTGCGAGGACTGAGACTGTAGTTGTTGATTTCATGCAGGTGCATTACTATTTCACATGATTTTATGATTAAGTACACAGTATATTTTACACAATTTTCACCTACCAGGAGCTATCTGACTTGAACAGAAGAGTGAATTTGTTTGCAGAACTTGACAGTTGTAGCCGGGGCAAAGGCTGGGGGCTACGGAGAAAGGAAGCCCTTCCACTGGGGAGAATGTAGGGCTGTGTTGCCTTTTAAAATCAAACCTTTTGTGTCCTTTGAGATTTGCCAATAGCTGTTTCTGAGACAAGCAGAAATATATGAACAGGAGGAGGTAGATGGCTAGTGGCAGAAAAACAAGCATATTTCCATTATTTCCTGTAAGATAACTTTAAATGGGAAGCTATGGTGGTAATTCAGTTGTTCACATGCTGGTATAGGTGAGCCATTTTTTTTTTTACTCTTTTGTGGCGTAAAAGCTCTTTTTTTGCTTTCTGCCAGCGCAGTCAATGCATGGCACCACCATCTTCCTGTTGGTAACCAGTGCCGTGGTGGCACTGCCTTCCTCTGGCTTGCTGCTCTCGGAGTGAGCCCGCTGTGGCCACGCAGGTTGTCTCCCTCACTCCTAGGAGAACGTTGTGCTGTGGCTGTAGCACTCCCTGTGTTAGCCTCTATGTGGTCTCTTTATAGGCATCTCAGCCTGATCGCTAGCCATTGTGCTTACAACTCACATGCCAGATTTTCTAGCAAATTGTGTGTATTTTTTTTTTTTTAAGTGTAACTTTGCCACTTTGGAAGCACGTTCAGGTGGGGGTGGGTGTTAATGAAGCATCACACACACCTTTGAAGGCAATGTCTGCATTTCTACCCTGGTCGCGGGTGACGTCTTGGGTTCAGCCTTGCAGCTTGAGGCTTGCAAGTGTTCACTTGAGTAGATTGGTGGGGGTAACCTAGAGAAGAGCTTACGGATCTGGGGTGCAGAAGGGCTTGAATTGATTCAAGCCGAGCAGTAGGTTTCAAAGAAGTGAAGAGAACAGTAACTTTAGCCCGGTCAGCCTGACTTCCCTGCACGCTGCCTGCTGTCCATGAGATGACCTTTTCTAAGAGAAAAGGGCCCTCAAGTCATAAACTGAGCAGTTCTCAGCAGTTCTATAGGATCAGGTCCCTCAGAGCTCTGGCTGGAGGGGGAGCTGCCTGGCCAGAAGTTGGTTAAAAAAAAAAAAAAAAAAAAAAAAAGAGTCTTTTGGGCTCAGCTGGAACCAGGACATCTTGGTGACTGTTAAATGACTCTACGTTTACTTTTTTCTATTAACCTGCTTTACTGTCCTGCTTTGTTAGTTCAATTGACTTGCTTCAGGGCCAATTTATTGTGCTATTGTTGGATTAATTGATTTGTTTCTTACTGATTTAATTGTTACTTGCATGCTTGCACTGCTTGCAGTGAGGGTTTTACAGAGCGCTTCATGAACCAGTGTGTTCCTCCTGATTGCCCGTGTTTTGGTGAGGGCTACGCTGCATCTGGTGCTGATGGGGTAAGTGTTCAAATGCTGAACATCAGGAGACTGCTGCCCTGGAGGTATTTAAAAGACAAGTAGACATAGTGCTTAGAGACATTGTTTAGTGGTGGTTTTTTATCAGAGTTAGGTTGATGGTTGGACTAGATGATCTTAAAGGTCCCTTCTGACCTAGACAATTCTATGATTCTATAGAAAGATAAAAAAAATTCATCATCTGCCTGGGAGCAAGTGAAACCCTTCACAGCCATTTCAAGCAAAAGGTGAGGGTGGAAAAACTTTAAATATTTCACGGATTAACAGCAGCCCCAGGTCAGAATCAGTATGCAATTTATCTAGGACATCAGTGGGGGAAAAAATTCCTCATTTGCTTCAAGTCCCTGGTTTAAATGATTGGTCCCTGCTTTTCCCCGGACTTTATATTCCCATCCCTGTTGAGTTCAACAGTTCATCCTTTAGATCATCCTTTCTCTCAGGCTGGCAATTTGGGATTCACCTGTGGTTGACTTGGATATCTCGTTCTACCTTTTATCTCCCGCGATGAGCTAAGCTTGCCCTCTGGGTTATGGCTGAGGCAGGATCTGGATGGGGCAGACGCTATCTCATCTTTTTCCATATTTCTTAATATTGTCAGCTGAAGGGAGACGCTTCATCTGCAAGAGCTCGTCAGGAGCGTGGCGGCACTGCGGGGGTGTGGAAGCTGCCGTGTAATGACTGCGATGTGACAGACCTGGGACAGGCCGGGCTGAGCTGCTACCCAACAGGGACACCCAGGAGCAGAGGAGCCCCCAGGGCTTTCTGCTGTAGGAGAACCAGAGCGCCTTGTTTCCTGCATCTCAGCCTGCGGGGAGAGGATGAAGTTGGCAGTATTGAGGTAGGTAGGGCCTGCTGGTGGATGTGGATTTTAGCTGGCTCTCCCTGCCCCATCCACCATTAGAGTCTCCATTCCATTGTCCTGTTGCTCGTCACAGCCCCTGGCGCCTGTTTCATCTCAGCTTGTTCTTCTGTGTCACTTCTTGAAACTTAAGCAAACAATTGAAAATAGGGTCTTTTACTAGCGGTTCTGTGGAAGTGCCTTTGGAGACCTGCATTTAGGGTGTGTAGGTGACTTAGAGGTCCCAGGGACCAGCAGTGGCCAGAGATAGGGCCGAGGAGGCCTCTGGGAGCTCCCGGTGGGAGCCTGGGTACTAGACACGATGCTCTGAGCACAGCAGGTTCTTCTTCCCCCTGTTAGATTAAGCACAGCTGCACCAAGAGAAACACGTGTATTTTAACAGTGAAGTTGTCAGTATTGACTCACGGAACAGATGGGATTGTTTTGCTAATTAAATGTATGCTGTTGAATACTTTAAAAAAAATTGGGATGCAGAACTATGAAGGAAGGCTGGTGCAGCAGAAGTATGTGAGTTGGTGACTTATGCATAAGATGCTTTTTTATTGTAATCTCTCCTAAGGAGAGGGACACCAGCATTTTATAAAAAAATAAAATAATAAAAAATAATAATATTCTTGTAGTAGGTGCACTTGCAGTTAGTACTTATCTTGGTCCTGAAAAACACAATATATGAGTAGAATTAGAGAATATATAGTAGTGAAGTACTGTGCGTAGTATAGTGAAGTACTCTGCTCAACTGTATTTAAAATTGGGTGGCAAGGGAGAGCAAAACCTGCTGTGTCTTTTCAAAGGTGAAGACCAATTGACGCGTGTGGCCCAGTGGCCAAAGCAGTAAAGCTCCCCAAAAGCAGAGTTTGCAGTAGGATCATGTAATGAGGGTTCAAGAGATTATCCTGTTCTGTCTTTTCTGTTGGGCAAAATTTGACTGCAGGCTATTCAGAGTCAGCTCGGGGAGCAGCAGTGTCTTTCCCCAGCATTTGTGGAGTGCGTTGAAATCACAAATTATGTAAGAACATGGAAAAAGGAGCCTGAGGTCCACCCTTGCCTCCCTTCAGAAGCGGGGATGTGTGGGGAGGAGATGCGTAGCAAGTGACCTTCCCCTCTCCTACTGATCTGTGGCTTGCGCTTGTTTGAACCAGAAGCAGTCTCCTTGTGAAGAAGATAAGAAATGTGTTTAGGCCTCCTGGGTTTTTTTTTCTGATTAGGAGCTGTATTTGGGGTAGAAAAAGGCGTATTGCTGCTGTCTCTGTTAATTGAAAACTGCAAGGGCTCCCCCTCGTGTTACCGCAGGACAGGACCAGAACTGCTGCATCTTCATCCTTGGATGATGCCAGTGTAGGGAGCGCATCCTACACCATCGTGTGAGGTCAACATCGTGCAGGAAGATCAGTGGTGGGGAGAAGCCTTCCTTCAGCTCAATGAACGGCAGCAAGGCAGCGACACTGATGGAGCAGAGAGCTGCTCCCTACAGCCTGAGGACTCACAGGCACACTGAAGCCTCCTGAGCCTTAGAAACCACCACTCCAGGTCTGAACAAGGGTGTGAGGGCTGAGGGAGCCAGGGAAGGTAGATCTGCTACTGCCCAGCTGCAGTGCTGCCAGGTACGATGAGGGTCTATGCAAGCTCCTCAAGTAGCCGTAGTGGATGGGCAATGAGATCTTGATCAGAGCGTGCGTTATTAGGCAACTCATTAGGCCAAATAAATCTTCACCATCAGAGCTGCTCCACAGCAGCTTAAAAATCTGAATCTCCTTTAAGTTGGTTGGGGACGTAGGGCCATCTTGTTGGGGAGATATTTTTGCGATCTGAAGGAAGAAAAACACCCTTTTTACTCTTTGTGTCCCCACTATGGTGACTAGGAATGCTAGCTAACCTCCACTTAGTCTTAAACTCACTGGTTTCTCTGTCACCAGCTCTTTCGGTGTCCCACGGCTCCCATCACTCTGTGCTGAGAATCCTGCCCTAAAATACTGAATATTTGGAGGTCGCTGCAGTGGGTCCTTCCCGCTCACAGATCCGGGCTGCTGTGGTGTGGGCGAGAAGTGGTGTGGGTGTGCAGATGATAGTACAAAGCGATGCTTAAATCTATAAATCTGGGTATGGTGGGAAGCCTATGAGTAATGTATATGCAATGCACGTAGTGTCTTCACAGCTGATGAAATTCCAATTTTCACAAAACACCTGGGCAGATTCAAGGTTCCTTTTTTCTTCCTGCACTTCCATTATCCATATTTATCTTGGAAGGTTAGTATGGGATAGTAAAAATTTGAGGTTTTGATGTACCTATAAACGCTTAAACACCTCCTTTATACAGTTTTTCTTGTAGTATTGAAAGTAACATATCTAAACCATAACCGAATGCTCTAAAGCCTGCTTAAAACACGTGGTCCTTACCTGTGTGTGTGTCTCACGAGCTTTTCTACGTCCTTCTGAAAAACTAATTACCTGTAAAACACACGTGTGCTTCAATATGGCCTGAGAGTTTGGGGAAGTCCAGTGGCAGGTGCAGGTCTGGGTGTGAAGGGCATGGCTGGAAATCAATAGACCATTTGTAGTAATGAAGGGCATCCTCTAACTTGCTCCGTTTGCACTGTCACACGCCAAAACCAATTACATCAGACACCCTGACAACCCGCGGACCTTGCAAGGAGTCTCATGTTTTATTTACAACGGGTGATGGTGAGCATCTGTGACACCTTGTGCTGCGCTGGCATGGAGCTGCTGTGCTGAGGGACACCTTTTCTCGGGGATGGATGTCGCGAGAGAGATGAGTGAGGACCAATGTCACAGCTGTCATGTACAGCGGGGTCACTGTCCCCTTCAGCGACTTGCCCAAGTCCTGAGAAAGAAAAGGAGATGCTCAAGTTCTGCAAATGTAATGGGGAGATGGGGGTTACCGAGGGTCTGTTGAGGATCTGTCAATGTAAGTTGCGGTGGAAAAGTACCAAGAGAGTAACTTTAATGAAGATAAATCTGCACCGGGAGTAAAATACACGGATTACAAAAGAACAATTTCCATTCCGACTGTTCTGTGGTACTCTAATCCCTGTACGTATTCTCATCGCTTTAAAGCAGTTTCTCACGTAAACTGAGATCCCGGCTTTTCTTCATGCTAAGCCTTGGATTCAGCTTCTGCTGGTGCACAACCGGTTTGTGCCCCTCGTTTCTCCACATCTGATACGCTCAAACTGGTCTGAAGGAATAATGGAAAAAGCTCAAATCATGATAAAATTTAATATATTCTAGGAATGTTGTCTTAAACACATGAGAAGGGGACGCTTTCTTGTCTTAAAACCAAGCAAGCTGTTTATGCTTACTTGAAAATTTCCTTTCTGTGGGTGGATACAAAGGTCCCTTCTCCTTACGGCTGGTCAGCAGCAGGAGGGCAATGCCCTGACACCTGCACATCTTCCAGCAGTGCTGGATTTACAGTTCCGGGCAATACAATCTTTCCATCTACCAAAAAACTCGGTTCCATCTCTTTGGAGGAGTAAATGCCCTCTCCCCTCTCCAGCCTCGCCCCTTACGATTTTGCTTCTTATGTTGAAACAAGGTGCCTGTGTCTTCAGATCCTGGTTCGCTCTATTCTGGACAAGATTTCCCCCAGACTGAACTACTTTTATGAGCTACTGTTTGAATAAAGGAGACATTAGGGAAAATCAGGTGCTCAAAGGTACACAGTCCTACCACAATGAAAATTTCACGGCAAGTTACTCAGTGGTAAGATGTAGAATCAGTGGGGAGAGATTCTCCTTTGTCCTCTCTCTTTTTTCCCTTTTTTTCCCTCTTCTTTTTCCTTTTTTTTTTTTCTCTTCTTTTTCCCTTTTTCCCCCCCCTCTTCTTTTTCCCTTTTTCCCCCCCCTCTTCTTTTTCCCTTTTTCCCCCTCCCCTCTTCTTTTTCCCTTTTTCCCCCCTTCTTTTTCCCTTTTTCCCCCCCTCTTCTTTTTCCCTTTTCCCCCCC